>WOVY01010053.1:0-275512 GCA_013436015.1 Rhipicephalus annulatus
ACCTTTTTCGGAATTATACCAATTAACAATTCACTTATTTGAAAATCTGCAGACTAGCAAAGTATTTACGGGACACATCTGTACGCAACGACGGCATCAGCGCTTTGCAACCTCCTATTCTTCCCTTTAACACACTCTCCGGTTCTGTTTGTTCTGTTCTGTTTTAAACTGTTTTGCTGTGGAGAGGTTGAGGAGCCTATTGCCTCGGCTACTCCATATCACAAAGTTCTGCAGCGAAAAATAAAATAATAATACAGAACGGTACCCAAAAATTAACAATACGGAAAAGAAAAAAAAACAATAATAGCACACTGAAACCAGTTCAAATAACATGTCAATACACAGTTTTCTTCACGCAGTTACACAGTCATAAACTACTTACACGCACACCTTACTACTCTAATTCCAGTATATACATGACCACACTTTACATACTACCCATTTCTGGCTGTCAGTCATAGGCGCTTGTCCAGTCCGGTCTCCACTAAAAAGTCTGTCAGGAAGATTATTGCCTTTTTCTGAAGATGCATCTCAGGCCATGGTCCAAGTAGTTTCTTTATTGTGAGGGGCCGTCTGTCAAACTTGCTAATTTGTTTTTTAATTTTTTTTTTCTTTCGCGTATTTAATGCACTCCAAAAGAATATGGCGAACATTTTCTTCTGCATGACCACAATGGCATTCCGGTGAGTTGGATCGATGTATCTTGTGCAGGAAGCTGTTTGTGTATGCTACTTCCAATCTAAGTCGGTGGATCAATGTCTCTAGGTGTCGTGGAAGGTCTGTCGCTATGAAAATTTTCTGTGTGGATCAACTTCATAAAGTACCGTTTCCTTTGATTTAGGGCTCTCAAACCACTTCTCCATCGAACAATGGTTAGCTCCTTGCGATATAAAATGTCTAATATCCGTCCCAGATATAGGGATTGTGCAATCCCGTCCTTCCTTCAATGCTTCTTCGCGAGACTATCAGCATCTTCATTTCCTTTATTCCAATGTGGCTGGGTATCCATTGGAATACGATGTTGTGACCCTGCGATGAGGCATATTCCACAGTTTCTGCGATACATTGTGGTATTTCACCATTCTGTAAGGTGATCTCACATTTCTGATAGCTGAAGGCAGGTTTGCCATCAGTGCATATCACCCATTTTCGCGGATCTGGATTCTCGCAGATAAGCTTAACTGCTTCAAAGATAGCCACCAATTCTGCTGTCGTCGATGAAGATTTGTGCGATAATTTGTACATCTTCTTTTCCTGAATTTGGTATAAAGACCGCACAGGCTGATGCTTCTACTGTGCATGATCCATCTGTATATATCTTCGTTTTTTCATTATGCATTACATGAAGCTGATGAGTACCAACTGTGCCGCTACTAGAGGTGCCATGGCTGCTTTCTTCTCTATGCCGCTATTTCACGGATAACGTTGAGAAGTGGCAGCGTCCAAGGTGGTTTTGAAGGTTTCCATTGTTTAAATTCTGGTACTACTGCTTGAAATGATGATATAGTATCCTGTAGTCTCGTTGCCGTTCTTTGTGTTAGTGCACCAGATAAAAAATGACTTTCATGTTGCGTGAAAATTCTAAATAAATTTCGAGATGTTTCTTTAGTTCGCAGTACTGCCAAAGGTGGCTCTCGAGCCTCCGCATACACTAAATCACTGGAAGTTGACCATGGTAAACCCAGACATACCCTCAAACTCCTTGCCAATAACAGGTGAAGTCTCCTTTCGGTGGAGGCTGGGAGTCTGTGCAGCAAGGTCAGTGAGTAAGTTACGATGGGGCGTATCCAGGCAACATGTAGGGCTAATAACGACTCTGTAGTACCACCCCATTTGGCCCCGCAGAGATGCCGGAGGATTCGATTGGCCTGATTCACTTTTTGTTCCAGAGACTGGACATGAGGCGACCATGTTAGTCTCCGGTCTAAAATTACTCCCAAGAATTTATGACTTTTAACCATTTTAATGGGCTGATTTTGCAGAATAATCTGGAAATTTCCAGGTCTTTTTAATGTAAACAAAAGTAGGGCTGTTTTGGCCAGACTCAGTGCCATACCTCTTTTTTTAGAAAATGGTCTACATTATCCAATCCTTCTTGTAGAGTTTGTTGTATATCCAAAAACGATGGACCAAACGTCCATATACTTATATCATGAGCATATACTGAACATCTGATGTTGGGTGGAAGATTATACGGGAGCTGCGCCATGACTGCATTAAAGAGAGTAGGGCTTAGTACGCTGCCCTGTGGCACTCCTTGGTTGACGACATGTTCTGACGTTGGGCCCTCCTGCGTAACTACAAAAATTTTCCGGTGCTTCAGGAAGTCAGCGATCCAACGCAGTATCTTGACCTTGAATCCCTGTAACGCCAGGCCTTCCAGAACGTGAACGTGACTCACTGTGTCGTATGCTCGGTGGACATCAAGGAATACAGCGACAGTGATGTTTCCTTGCGTTTGTTGGTTTTCCACATCTGTGACCAAATCCAGAATGCAGTCCATTGTGCATCTACCTCTTCTGAAGCCGGCTATGCTTTCTGGTAGTAGTTTTTTCATGTCTTGTCACCATAAAATTCGTTCATTGATCATTTTTTTCACCACTTTTGAAAAACAACTTGTCAAACTAACCGGCCTAAACGAGTCCAACTGCATAGGGCTCTTCCCTGGCTTTAGCAACGGTACTACTTTTGATATCTTCCAACTTTCCGGAACTTTTTCTTCTTGCCAAATTTATTATAGATGTCCAACAGGTGTAATTTTCCTTTTTGCACAAATTATCAAGAGCAGCGTATGTAACTCCATCTGTTCCTGGTGAACTTGTTCGTTTTACTGAAGACAACACATATTGGAGCTCCTCTGGTGTGAAGCTGTCATCCAGATCTGATGAACTGATCGCAGAGGACTTTGTTACAACCGCCGAAGCTGATTCTGCTGAGGATTTATATTCGCCTGTTTGGGCGGTTCTCTCCATTTCTCAGTATAAGATCGCAAAATTCTTCGGCAATCACACGTTCGCTAACTCCTCGAGACAGCGCTAGAGCCTGTAGTGGTCTCGAGTGGACTACTGGCTGTCGGAGGGCGCGTACCATGTTTCACAGTTGAGTCGCCGAGGTAAATGGGGAAAGTGAGGCACATAAATCTTGCCACCTTTTGGTTGAACGCTTCTGCAGTTGGTTACGCATTGTAGCGTGTACCTTCTGTGCAACCTTGAAATCTTCTAAATTACCTGACCTGCGATATCTTCTTTCAGATCAGCGTCGTATTGCCCGAAGCCTCTCATACTCAGCGTCAACACCCGAATACCCATCTGGAATGGGTACTGTACGAGTTGCTTTTGTTAGAAAATTTTTTATCTTCGATGCATACGTTTCTGCGTCAGAACAGGGTTCAAGATTTTGTCTTTGTAGTTCTCGAAAGATTGCCCAGTTTGTAATTCTTGTTGTGCGGTTATTTCTTGTTTTATTCAACTTTGAGCGATATATGAATACTGGCAAGTGGTCACTTCCTCTTGTGTCAGCGTCTGCAGTCCAGTCTGCTCCAGCCGCTAATTCAGAGGAGCACACAGTAATGTCTAGTACGCTGCAGTAGTTATGCCCCCAAAGAAACGTTGGAGAACCATCATTTAGTATAGTGTAACCATAATCTTCGCATATTTTTACTATAGCAGATTCCCTTACACTACAACGCTCACTACCCCGCAATTCATGGTGCGCGTTAAAATCACCACATATAATTATGGGATCATGGTCAGATCTACACACTGCAGCCAACTCCGCGTATGAACGTTTGCTTGAGGGTGCACGTAAACACTAACTACAGTTACAGTAACGTTACCAAACTTCACTTTGCATCTAACAAATTCCAGCGCATCTGTTTTTGAAGTAGCCACAAGTGTCGACGGAATATCGCGTCTCACACACAACATCACTCTGCTTTTTGCAGCAGGACGGTCTGCTTGGTACACCACATAATTGGACAAGCGAAAGTTAGTGGATACTCTTGTTTCGGAAATACACAAAATCGGAAACCCAAGCTGAGCGACGAATTTCTGAATATCTCCACTCTTATTCTGCAAACCGTTGCAGTTCCACTGGAATATTGCACTTCTTTTGTACCAGTTAGATAGTCCGGTAGCCACGATTACGACAAGAGAAGATGCTCAACATCTAGCAGCAATTTCACTTCTGGTAAAGAACCTGCTTGTGGCAGGGATCGTAGAATCGCTTTGAGAGCCGCAAAGATTATTGGCAAAATGACTTGCTCGCTTCCGGCTGTCTCCGCCGAGATCGCATTTCTCGAAGAAGTTTTGCTCAGCAAGCTGCTCTGACCCTTCCCTTTGGTAGTCAGTGGCTCCTTGGCTGTGTCTGGCCTGGTAGAAAGTTCCACTTCAGCATGTTCCTGGGCCCGGACTTCTTTTCCAACGCGATGTTTTGGTGCTGAGCGCTTCAATACTTCCGAGTAAGAGTCGTGGCGCCACTGTTTTGCACTTCTTTGTGCCGCAGGAACATCTTCGACTATATTCGCATTGGGTGCTGGACCTTTTTGTATCTTATGGTACCCTTTTACAATTCTCTCTCTTTGTGCCGCTGATGCCAAACGGTTTCGAGAGCAGCCTGAGAACGACGCCGGATGTGGTCCAGCACAGTTTGCACACTTAGGTTGACGCTTCGAGGTGCATTCTTTGTAATCATGTGCGCCCGCACATACCTTGCATCTCTTGGTTCCCCTGCAAGTCTTAGCCTTATGCCCATATCTCTGGCAGTTGTAACACCTTACCGCCGGCTCAATGTATTCCTCGACAGTGTGAACCGTAAAGCCAAGAGCAACTCTTTTTGGCAATGGAATGTCATGTCTAAACTGGAGTATTACATTACGTATGAGCTGCATTGTGGCACTTCCATCTTCATTTCTTACCCATCTCTTTTGTCGTGTCACCGAGATTACTCCAGCATCTTTAAGATAATCCAGTAGGTCATAATCACTGTATTCGAGTGGAACATCTCTTATCTTTGCTAGGGTCTTCACGTAAGACTGAGGTATCATCACTTGTACAGGCAATCCAGCCAGACTCTTGATCAGCAGTAACTTGTTTGCCGAGTACAAAGACCGTACTCCAACACAAAAACTTCCGTCTCTGTTGATTCTTGATGATGTCACTTTCTCATTGATAGCAGAGATTATCTCAGACGCTATGCGATTGGGATTCACCTTCCAGAAGGAGTCCTCGGCAGCGATTGGTCTGAATACCACCGGTATCCCCGTAGCTCTGTTCTTGTGATGGGTGACCACCGTGTAAGCTCCCTCGTGTTCTTTGGGTGCTTCTGTATCCATCTGTGTCATGTCATTAAGAGAGTACGTTGATGTAGCGTCATCGTTGTCAACCTCTTCTTCCTCTGTACGCCTCTTCTTGCACTGCGAGGCCTCGCTGCTCTCTGTAGGGGACGTCGATATTGTTGCTGAGCCTGCAGCAACTTGAAGTCGAGCGGGATGGATAAGTGGTGCTCCTCTTGGCACTAGCGGCATCTCGTTGTCCCCCATACCCGGGCTTTGCCAGGTATGAGGCACGGGCCCGCTAAGGGGCAACTCTGATCGCGATGCGTAGTGAAACGCCGACTCACCGATGTTTAGCTGCCACTCTGGAGACAGTCCACCCACCGCACACACTGTAAAAAGATCCTGAACTCAATATAATAACTGAATTAAGAGAGCGAAATGAAGCTACGGGCTTCTTCCATTCACTCAGGTTCTTTTATTATCAGGTTCTTTTATTTAAAAAAATACCACACTCCTCATCGTCGGTGGCCGCAGAGTAAGCAGCAATTTATCTAGCCCTTAAGCAAGTGCGAGAAGGGCTACCAGCATCGAAGGTCATCATCTTTACAGACTGTCGTGGGGCCTCTAGCAGACTCACCAGCAAGGAGACCGACAGACCTTTTCTATGCAGCATCTAAAAATCCGCAAATCAAAAGTCTCTCAGGTGGGTCAGCTGAACAGTGAGTACCCTCGCGCATGCGCATTGAGGGTGATGAATAAGTGGGTCACCTTGCTTCGCCTTGTAACGATGATTGTGGCTTCCAGAAATCTTATGTATGATGGAGAACGCTCCTCTGCTTATACGGCGGCACCTCTTAAAGCAGCACCCGGAACAGCGTGTGGTGAACGCCTTGCTCCCGTGGCTTGCCTTGTCGCTACAGAGCGTTTTTACATACCAAGAGCATAAAGGCTCCGCGCCTGTGTGACAACGATAATACCGTCAAGGAAGTATTGACAGTCTGTCGCGAGCAGACTGTGGATCCTGCGAGACACTCGACCGTCTCCTAGAGCAATGTCTTCAATGTTCTATGCAGCGACCTTTGCTGATTAAAGAATATAAATTCCTGGGACTTGCGCGCACGACCCTTAACGAGTGCCTCTTTCAGAGAGGTTGTGTTTCTAGACGCGACCAAGCCCATCGAGCTCTACTGACATTTATGGGCCAAACAGACCTGGTCACCCTGTCGAAGGTGTTTTTTCAAGTTTATTTAAGCTTCATTACTCCTTTTTATCTTTACTTCCCTCTCTTCTTTCCTCTTTTTCTCCTCCTATCTTCCTTTCCTCTTCCCTCCTGCCGAAACAGTAAACAGGTGTTGTGCCCATACAAGTGGCCATCGCAAGCTTTCCCACTCCCTCTTTTCTTGTGGTCGTGTGTATCCATGCATCCACATCAAATAAAAAAATAATACCATTGCTTTATATAACCCGATGCCTTCAAAAGCGTAACAATGTCAAAAGCAAAACTAGTGTTACCAACACAGCGGTAAGCTGAAATGTAGCGCTTGTGCTTGCGAGGATAGTAGCCCTGGATAATGCAGCGCTTCAACCAAAATTGACGTTTAACAAACATTACGCCTCCATGGGGTCTTTGTCAAGAGAGTTCTGATACCTGGCGTGGCTTTGTGGCAGATTAGTTCATTGCCACCCAGAATACTTAGGTTCAATTCCTTCTGGGAACAATACGAACCTTCTTTAAAATCGTCTGCTCAATGCTGCCGATGTCGGGTTTTCTCAGTGCTTTCGCATTTGATTTGCCCATGCTTGTACGTGCGTTACTAGGCAGATACAAACTGTCTAACACCTGGGGCGCGTACCAATTTACCGCACTTCGTGGTTAGGGGTATGGGCCACCCTCTCTGGAGGAGAGAGTTGACTTCATGTGACACAGGATTGTCACATTTTTCACGTCCTGACCCGACAGTCATAGTCGCCGAACCCTCTTACTCTACCGTACTAATTATGGTCTATCCCAAATTAAAGAAGTGGTCACTGGAGAACCTAGAGATAGATATATTGATAGATAGATAGATAGATAGATAGATAGATAGATAGATAGATAGATAGATAGATAGACAGATAGATAGATAGATAGATAGATAGATAGATAGATAGATAGATAGATAGATAGATAGATAGATAGATAGATAGATAGATAGATAGAAACAGGCCGATCTCACATACAGTGGGAATTGGTGATATGCGAAGCACGAATGAGAATTTTTGTTATGTCACTTTAAAATCAGCACAACCTTACGAGATGGAGGCAAATGATGCCGTATATGACTTCCGTGTCATGATTACCATGTTTAAATGCGTCGTTTACTTTCGTCATCTATTCACATCACGTGATACCAAATTTAGTATATGTGAAGCAAGCGAAACGGCCATAATCATGCTAAGAGCGTGGTATGTTGTTATGTTCTTACACGCGTGTCAGGATTATCATGTTTGCACTAGTCATATATATCGTCATCCATTGACGTCACGTAACAGCAATGTTGGTATTGGCGGAACTAGCAAAACGGCCGCGAGCGCATCATGAAGAGCCCGATATACTCCAATGTAGCGTAGACACGCGCGCACGCTGGGCACAGTAACGCTACCTTAGCAAAGCGCAAGCACTCTATAGTCTGACGCCCGGCGCGACCACCCTCCGTCGGCGCTGCCCGACGGCAACCGACTCAAGAAGCGACATGCTGAAATTCGCACCGATGCGTTACCCATATAACACTGCATCTCCCTCTTTTCGTGACGGAGGGACGCCAGACACGCTGAAACGAGCATGCGTCAAAGCAACGCAGCGCGGCGCGTGCCTGCTATTATATGGCGGAACCAGTGCCTGGCATGGCAACGCTGGCGTGACGCGACGAAATGAACGCCGGCGAGCACGCGCACCACGTCAGGTCCAAATGTGTTGGCGCCTTCACTGTGGCATGTAGTCATCTTCTCACATGACACGCATCTTATGATTATTATGTTTGAACCAGTCACATACCTCCGAATTCATTGGGGTCACGTAGTACCAAATTTGGCATATGTGGAGCTAGCAAAACGGCCGCGAGGGCATCATCAGTGTGGGATGTAGTCATGTTGTTACATGACACGCATGTTGTGATTATCATGTTCCAATGTGTCATTTGCCTATGTCATCTGTTCGCGTTGCTTGATAGTGAGTTCGGTACATGTGAAGCTAGCGAAACGGCTGCGAGCGCATCATGAGCGTAGCGTCTAGTCACGTTGTTACATGACACCGATCTCATGTTTATCATCTTTGCACCAGTATCATACCTTCGTCATCCATTCGCGTCCCGTAATAACCAATTTGGTATAAGTGAAGCTAGTGAAACGGCCGCCGGCGCATCATGAGCGTGGCATGTAGTCATGTTTTCACATGACACGCAACACATGATTATCATGTTTCCACCAGTCACGTACCTTCGTCATCCATTCACGTACCGTAATATCAAATTTGGTATATGTGACGCCAGCAAAACGCCCGCAAGCGCATCATGAGCGTCACATGAATTATGTTTTTTATGACACGCACGTCATGATCTTCATGTTAGGGTCTGTCGCTTGTGTTTGCCATGCAATCATGCCATACCATACCAGTTTTGCAACATGCTATGTGAACAAAACAACCGCAAGAGCTGCAGTACCATGGCATGTAAATCATGACATTCATGACATACGTGTCATGATTTTCATGTTGTGACTAGTCAAATATGTTCTTCATACAGACATACTAAGTTTGGTATCGATACCAATGTCGAAACGGCCAGGAGAGCTAAAAGCCGTAGGTGGATAGATAGATTGATAGATAAATAGAATCATAGATAGACAGATAGATAGATAGATAGATAGATAGATAGATAGATAGATAGATAGATAGATAGACAGATAGACAGATAGATAGATAGATAGATAGATAGATAGATAGATAGATAGATAGATAGATAGATAGATAGATAGATAGATAGATAGATAGATAGATAGATAGATAGATACGCTGAAAGTCACGTTCGCTACGAAATGCTTCGCATTTGAAAGCTCGAAGTGTCTGCAGTAGACGAACAAACGCTTGGCTTTTGACAGATATCAACTACATAAAGACTCTCAGTGTGTTATTTCCGTCCCCTTCGCCATTGCAGTAACCGTGATTTTCTGCATATAAAGTCCTAATAGATAACATCGCCCCACGCAACTAATGTACGCACTAGTAAATTTACGCGAGCGTTGGGGAAATCTGTAAATCAGCTTAGGGTTCTTTCGCTAGACACCTTGATTAGCAGACGGGTTCAGGCGGCTCTTAAACATTATTTTCAACATTTTCCACGGGTGTTTTGTTCTGATGTTTTCTTTCAAGTATCGGGCGCCACCGTGGTGGTCTGGGGCTAAGGTACTAGGCTTCTGACCCACAGGTTGGCGGATCTAATGCCAGCTGTGTCGGCTGCATTTTCGATGAAATTTAAAATGATGTACGCCAGTGTGCTCAGAGATGGGTGGACGTGGAAGATCCCCAGGTGAACAAAATTTCAGGAGAACTCCGTTGCGACTTCTCCCATAATTATATGATGATTTTAGGGCGTTAAACCTCACATATAAATCAATCTTTTAAGCATTGAGGTGGTCGTTTTGGACTTAGGAACATGGTCACGCGTGTTATAAAAATGCATTAGGGTTTCACTCACGAAGACAGCGAACAACGCTCGGCTCAAGCTCTGCAGCAGTGTTGGAGACGCTTCATAACTTGGAGATCAATGTGTACAATTGCATGTATGATGCGAATAGTCCAGAGCTTACGGGGCTAGCAGTGATAACGCTCGAATCTCCGATAGCACAGGTATAGAAACCTGTGAGCTCTGCCAAAAACTATAGGCAACCCACGCTCTGTTCACTGCTCTCAGTGCATATTGTGTACCACTTGTATTTTGACTGTGTTTTTCAGGCTCAAATAAAACTTTTCCTTTTAGACCCAGCGACTGCTTTCTTCCTCAGTGTCTCGACCACGTGAAACTATTAACCTACTGCGATCACACAAAATACGCTTGAATTGGTTACTATAATACGCAGTCCTTTCATTTTCACCACGATCTAATTTCACGTTCTGGCACTTTGAAACAGTGTCGTAGAGTTAGGCGGAATCCGACCCAAAAGAGTAAGCTGCTAGCGCTACTTTGTACAGCGTTCCAATTTGTTGCTATCGCCTTCAATGATTTATATTTACACAAAAAGGTGAGTTTTTTTTTCGTTTTCAGCACAACGATTCCACAATTACGGGAAATTCATTTACTCTGCGTTATCCAAAAGCCACGCAGTGACAGGAGTTCTGGTAAGCACAAAGCGAAGTAATGAACTCAGCTTACCGCTTTTCCCGGTCGTCCTGTAAAACCTTGACAGGTCCTGGATCCTGCGTGTTCGGTAGTCTGCAAGAGTGCGTGATAGATTGGAGCTCTCACGTACATCGGAGATTGGATTCCCTAAACAGCACCTCTAGCTCGCAACTATGCAGGCGCGAAGCAAAACTATGCTGGTGAGTAATGCGGTGGCTTACGACATAATGAATCCGCTATCGATTCCCATGCGCCACTGGGTTGAGTGAAAATACAACGGGAAAAGTTCTGAATCGCCTCGTGGTTTACGCTACTGTTCCTTCAATGCAGTACACAAGAGACAAGTGGAAGGGACGTGCTCTTAGTGCCAAATGATTTTATTAGAAAGGAATTGGGGGAAGGGTGGATGCACAGAGCGTACGTAACAAGCGCACCTGCACACGCATCGCGAAGCTATAGTAAATGTGCTGCATATTGCGGCAAAACAATTATTATTGACGTACCCGCAAATACAATAACGTCTGGCTCATGTATTCTATGACTTTTATTTACTTGTAGAATGTCTTCAACAGCTCGTGAGCAACGGTTCCTGTGTGGCGTCCCAGCACCTTCAAACCACCCAACAAAGGCGCATGGCCACAAACTTCGCGATGAGCACAAAGATGCGCGGCCTTATCGTGCTCATGCTCCCGGGCCCGTTGGCTCGCTCCCTTGGCCGTTTGGCCAGTGTAATATTCACCGCAGCTCAGTGGCGATTCATACACAATGCCTACCATACAACTAAAAAAGGTCCTGGTAGGCTGTTCTCAAAGTTTCTCGTCTTTATAACCTCACCGGGGATACACACACGCAGCTTCGACAGCTTGCGCAGCTCTGAAAAGACGATCGGCACATCGTGCCTATTCGCCTCATTCTTGAGAGAGAGAGTGAGAAAGGAAAGGCCGGGAGGTTAACCAGAAGTTATGCGCTAACTTATAGGTGTAGATGATCATATCCGATCCAATGTCGTTTTAGTGGATGCCTTTTCTCCGGCCCTGGCATTTTACCTCTTGTAGCAACTGCTCCACTGTAGCAACCAAAATAATGTCTGAATAGTCAGATGATTGCCGCTGTTGCCATTTTACTTGCTGATAAAAACGGAAGGGGGATGCATCGACGCGAGACTTTTAGAAGCATGAATATATACATATGGAAGCGATTGCTCATTTCACATTCTTTGATTAACACAACCGTGGTGGTCTAGTGAATAATGTATTCGGCTGCTCACCCGCAATTTACGGAATCGAATCCCGGCTTCGGCGGCTGCATTTTCGATGAAGGTGGAAATGCTGTGGGCCGGTGTGCTCACATTTGGGTGCACGCTGCAGAATTCCGGAAGGTCGAAATTTCCGGAGTCCTCAATATGGCGTCTCTCATGTGGTGGTTTTGAGCCATTAAACCCCACATATCAATCAAGTCTTTCAATAAGCTGAATAAAACGGCTTCAGCTGTATGCAAGAACGTAGAATATAGGCCCAACATACAAGGCAGCTGCTTCGCCGAAATCTGCAACAGGTTTCTTTTTATTAATAGTATTACCACGAGAGCGCAGACGAGCTTGGGATGTACTCTGTAAGATTTTCACCCCAAGCTTTCACAATACGTTAAGTTGGTAGAGAGCACCCGTCCCTTTTTTTGTCCCGTCTTTTTCCGCTTTACTTTTTTTTTCCCAAACAGTCACCAACTCGCGCAGCAACGCAATCCCTTTGCGCATTGCGGAGAGGAGGTAAAGAAACTAACAATCAAGCGTCGTACACTTTCAAATTAACAAGGAAGTTACCATCTGTTCATAAATGCTTGTGGGCATTTTCAACATAGCAACTGCTCAAATATATATATATATATATATATATATATATATATATATATATTGTTGGATACGAATGGGCTAGTCATGTGCTGCTGAAAGCAGATTTGTTTCGGAATCGTACGAATATTGTCGCACTTCTTGCGTCAGATTCTACGCCGAAATGCGGGCTAGTTGGTGGATGTAGAATTCGTGCATCTTCGCAAGCGCAGGTGAACTAATGCAAGCGCCACAGTAAACCAGACGGGAGGTAAACAGCAACTCAAAGTTTACGGACATAATAGAACGAAGACACACTGGCATGCACACAACCGACAAACAGGCACTCATGGCACTATTTACGCAGAAAGCTGCTATATCGCTTTAGGCACGCTCTTCCATTCACCTGCAAAGGCAGTGAAAGTGTTCTCACCCATTTGTCAGCTTCTGTACTTATGCAGCTCACCTCATAGATTTTGGGAGCTTTCTGAACAGCAAAGGTGTGCAAGATCATCATCATCATCATCATCATCATCATCCTCATCATCATCATCATCAGCTTGGCTACGTCCACTGCAGGACAAAGGCCTCTCCCATGTTCCGCCAGTTAACCCGGTCCTGTGCTTGCTGCTGCCAATTTATACCCGCAAACTTCTAAATCTCATCTGCCCACCTAACCTTCTCTCTCCCCCTAACCCGCTTTCCTTCTCTCAGAATCCAGTTAGTTACCCTTAACGACCAGCTGTTATCCTGTCTACGCGCTACATGCCGGCCCATGTCCATTTCTTCTTCTTGATTTTAGCTATAATATCCTTAACCCCCGTTTGTTCTCTAATCCACTCGGCTCTCTTGTTGTCTCTAAAGGTTACACCTACCATTTTTCTTTCCATCGCTCGCTGCGTCGCCCTCAATTTAAGCTGAACCCTCTTTGTAAGTCTTCAGGTTTCTGCCCCGTAGATAAGTACCGGCAAGATACAGCTGTTATATACGTTTCTCTACCTGTCATAATTTGAGAGTGCTTGCCAAATGTGCTTCACCCCATTCTTATTCTTCTAGTTACTTCAATCTCGTGGTTCGGCTCCGCGGTTATTACCCGCCCTAAGTAGACATAATCTTTTACAACTTGAAGTGCACTATTACCTATCTCGAAGCGCTGCTCTTTTCCGAGGTTGTTGTACATTACTTTCGTTTTCTGCACATTCATTTTAAGACCTACTGTTCTGCTTTCCTTGTCTAACTCCGTAATCATGAGTTGCAATTTGTCCCCTGAGTTCCTCAGCAATGCAATGTCATCAGCGAAGCGCAGATTACTAAGGTACTCTCTATTATTTCTCATTCCTAACTGTGCTCATTCTAGGCTTCTGAAAACCTCCTGTAAGCATGCGGTAAATAGCATTGAGGAGATTGTGTCCCCCTGCCTTACACCCTTCTTGATTGGTATTCTGTTGCTTTTTTTATGAAGCACTATGGTAGCAGTTGATCCCCTGTAGATTTCTTCCAGGATCTTTATATATACTTCATCGACGCCCTGATTCCGCAGTGTCTGCATAACGGCTGATATTTCTACTGCAAGATACGTGTGCCCTTAATGTCAGACGGGCAAGAACATCCGCAGCGTTGATCTCCCAATTGTCCACACTTCATTCTGTCTTGTGCCCTTCTTTTTTTACGTGTCCCCATTCAGAAGTCCTGTACATGCCACGATAGCGTGGTAAGTGTTTTTTACATATTGTTTGCACTCACTCATTACGTTATTTTTTGAGCACAAGAAAGACTTTGTGTAGCGTTCAAGTGTAGCTGCTGCAGTGTTTCTCGATGCCTGTCATCGATGTCATCTTGAGAGACAATGTCAAGAATAGCAGCAGGCAAGTTATTGCCACTTTTGTTGTCCATTTATTATACCAGCAGTCTTCAAGTTTCGACATGCAAAAAGAACGTTCCACTACTACACCGAAAACGCTTCACCAATACATCGAAAATGGTCGTAACCTCAACGCTCAGGAGGCCACCTTTACCAGTTGGATCGTCTCAGAGGAATTGCGTTAGTATTATCGGTTAACCCCGGATCTGACGGCCTTTGTTTAACTGGAGGTTCTGGTTGCACCACAGGCAGCGGAGGAAAGGCAACCTCGGAGGTGTGTGGCAGGCATATTTCACAACGTAGGGTTCGGTCGTCGAGCACAGAATGCCGTTACTGATCAGTATGTACAAAGCGCACTTTGTTTCCAAAGCAACCAAATACGTAGTTGGAGATTTGACTCTCGTAACTTTACTTGGCGACCAATTAACTGATTTTCCTAGCACTGAACAAACCAACATCTGGTCCCTAAACCTGGAATGTTGCATCTTCGATATGAGCTTAACGACTGATTGTTTCACCTCTGCTACACTCTCGGTCATCGCCAGTGGTGGATCTAGAGGGGGGGGGGCGGTAGGGGCGATCGCCCTCTCCCCAAAGCTTGTCGGCACCCCTTCTCCCTCTCTTCAGTGCTTGCCATCCACCTGGTGTCACCAATAAGGATAAATGAGTGGGACCACGTTGACCACATTTTACAGTATTTATGCTATGACAGAGTTTTGGGCTTGTAGAAAACAAAAAGTAATGATCACGCCGCCCTCTCCGCTGTTACTTCAAGCGTCACCCCCCCCCTGAAATGAGTGGCTAGGTCCGTTTCTGGTCATCGCCCTAGTCAATTGCCGCCACACCAAAGACAACGTTGTCGGCAACTTCCTTCTCAAAAAGAGTTCAGTCGGTGTCTTTCCAGTGAAAGTATGCGGCGTTGTGCGATAAAACAACAGAATGTTATCTATTGTGTGCTGAAGTGTTCTTGCACTCCCTTTTTCTTTGTTCTCCAGCAAGTGTTTAAACAGGGCCGTCTTATGAGTTTGTACCGCCCGCTCCACCACCCCATTGGACTGCGGGTGGTACGGGTGTGTGAACGTGTGCTTTACATCTTGCGCATTCATATAATTTTTTGATGCTTTAAAACAATTTTAGTGTCGTAAAAACAATTTTTAAAAATTTTTGCGTCGTCATTAACCACATCATCAATCAAACGGACATATTCTTTTAGAGATAATTAGCGAGTACCTCGATTTTCCGCAGAATGAGCAATGGTGATATCTAGCTCATGCTCTACTACTTCATGAAAACCACGGTGACTTATCGCGCAGTCGGTGCTCTGCAAGTGTCTGTACAGACTGCAATTCGTGGTGAGAAACTGGAAGACGTCCTGCACGATTTTCTTTCAAAGATGACAAATTTTGTTCTATCAATGTTTCCAACAGGCTCTAACAAGGTCACTCTTTTAGCTTTTGCTCTCACTGTGCTCGAAGTAACCCGACGTCCTAGCTTTTGTTTTATATTCGGCTAAACTGCGCATATTACTTGATTGTTTTATATAGAAGATTTATTGAGCAGAAAGGTGTTTGCTAGCCAGGCGATGCACCAACCGCAGTTCACTAGCTCGAGCACCTGCTGCACACTCCATGCTGCTGCATCTGCGCCTGAGTAGTTCCCCTTCTTTACATTGGCTCCGCAGAGGAAAAAAAAGGTGTAAGAGGCTCGATGAGATAATTTACTGGAGAAGTCTGTTCGAGAATATGATATGGCCTATCGTAGTTTGGCAGGAGTTTGGAAGAGAGCTAAGGTGTGCGATGCGGCACTGACAGCCACACAAGGGCACCCGGAAGAAAAACGAAGTTGAGGTCTGGGCATCATGGGTGGCTTTTTGGCGGTTTTGGTCATCGGAGGTAAAGCAGCGAGCTAACTGGTGACACTCTTCTGCGTGTCTGGCGGTGTTCAAGATCGGCAGGCACTCGGACGCGTCTGGTCGATAGGGTAGAATGGTGTCAATTGTGTGGGAGGGGAACGGCCGTTGAAGAGGTAAAAAGGGCAGAAACCTGTTGTTGCTTGCTTTGCCGTATTATACGCGTATGTAATGAATGGGGGAACTAAGTCTTAGTTAGAGTGATCAGGCATCATGTACATAGAGAGCATATCGCCGAGAGTTCGATTAAGCGCTCGGTAGCCCCATTGGTTCGAGGGTGGTAAGCGGTACATGTGTGATGTACAATAGCATACTCAGCGAGTGATTTTTCGATGTCCTCAGACGGGAAGGTGTGGCCATAGTTGCTGAGAAGTTTTTGAGGGCCTCCAGTACTGAGCACAAAATGCCGCATTATGAAAGTGGTGACCTCCTGTGCTGTGGCCGTTTGAAGAGCAATGGTCTCAGCATAGTGCGTTAGGCGGTCGATAGCAACTATTATCCACCTGTTGCCAATCAGAGTCAATGGAAGGGGCCCATATAGATCTATACCGACCCGTTCGAAAAGTGGGCCAGGGCATAGTTAAGGCTGCAGTTCACTGGTGGAGGCGTGCGGTGGAGAATGTTGCACTGACATTCCGCACAAGAGCGGACGAAGTTGCAGACGAAGGTATACATTACCACGCCAGTGGTAACGATGTCGAAGATTTTCGCAAGTCTTGAAGACTCCTACGTGGCTAAATTGTCGGTAAGCGTGGAAAGAGGAACAGATCTGTGACCTCAGGGCTCGTGGAACGACGAGCAGCCACTTGCGTCCCTCTGGTGCGTAGTTGCGTCGATAGAGAAGCGTGTCACGCATCGAGAAGTCTGCAACTTGGCGTCGGAAAATTCGCGCCTTTGGGACTTCAGAAGTGTCGGAGAGATGATTGAGAAGAGACGCAGTCCACTGGCCATCACGTTGTTCGATAGCAATGGTGTCAAAGTCGAGATGACAATGTGGGATCACCAGCGGAGTCAGCTGTAACGTTCTGAGAAAGAGGGTAACGCGAAAGGGCGTCGATGTCAGCATGCTTCTGTCCTGAAAGATAAACCACGCATATGTCATTATCTTGTAATTTCAACAACCAGTGAGCGAGGCGGCCAGATGAATATTTTAACTTCCAAAGCCAGCACAGCGCATGGTGGTCGGACACGACATCAAACGAACGGCTGTAAAGATATAGACGAAACTTGCCAAGCGCCCACATAATGGCCAAACACTCCTTTTCTGTGAAGCTGTAGTTCCTCTCTGCTTTGGTGAGTGTGCTAATAGCATATGCCACGATGAATTCCGTATGCTCCGGCTTACGCCATGCAAGCACAGCATCCAGTTCAACGCCACTGGCGTCAGTATGGATTTCAGTTGGAGCTTGAGGATCGAAATGGCAAATAATAAGTGGCATCGTGAGAAGCCGTCACACGGTGGTGAAAGCCAGGTACTTACGGTTGCCGAGGAGTTGCCTGGGAGGTGATAAAATACAGGCAAAGTTTCAAACGAATCAAGTTCTTAATTGGTAGCAGGTTCATAAAACACCGTAACAGCGCGTGATTTCTCAGGATCCGGGAGGATGCTTTCTATGAGAACAACGTGGCCCAATATGGTAAGTTGACGCATGGCAAATCATCATTTTTCAAGGTTTAATTGTAAACTGGCAATGTTCAAGCAAGCAAGGACGTGCTGAAGGCGATGTACGCGTGTGTCAAAGTTAGCGGCGAGGACCACAATATCATCGAGGTAACACAAGCAGATCTTCCATTTAAGGCCACGCTAAATGTTGTCCAACATTCGTTCGAACGCTGCAGGCATGTTTCAAAGTTCGAAAGGCATGACGGTGAATTCATATAAACTGTCTCGCGTGACAAAGCGGTTTTAAGGCGATCTGCCTCCGCCATCGGTACCTGCCGGTAGCCTGACCGCAAGTCTAACGAGGAAAAGAACTCGGAACCCTGTACACAGTTCAAAACATCGTCAATGCGCGGGAGTGGATAGACATCTTTGAGCATGATCTCGTTCAATCGCCGGAAATCGACACAGAAATGAATATAACCGTTTTTCTTTTTGACGAGGACCACAGGAGACGCTCATAGGCTCTCTGAAGGTCGAATAGCGCCTCTGCGAAGGATGTCGTCTATTTGTTCCGCAATGACGCAGCATTCAGTAGCGGACAGGCGATATGGTAGTTGTCGCAGTGGTGAGTAGGACCCAGTGTCGAAGTGGTGTTGTACTGCTAAGGCATGGCCGAGAGATGTTTGTGCCACGTCGAAAGAATGGCGGTAGCACTCATAGATGGTGAGGAGCTGTGAACGCTGCGAAAATGTCAAATCTTCAGTGAAGAATGGTTGAAATAGATCCGCCGATGTTGGGTCAGCCACGGAGACGACAGCCAGTTCACAAACGGAAGTAGAAGGCTCTTCATCGGGAACAACTATATTTCTGGTAGAACTGATCGTCTTGACGTGACCAATTCACTTGTTTTTTGCAGGGATAAAGGTGGTGACTCGTTATTATAAATTGGCATTGTGGTAGAGCCTTTTACAAGGTCGAGAGCAGCAAAAGGCAGTGAGAGGGCTCATCGGGCAACGAATATAGGAGACAGTGTGAAAAAGAGCGTGCCGTCAGACATTGCGCTACATGAAACTGGTACGAACGCAAAATAGCATGGAGGAATGTAGGGGTCGTCGTAAGCAACAAGTTTAGCGGCAGACTGGGTCTCAACGAACGCTCGGTGATCCAGAGAGCAAAACTCCCCCTTAGCCCGAGCACAGTCAATTACGGTGTTGCGATGCGACTGAAAGTCCCATCCCAAGACAATGTTATGGGAGCACGATGGAAGAACGATGAACTCTAGCGTATACAAAACGTCCTTAATTGTCACACGGTCTGTAGAGACAGCGTCGTTTGAACAGGTTGAGCACTGGATGTGTGAAGCGATAATCTGGAGAAAGGCGTCTGACCTTACGTATTGAGCGGCAAAACCGAGCATCGATAACAGAAACAGCTGCACCGGTATCTACAAGAGCGACAGTAGCAATAGTTTCGACGAACGCGTCAATACCATAGGTAGGTGACGAATGGAGACTAGGGTGAACCGAAACTTGCGCAGTTCTTGCCTCACGATTTGCGTCATAGCGTCAGGAGAAGGCGAGTGGTTGCGTGGAGAGGGCGAGCAAAGACGTCCGCACGGAGGGCGGTGGACCTCTTGGTAGTGGGATGGAATTGAATTGGAGGAACCGTAATGCGAGTTTAAGTCAATCAAGAAGTGCTCACGGCGGTTTTCATCAGTGATATGCGTCCGTCGCGCCAATACCTTGCGACGTGTCCGGGGTATCGACATACGAAACTTATCGAGCCATTGTCGAGGGTGCGCCACGGGTTGGCGGTGTTATATAGCGCTGGTACAGTGGACTGCAGGTGGGGGATAGCTCGCGCGAGGCTAGAACGGAGATGAAGGCGCCTTGCGAGTTGGCATGGCTGCAGCCGCGCCGTAGGTGAGTGTAGCAGTCAGAAGATTATGCTCGCGATCAGCTAGTAGGGCCTCAGCGACCTCTCCTTGAATAACGCCATGGATAGACGACGGTAGAGTTGTGTTAGTTTCTGGTGTGAAGGGCACCAAAGAAAGCTGTCGTGCGACTTCTTCCCGAACAGATGCTTTTATTTTGGCCATTAGTGACGCTTGGTCTTAGACATTGGTCCCACTAGACAGTGATGCCAAATCATGCGCTGGAGGAAGTCTTGTCAAAGCTCGCTGCTTCCGCAATTCATCGTAGTTTTGGCACAAGCTAATTACGTCGTTATCTGTGGTCGGGCATTTCGCTGAGAGCATTTGAAAAGCGTCGTCGTCAATCCCTTTCATGATGTGCTCACATTTTTCTGCTTCCGTGATTGCGGCGTTCACCCATCTGCACAAATTTCCAACGTCTTCAATGTAACTCATGAAGGTTTCACCCCTTTCTTTGTGTGCGTGTGCGTTACCACTGCTCAGCACAAAGATTTCGGGCGGCAGGTCAGTTGAAGACGGCTACAATCGACGTTTTGAATTGCGGCTACGTTCGGACGTCTCTCTCGTGGTTTCTAAGCCAAAGCCTGGCTACACCCGTGAGGTAGTACGACACGCGTGTCAACTTGTCCACGTTCTTTAATCTGTTCAAAGCGCACACTAGTTCGAAAGTCGAGAGCCAATCTTCAACGCCGTGGTCTATCCCACTGAAGATTAGAGTCTGCCGCTGAGGAACAAACACTGCCTGGACAGATCATCAAAGGGTATGGAAGCGCCTGCTGATCGGCGTCCGGCATAGTAGGAGGTAGCCGTCGAGAACGGAGTTCCAGGATGGTAGCGGTAAAGTATAGGGGACGGTACCCAGCACGACTTCAACAAATATAAAGAAGATTTATTGAGCGGAATTGTTGTTCTTGTTGTTGTTCTCCTAGTGTTAGTGGCGCATACCCACTGTGTGGGATTGGCCAAGAATTGAGTGGTTTTAAAATTTACTGTTCAGATTTGGAATGATGGAGGTATAACAAGAAGATTACCGATAGCCTAAAAAAGTGTGGTGCTTAATGTAATGCATAGAAATATTTACATAAACGAATTTATTCTTAGAATAGAGCAATATTCTGATTTCATAAGTATATAATTATGTGGACATGCTAGGATAATAAAACTGGTTAATTAGTCAACCTATTAGTTTCATCAATATAGTCCCAGACGGCCGCGCATACTGTCGCATTAGAGAAACCAGAAATCGAAGCTCGAAAAGACAAAATGACAGGCAGAGATAAGTCCATACCAACACCACGTAAATGTATTTCGAATAGGGTTTTCCGTAATGTGTTAAACCGCCCGCAGGTCAAAAAGAAATGTTATTGCTAATCAGGCGATGCACCAGCCGCCGTTCACGAGCTCGAGCCTCTGCTGCACACTCGATGCTGCTGCCTCTGCGCCTGAGTACTTCCTCTTCTGTACAGTTCAAATATTTTGGTTCGAAGAGAGCAGCATGCAAGCCATGGGATTGAAATTTATTTATCTAGAACTCGCGAAGAAATTATTAGGTCAGACAATTCGTTTCAACGCAAACAAATAAAATAAAACAAAATTATAAGCAGTTTACGGTCTTATAAGTAGCATATTGTTCATTACACATTATATGCCCCGCATATAAACTATCTAATAGAGCCTAAAGCAAAATAGCTGTTAAAGAGCGGGATAATATGCAAGTGTAATTAGCAACTTTTGCAATTGTGCTTATATAACAAAGAATGAAACTTGTCAGGAGAAGACAAGAATACCAAGCGTATATTTGGGATACAGATTCAGTTACCATGGCATATATTTTCGATGATCACGCTGAATCCACGTTTATGGAGCCCAGCTATGTTGATGGTGCATGCATGTACCAGAGGGAGTAGTTCCCAAGTTTCGAGACCCGTATGTTCTCAGAAGCCCTTGGCCCTTGTCAGCTGCAGGGCAATCAATGTTGGAAGGAAAGGGCTGGAGAAAAGGACGCCAGGTTAGTAATCTTGCTGGAGTGTACCAAACCCATGAACCCTTCTCCTTCCTTTTCTCCGAACACCACAATGCATACCCCTTAATCGATGGAAGGCGTTGTTATATGCGAACGGAAGGTCCCATGATCTTTTACCAAAGAGTTGCAAATTTTCGCAAGTTGCACTTGTTATGAGTGGGCGTGATAATACAAGGGTGCTTACCAGTCCTCGTTTGCAGCATCTTTTTACAATACTGTAAACCCTAGCAGGCTGTAACAGGGATGGGAATGCCAAATATTCAATACTAAAATATACATTAGCGTTAGGGCCAATTGTATATTTTAATTCACTGATTGGGCTTCGAACAACTTCTGAAACCTATTCCAGCATGTTATGCTTTACCTAAAGCGCCCCTCTCCTGGTATCTCTGCAAAGAGTTTTTTTTTTTGTCGAATGTTTGAAACTTTCACGTAGAGGACAATTTACCAAATTTTTTATTTGATTTCTTGCAGTTTTAGGTCAATAAATGTTGGTATTTCCTGGCCTCCTAAAGGCGACCTTCCCAACCATAGCCAACACTCTTTCTTTCCATTTTTATTGAGTGGCGTACTCCAGAGCTTACCTTCTTTTCTTCCCGGAACTGTAGGAGCATAGAAGTACGTCACGATGACGTCATGAGAAAAGCTCCGTTGCTTTTATTTGTCAATGTTTCGTCTCGGTGCGTTTGCAGTCTCAGTGCGATTGCGTCCGATGCGATGGGGTTTGAAAACCAAAATAGTGACGTGCAGTAGACAGTGACGTCCCCAGTGAATGTGCACGCACTCAAGTGGCGATATACATGGTCCTCGGTCGATTTCAGGGGTTCGAGTGACGCAGGCAAGTATTTATGCGTGTGACCTTCTGCTCACTCGAAGCAGAGCTCTTCGCAAACGGGAGGGTACGCTGCTCGTTGTTTTCGACGTGAGGCCAGTTACGAACTACGTAAGGGTTTCGCACAAAGCAAACATGATCGCTATACCTTGTTATTCTGAGGACTTTACTTTGTTTGCGGTTCTCATGGCTTGCGCGGAGCCTACCATGTCATAGGCTCAGTATAGACGGTAAAATAATTGTAATATTATCATTATTTTTATTACTTTATATTTATTAATAATAAATTAACTTCTACAATTACAGTGTTGATGGAGGGAGTGGGAAAAAGTGACAGACCGATCGACTAGGTCCCCACACCTTAATTACACAAGGCAGGAGTAGTGGTGGTGACAGAACACATGGAATGGTCGCAATACCTGTTTCATTACACAAATATATGAACGCACATGTATTGGAGACATTTTAAATGGAAGCAGTGTAAGTTGTGTGCACTTGATATAAAAAAATACACAGATGAGCATAGTTGCAAAAGCTCTGCGCAAATATGGCAATAGGACATTGTGAGCAGAATACAAAAGAGGCACAGAACATGGAAACACATTGCATGATACACATAAGGGGAGTAAAGCGTAATGATGTGATTTAACAGTTGGGATTATTCAAAAATTTGTGGAGCTGCGATAGTCTAAATTTGGTAATGTGAATGCCTGCAAACTGCAGTTTATTGAAATATTGCCAAGAACGCTATTTCATAATAATTAGTAGAGTTGTGAAACTTCATGTTTTTTTAGAAATATGCAATAGCAATTAAACCTACACCATACTTTCCAAATAACTCGGATGTCTGTTGGTAAGCAGATAGAGTTTGTTTGCCTACTAGACAAATGAACGCTGTGAGAAAGACGAAGCTCCACAGCATTGACAGCAGTTGCTTCATAGGCAAACATCACCAGTAATTCCCGAGGTCGGGGCAATCAGGTTTGCATCAAAAACACAAAAAACAAGCGGCGTCACCATAGGAACGTTCGGTCTCCGCGCTGCCCGCGAGCGTGGTCTGGTTCAGTAGCCAGTTGCAGTAAATTAGTCTCCATCCCAAGAGACAGGTTCGTCGTCCACAGCGGTCGTTCTCCCTGCTTGCACTGCTATTTACTCGTTCTCTCGTTGACCTTTCGTCACTTCGGGCTCGTGCTAATTGTGTTCTCCAAAAGCGACCTAGTAGTCTAGCTGTATTCTCACAGACACTCACTGTTTGTTTTTTAGAATCGGTAATCAACATGGTATAATGTTGACCTTCGATATATTTTATAATTTCTATACTTCAAGATTTCATTATTCTTGCTAAATCGTAGTGATGTGCTTACATTTTCACTTGTAATTATTTACGGTTGAGTGCATCAAAGCATGCAACGAGCACATGTCTGTTAAGTCAGGTGCGAGATGGCTATTGCATAGACAGCCACAGTGCTTTTTCTCATCATTTCTAACTTTTGTTCAGCGTTTCCCTTTGCCCAGTGCAAGGTAGCCTACACCGGGCTCAGCACTGGTCAACCTCCCTGTCTTTTTTTTCCTCTTATTAGTGACCTCGGCCTAGAGCCGAGGTCACTAATAAGAGGCAATGAGAAGAAAATAGTGGTGGTATGCAGGCAACAGTCAGCCTTCAACTTTTTTTATCACTGGCTTTACTCAACAGAAAAAACATAACAAACACAACAAAAAGAAAATATAGAGAAACGTTGATTAGCTACCATGTTTTTTGGGGGACATTTCATGAGCAGTCGGGGTCCACAGTAGAGCCCCTTCGACACCTGTGTTGAAATTGCATGTGTATATATAACAACACTTAGCACATCATTACGATATATTACGGGGAAATAGTGACTCGTACATCAATACAAAGGGAACTCCACTGCGTGAGTCAGTTGTGTATTGCCCAATGTGCATTGTTTTTTTTTACTGTGCATGGCAATTCTCGCTAAAACTTTTGCGCATAAGCTCGACTTGAGAATCACGATTGAGCGTGAACGCACCTGCTGGGTGTATTTTCCGAGGTCCGCGAAGGTAATTCTGGACTTCAAATACCAGCACTCAAACTTAGTAAAGGAAGGAATTGCCCCGTCTTGTCTGGTGTCCACCTTGCGTAAGTCTCACCCACAACAAATGACAGATGATTTTTCCAATAAATTCACTTGTATAAACCTGTCCAAATACTCCTGAAAAACATTGGCCGTCCTAAGTGCGCAAGTATGGAGGAAGTTGAAAAAAATTGCCCGCAGCTTCCCTCGGAGGAACACTGAGGAGGATGCGGAGCATATAATTGGTTAACGGGGTGTTAAAGTGCGACTTACTTGGGTCGATGGCTAAATTGGTTAACGTGGTTGTGAAATGGGGTTTTAAATTGCGACTTACTTGGGTCGATGGCTAAATTGGTTAACGTGGTTGTAGGAGGGGGTGTTAAATGATTGAACACGTACACACGTATGCGAAAGGGCGGCGCTGGTCGAAGGGACGTCGATCATTGTGTTTGTGGATTCGTTGGAATTCATTTCACCGCGACCTTGGACGTCGACGCGCCGTACAAACCAACCGACGAGCGGCAACTGAGCGAGTGAGCGCCGACCTTGAGTATATATACAGCGCGACGGCGCATGCACTGACAGCTGTTGAATGTTCTGGAAGCGCGACGACGCATGCGCGTCCACTGGAGAATCAGGAGAATTGTAGAATGTTCTCGAAGGGGAGAAGCGCGCGCGGCACAGATGGTGGGTGACGGTGCATGCGCGCGTCAGCTGTCGAATGTTCGAGAAGGAGGAGAAGCGCAACGGCGCATGCGCACGCGTCAGCTGCCGATGTTCTCGAAGCGCGACGGCGCATGCGCGCGCGTCAGCTGCCGATGTTCTCGAAGCGTGACGGCGCATGTGCACTACATTATACAGCTAGCGAATGTTCGTGAAGAGGAGAAGCGCACGCGGTGTATAGAGGAGGAAGGGTGCACAGATGGTGGGGGAGTGAAGCGCGCGCGGTGTGTAGAGGAGGAAGGGATGCGCAGATGGTGGAAGAAGGAGGAGGAAGCTTGCGGACGGCGCCGCACTACAAGCCTTGAGTATTAGATGCTCCGCATCTAAAAGAAAAGGAAAGGGTTTAGCTATGAAAGAAGCTCACAGTAAAGATAGGCCGGTCGTTAGTAATCCATATATGTGCATGCGTTTTCTAACAGCATGGAAAGAGTAGATAGTTGTTTCGAAAATGACGTTGTAGTTACCGCGAAGAACAAGCTATGTAGCGTCTGCTTGGCGGTTGGAAGGACAGTTGAATGTGTGAAGGACAGTAGAAAAAAATGAAATGAATTTGATGTTAAACGTCGGGACAGATTGGTTGAGAGGTAAACGGTGGTAGTCTATCATAATCCGTTTTCATGTGGGAAGTGTTAAATCAATCAAACCTGGCGCTGCGCAAATAAGTGATTAATGAATTACAGAAATTCTCTGTAGAGGCAGCATTCGTCTAATTTCTGCCAGCATTGCAAAAAATATTGACGACATTATTTACTTATTGGAATAGAAGTGTTCTCAAGATACAAAGATAACATTGCGCGAAAGATTGTTGAGGCCTTTTAGGGGCCAAGCTCTTTACAGCGGCACCCATTCGCCCCTCGTAGTCGTAGTCGTAGTGGTAGCATGTAACCAGTGTTACGTTTTGACCTGCAAGGTGGTGCTGGTGGGAGATTTCTCCTGTGCGTTGTTGAACAATAAAAAATTCGTAGCGAGCGCGTTAACTAAAAGCCTAATTCTCCTGTCTCTCATTCCCCATTAGCAGCCATTGGCATATACATTGAGAAACATCTGACAAAAAAAGGTTGCTACGTTATACTCGCCGGGCGTAACTTCCTTCGTTTTAGAAAGGTTTAGCGAGTGTTGGGCCGCAGTGCCATGAATACAGTGAACTAGTATATACCATGAAGTCAAGGTGGTTAAAGCTTGGAAGTAGAAACGAAGCGCAAGCCGTAAGAAAGTGTGCGTGTGCCACCTCTCCTTTAGTCCTTGGAATGTCCGCTGGATGACGGCGCTTCTATATCAGGAATATTTGATTAAAAGAGTGAAGATGGTTGCACTTGGAGTGTTGAATAGATGGACGAACGGACACACAGACAGATGCATGGACGGACTCACGGATGGCTGCACCGACGGATGGACGCATGGACAGGCGCAGGGGTGGATGCATGGACGAACGCAGGGACGGACGCACAGATGGACGTGCGGACGCACGAACAGACGCCCACACGGACGCACGGGAGGCGAACGGACGCACGGACGGTCACACAGACGGACGCATGGACGGACGGAAGCAAGAACGAATGGACGTACGGATGCTTCGCCCCACTCTCCATCATTCACTCCGTGGATATGCTGCCATTTTTTTTTCATACATAAGCCCGGTGACGTATGTGTGACGAGGACATCAGTGAAGCTGCGTTACCTCGAGATAGATTATGTATGGCAGCTAACATGTAATCATAGCCATGTGTACTTACCTTTTTTATACCTGTGTTTTTCTGAAAATAAACTTCAGTTGTTAGCCTACGCTTGTCCGTGCTCTTGGCCGTGTTTTTTGCGCAAATTGACATCCACAATAGAATACCACCTCGCCCAACGCCCTGTTTTTCTAAGTGTTTTAGATGAGAAGCGTCCCAGAATCGAGCTTAATCCGATGAGTGGCGTGAACACCCATACTGCGCCTGCACGTCTCTTCCCCTCTCTCTCCTCTCCTACGATCCCCCCTCCCTCACCTCGCAACGCCAACGCAGACAGCGTCTGCTAGTCTGCAATCGCTCACCGCTGTCTCCTTCGGCATCCTTCCCGGTTGAAAAATTGAATTGCTGCACAAACTTGAAGAAAAGAACAAGGGAGCCAGGAAAGAGCGCAGTTGATCCTTCCCGGGGCGTTCACATACCCCAGGCGAATGCGTATCCTCCTCCTACGCTTTTCGCTCTCCCGCCTTGCAACATCAAAGCAGGTAGTGTCTGCTAGTCTACGCTCACTTCAACCTTTCTCCTTCCGGCATTCCTACCTACCCATGTCGTTTGCACCTAATAGTGTCAGTCTTCTGTCAATACTTGCCCATTAGACGCGATTGACATGTTCTAGTAGTAAAGACTGCTGCGCCACACCACGATGAGCGCAGTGTCGATGCCACCGCCGCTACAGGCGTTAGCACCCGCTGCTTCGCATCTACACATGGTTCCCTTTAGCGGGATATGGTGCAACGTTTTATGCATATTTCAACTTTTACACCTGTTAACATACACGAGACTTCACGGCTTGTTTACGAATACGTCTGGTTTCAGCGTTGAGTGAAATTCAAACCCTGTTCTGCAAATTTATGTGCATTGGCAACGAAGCGTATGTAAAACCTATTTATAATTATAATGTTGTTGCGCTACTACATACGCATATGTTCTGCAAACATCAAACCCAAGTTTCTGTATTTTTCGCAGCCTAGTTTGACTTTCATAATGTATTTATTTATTATTGGCATTGACAACGCTCCTGTAGTAGAGTTTTTTTTGTGTCGCAGTAGGCCGAGTTGACGTGAAAATTCTGTAGCAATGGCAGCTAAGACACTATTCTCATTCATGTCTGCACGGACTATTGTCGGCAACTGCATAGCGCGCCACAGTGTCTCCATATTTTAATACGCGGATTCCGACTATTCATCATTCAGTACGCCATTTGAAAGCGAAGGAAGTTACCTTGTGCTTTCAAAGGTTTCTGTGTAGCGCAAATAAGTTTCGATAAGAATACAGAGCGTTTCAAGAAGAGTACCTTCCGGAGTTTCATATGCCCGAACTGCGATAGTAATATGCGACATGCTGAAGTGAACAGCTAGGGAAATTTCGACCATCTGGTGGAGCCGGCCTCTTCCACGGCTGCGGTGACTGTTGCTGATCGGCGGCCTCAGCTGTGCTGCCGCTCCAAGCGATGAGCTGGCCGACCAGCTTTTGGCGAAACAAATGAAGAGCACTCATTTAACAATTCAGCACTTGTGCCCATACTTCACCGGGAACCATTAGGACGGTATGTGCGTAGCAGCCTTAACGAGGCACTTCATATAAAAACGGACTTTATGCAGCACATTGCAAGAGTAGACACTGCAGCAGTAACGAAGCAAAGTACTTGTCTGCGTCAAGCGGACGTTCACAGGCTGCACTCTTAAGCAAATTTAGCGTAAAGTGGCAGCCACAAAACTATAGCTTTTTTTATGTTTCACGGCTAGCACTTTATGTAGGGCTTAAAAATATACTGAAGACTCTGTAAACAACCTAAATATCTCTACCAAGAGTGCTCTCATGAAGTGTCCTCCATTGCTTCAAACCATTCTGGTCTCATACCCTTACCCTTTAGTGGCGAGGGCCACGGAAAATTACGAAACGAATGAAGAGATGGCATCGATTGCAGTAAAACATGAGAGGCAAAGAGACTACGTTTTCGGCCCTGTCTTGCCAAACTGCCTTCGTTTTTGCGCAAAATCCAGCCCTCCAGCCACCAAGCGCAAATAAGCCGATATGCGAGTGCTAATTGCAGTCACCTTGTTCCAGCTGGCTTTCCTGCTAGAGTGACATAGGACGCCTAAAATATCGAAGCCGTAAGCGTGGGAGCCCTAAAGCAAGCTAAATCTTCTGACGGATGGATGAGTGGATTGTATGGATTGATATGGCTATGATATAGATATAGCGCCACCAAGCCGTTATACTTAGTGGACCAAAAGCTATTAATTTTTTCCCTCTAAATATCGTGGTTGAGGGCTCTCACTTTGCAGTTAAGGGTTTAATATTCAGTCGTGTCTTGACTTTAGCCACCAATCAGATAACCTCCTTCTAGTTAATTCTACCCGCTTAAGGTCTATTTTGCCCTCCCTTTTCCTAAACGCCAGTGCTTTGAAAAACTCTTCGCCATCATCCTGAACTATAGGGTGAAGCCCTTTACAGAACATTATCAAGTGTTAGGCAGTTTTTTTTCCTCTCCACACGCACTGCATACCGTGTCTAACCCTTTGTATTTGGCCCGATATGTCTTGGTTCGCAATACTCCCGTCCTAGCCTCAGAACTACCCCGAGTATTATCATAGATCATTTCCTTGGCAATTTCCTGCTTAAAAGTTTGATAGATCTCTAGTGCGGACTTCTTTATCATGCCAATCCTCCACATATTGGTCTCAGCTTCCTTCACCTTCTTCTTAACCAATAATTTTATGTAGTTTGGTCCCCTGCTGTATTCTAGGTATTTACCAGACAATTCTCTGGTTCGCTTCGTCCAATTTGTATCGACATTCTTCATGTACAAGTAGCTGAATGCCTTCCTAGCTCAACGCTCCTCCCCCATTTCTCTCAATCGCTTTTCAAATTTTTATCTTGCTACGAGCTTACCAGCCCTCAAATGATGTCCAACCCACATCACCTTGTACTCCCTGATTTGCTGTATTCCCGTGAGTCCCTAAGGCAAGCCAACCCAATCCACGCTGCTTAATTTCTAATCTTGATTGAACTTCTGATCTCATGCACAAGACCGCATGGCCGAACGTCAGACCAGGAACCATGACCCCTTTCCATATTCCTCTCACAACATTATACCTATTGTAGTTCCACAGTGCCCTGTTTTTCATCACCACTGCATTCCTGTTACCTTTAGTCGTCACGTATATTTCGTGTCTCCTTAGGTACTCCGCCCCATTGCCTATCCTTACGCCCAGATACTCGTATTTACCTGTTATCTCTAGGGCGACCTTTTGTATTCTAAGCTCACTTCCTTTATTATTATTAAAAATTATGACTGCTGTTTTTTCATTACTAAATCTGAAATCTAACCTATCTCCCTCATTCCGCAGATGTACATCAACCTCTGCAAATCTTCCTTGTTGTCGACCATTAGCACTATATCATCTGCGTACATCAATGCCGGTAGTGCCTGTTGAATGACTTTACCTTGTTTGATGAAATAGTGGTTGAAGTCCAGTCCACTTCCCTCTAATTTGACCTGTAATCCTTGTAGGTACGTCATCAATAATAAGGGTGACCGAAGACACCCCTGCCTAAGCCCCCGTTTTACTTCTGCAGGTTTGGATACCTGTTTTTCCCGCTTTATAACTGCCTTGTTACCTTCATAGATTTCCTTTAATAGATTTGTGACTCCATCTTCCACACCTAGTGTGTCCAGTATTCCCCACAAGTCCTCTTGAACCACGCTATCGTACGCTCCCTTGATATCTCAAACTGCTAGCCACAGGGGCCTGTCTTACTTTTCTGCTGTTTCGATGCACTGCGTCAGTGATAACAGATCATCTTCGAATTTCCCAAGTTTCCGAAACGCATTCTGCAGTTCCCCTCCACCCCCTCGTCCTCTATCCATGCCTGCAGTCTTTTCTTTACGATCTGCATCGCCAGCCTGTAGACCACGGATGTCACTCTTAGAGGACGTTAGTTGTTAATGTCACCTTTTTCCCCCTTTCCTTTATAGATCATGCTCCTCCTGCTAAGTTTCCATTCATCGGGGACTCCACCATCGATTATATTTTCGCTCACTGTCTCTCTCAAAGCCTGCTTAGACTTCGGACCTAATGTCTTAATCAGCATAATTGGAATGCCACCTGGGCCTGTTGATGTACCATTAAACCATCTACTCAGCTCTTTCCCACTCTCGTGAAAACCCGCAGGGCGCGGGTTCGAATCCTGGCTGCGGCAGCTGCATTTCCGATGGAGGCGGAAATGTTGTAGGCCCGTGTGCTCAGTTTTAGGTGCACGTTAAAGAACCCCAGGTGGTCTGAATTTCCGGAGCCCTCCACTACGGCGTCTCTCATAATCATATAGTGGTTTTGGGACGTTAAACCCCACATACCGACCAACCAACCCACTCTCGTGAAAATGGAGACATTGCGCCACTTGATTCATCCTTGTCTATTCTGGTGCATCAAGCACTTTTTTGTTCAAATTTTTCTGTTACCCTTTTTCCTATATATTCCATAGCTTCATCCCCTACTAGCCTAGCACCTTCAGCTGTAGTTATAAACCTCTGCTCTAGGCTCGTCTCATTTCTTAGGAAGTTTAGATGGTTCCAAAATTTCGCAGCTGCCTTTCTATCTCTTTTTGTGTACTTATTTGAACCACTGAGCTCCCTTTCTTCTAATCTTTTCATTGATCAGAAGGAATGCATCCCTTCTGCAGCTTAGAAAGATTTCCCACTTTTTTTCAACATCATCTGTCGGTTCACACGGCTGCTTAGCATGTCTGTGTTGCCTAGAGGCTTCCCGACATTTTGCTATGGCTCTCTTAACTTCTTCATCCCACACACTCTTGGGATTGTGTTTTCTGTTCTAGGGTGACTTGTCACGTGCCTTAGCAATCTCTAGCTCAAAAAGTCTAATGAGATTCGTGCATGACCACACTGTTTTATTATCGTCAGAGATTACTTTCTCAATTTGTTTAGTAGCTATTTCTATTCGCCTTTCCGAATAAAAGCTTTTCTGTGTTTGCTCATCTAATCTCCTTCCCATTTTTCCTGCTCTTCCAGAACTTAGCTTGATACGTTTGTGATCACTACCCAGACTTCTCGAGCCACCTTTATCTATGTGCATTCCCCTGAGCTTATCATACATCTTATGTGACATCAGTGCGTAATCTATCGTCGACTGCAGCCTTCCTGCTTCCCATGTTGGTTGCCTTTCCCACTTCTCGGTACTATTGCAAATAATCAAATCATGCCTTTCGCACATATCGATCATTATTTTGCCTGTTGGGTCGTTGTACCCATCTATATCTTCTATGTACGCATTCATATCTCCTAGTACAATTATCTCACGCTCTCTTCCTAACTCCTCAATGTCCTTTGATATACACTCTACCATTGCCTGGTTTTCCTCTCTGACCGCACTCCTTGGTTCGGTGTCCACCAGTACACCAAACCAAGAAGTGTCATTTGCCCTGCCACTTTCTAGTTTAGCCATAAATGTTCCTTGCAGTCCTGCTTGACCCTTTGCCAGTCTGTACTTTTATGAATGTATGCCCCAATACCATCCCCCTTTCTGCTGCCTTCTGTTCTATTACAATATTCCCACGTGTAGTCCGGATTGTTAGGAGGTTGTTCCATGTCCCTAAGATATGTTTCTACAAAACAGTATACCATCGGCCTCTCCTCCCTTAGCTGTTTTCTTACCTCTTCTCACTTCCGCCTCTTCCTGCCCCCTGCATGTTAATATACACTATGTCTGAATTGTCTCGGCGCTCGTGGCTACACTTATTTCTGCCCCGCACTCTACCTATCTTAGATACTCGTGTCACTTTGGAATCGCATCTGTCCATACCACCTGTCAAAGAGTCTCCCTGGTTGGTTTCCTCGTTACTAGCTATCCTGCACCCTAAAGGGACCGCGTGCCCCCTAAAAAAGCTACTGCGCGTCCTGCAAGTCGCCAACCCACCTCAGACCTAGCCGCCCATCGAAGTGAATTCTGTCTTGTTGAAAACCACCCCAACTATGCACCTCTCTGTTTGTTTCCACAACCTCAAAGCCTTTCTCTCGACTCATCCGCCATATCTCTCTGTTTGCGTTGACAACCGCTCTTTGTAAGTTGTCATCACGCACTGGTACCTCCGCTATTGTGTATGTCACTACCTGTACCTGAGAATAAATGGTGCGTTTGTCATCAACCCCTTTCGCCAGTGTAGTCGCTAGTCCTGCCGTATCTTCATTCAGGATATCATTTAAACCCCCTGAAATTATCACGAGGTTTCGTCTATCAGCTGTAGTTTTTATTTTTGCGCTCGCTTGCCTCATCACTGATCCCAGTCTTGAGAACGTCCTTACTGCAACCTACTTGTCACCTCTTACCCTCTCTTTGATTGCCTCTGCGCATCGATTTAAAATCGAGTCCTCGGCGATTATCACGAGCTGTGACTTTTCAACTGGAGCGTCCTCCACATGGGGGTTACTTGCACCTGTGACGCCGGCTGCTTTGTCCCCTCCCAGCCCCACCACTAATTCGCTGAAGCTGGGCCTTGCGGCAATTGAACCGGCTGAACCTGTTTTTTCCAAACTTGCTCGCTCTTTCTTCTCCGTGGTTCTGGTGTCCGGTACCGTACTGTTCTCTCCGTCGGCCGCTCCTTTGTTCACCTTGGCTAGTGCTTCTTCGGTGGACTTTAGCCTTTCTTTCATTGCCCTCGTTTTTTCTTGCACTGCCGCCAACGCAGTCTCCAGCTCGGTGATTCTCAACAGCAGTTCACTATGGGCAGCCATCGTTTTCTTCATTTTTCCATGACCTCACTATCCTACACTTCGCGTCAGCCTCGTCTTTATTCGCTTCTGCACTTGGGTCTAATTTCAAACTCACCCTGCATCCCGAACACTTTACAGCCTTTTTAACCATGTCTTAATGACACAATGTTCCCTAAGACTTGTCTCACTCGATAATTACAAAACACGATCCCTGTCCTACGAAAAAGAGAAAGTCTAAGCTCTACTACAAAAATTTGCGTGTTTTATGTACGCCACCTCCCCCACTGGGTGGCAAAAGAAAAACACACACACACATACGCACACACTAGTAAGTACCTGGTGACCGACCAGGTATACCTGGTGACCGACCCCGGAAAAGCCGTACAATGTAATAAGTGCTACAAAGATTTTAACTGCTGCCTTAATAATTACAAAAGCAAGCTCAAAACGTGCAAATGCACTCATCTGCGCAGTGGATTGGGAGCGCTCAAAAAACACGTCCATCCATCACGCCAGTCCTAACTGAGCAAGCTGCATGAGCGGCGCCCTCTAGCGGGGTCAAAAAAAACTAGGCAACCGTGATATTGTCATTTCAGAAGCATCGTTTTTCCACTTCTTGTGTAAATTCCTTGCAGTAGCATGAATACGTACGAGTGGCGTTTTCAATTGTTTTTCCTCCATAAACACTAGGGTATAATGGAGGTGTTCCTGAGTGGAGGTGTTCCTGAGGTGCGCCTGTGACCCGGTATTTTTGCTCCCCTTCATGTAAACTAGGACAGTGTACACGTCAATGACTTCTAATGTGATTGGGCTCAGTGATGATACATTCTTATCAAGATCAAGACAGTTTCAATTCACTTATTAGCATTTAGTGGTTGTCGCTATCGTCTGATCGTCTTTCACAATCATTTCGATTTTAACCATCAAATTTGATGATTAATATCTTGAAATACGTCCTTTAAATAATAAGTGAATAAACTTTATTTAGAATTTGGCAGTTTGTTTTGAGTGAGGACAGGGAAAAGAGGATTACCCCTTGTCCCTTCCTACCATCCGTCGTTATGATGGTGGTGCCTCAGGTGACCGCTCGAAGTTCTTGGACCGGGGCGGCATCTTCGGCCTGCCGGACGATCTAAAGCCGGTTGGCCATTACGTGCAACTTTTTGATGTTTATATAATAGGTATGCCATAAATTAGCATGCACCATTACAACAATGCACTATAAACACCTTTACTCAAGCCAAAAATTAAAAAGCGAATAAGCACACTTTTCTGAATTTTTCCCAAGACCATCTTCGTAACTTTAGCAAACTCTTGCCGCCTTTGCATGGGGTTCGTGTGGTAAAGTTACTGGAGCACTGCTCTCGTAGATTACATTTAAAAAGTCTGTATTGCATAAAAAAGTAGTCTTTTTGAGCGCATAAAGTAGCCTTTATGAGCGCATGAGCGCATATTACCTGTACTTACAGTGACATAATTTTAATAGAATGCTCAATATGTTTTGATAACAAAAATTTATCATGCTCTTGCAACTATTGTAACTTCTATTACTATTCCGAATGAGAAATTCAGTGGTGAAGAAAAATATATATTCAAAAACTTGAAGGTGAACACCGACTTCACTACAAAATTGAAGCAATCGTGCTAGTGATATTCCACACAACATCTTAGAAGAGGTGTCTTTATGGAAAGAATTACTGTCAACCATATAATTTTGTTCAGACAAACACCAAGCTCCCTGTCAGAATAAGTATCAAAACATACTGACAACACAAACAATACAAAGCTACGAAATGATGGTGCCATACTAGCACTACGAAATTGATGGTGCCAGCACCATCAATTTTTTTGTAAATACATATAAAAATCTCAAAATGTCTTTCAGTGAACAATCGTATGCCCCCAACAGCCACGCATATAACCGAAGAAGATTCACAACATTAAACAAACATTCCGAAGCGTAGGGTGGCCACACTAAAGGCACATTACACGTATTTATTATAGATTACATATCGGCCTTTTAACAAGCTCAAATAGCATGACCTGTAGGACTTGAGAAGGAAAGAAGTGGAGATTTTGTGGTTCGTTTTCATGTTCTTTCTTATGTGGAAAGTCAGTGAGAACAGAGAAGGACGCCATATAAGGTATATGCCATGTATTGCTAGTCATTATAGTGTAAACGAGGAAAAACAAAACTGCACAGAAAGAGATGAACTACAACAACAATAATTTTTCGCTGGAAGAGATGAAACCTGCAACCTTCGAATAACGTGCCCGGTGCTCTGGAAACTGAGATGGCAGCGGCAGTTTTCTCCTCATCCACCTTAATTTGCATTTAAACCTGGGAGTCCGTGCAGTAAGTACCGTAACAGCGAGTGCGGAAAGCTCTTTTTTCGGCCTGTTGGCGTCATGTAGCGAGTGATTTTACAACTAACTGGCTGCCGACCAATCGTTCCTTGCATACCTCATGAAATCATCGAGTCTGCTAGAACGAGACCTTGTTATGTGACCTTCATAAATTATTAGCATTTGACCTTTCCAAGAGACTCCTGTGGAACGTGTTCATATTGATGCAGTTCAGGCCATCGGAGGAGAATCGCAGAGACAAATATGAAGCTTAGAACGAGAAAAAATTCACGAAACATGGATGCATGAAAAAAAAGATGATAGGTGAGCAGACATGAGCACAAGACGAGAAAAGAATCCAACAAAAAGGCACGACGCTTCTACTGCCTTGAAATCTTGTCTTGTACCCGTGTCTCGATGCCTGCCTTCTTTCCTCACAAAAATGAAGACTGCGAGAGCTGTGCGTGTTAGCGTAGGCGACTAAATTAAGTAATACGAACCACGAACACTTTCATTCATCTCTCGTATTTCCAATAGAAGCGCCATATTTCCAACATTTAAGCATGAATGAGTTCGCAGCTACTCTAGTTACTCACTCTTGGATGCTGAGGTTCGAGTAGTGATGAGGAAATCAGTACTTATTGAAAAGAGCACCCCGCATTACAAAGAGACGTCTCCGATGAACACAATCTTGCTCCTGTGAAAGTTGATATCTGCTTTCTAGTCCTCGTCGTGCCCTTCACAAAGCCATGTGGGATCTGTTTGCTTAGTGCCACCAGGCACGTGTCTTTTCATCTAGCATCCTACTTCAGCAGATGTATGTGTGCAGGAGCACATTATTGTGACAGACTCTCGACAAAGATCACTCTTACTTATCACATCGCCTTGCGTTTGCAAAATGATGCGATTTCATTAAGATTATTTGACTTAACATATGCGGTAGTTTAGTCAGTGGAGGGTAGATTAGGAAGGCTCGCATCCAACCTCTCCCAGCCACAATTTTTTTCTGTTTTAGCTTAATACAAGCGCACGCCCGATCCTAAACGAAGTATATTTGAACTCCCTCTAAATCTAACTAAAATTTCTGGTTACGTCACTGGAGCAAAGTAGTGCCCCGTTTGAATTATACCATGCAACTACAGCGCTGAATAATGACTAAGTTAGTTCTCCATTGTCAAATAAAACAAAGTTCTGCTGTCCCGGCCCACCTAAGCGCTAGAGGTTTGTTGCGACATTTGCGAATATCAGGAGACGCAAAAGCCCTTTCTCCACATTGTTTAGACTGAGAAAAGAATTGCAAATGGGCGTAAGAAATGTTACATTGGTGCAATGAAGTAAGGAAGTGTAAATTTAAACGCATATTTTCATTTTGCTTGTCAAAATATTAGAAAGAACAAACAGTGACGCCAAGGAAAATATAGAGAATGTAATAAAGTAATTTTAACGTACAAGTGAAGAAAAAAGTGGACGAAACAATAACTTCCTGCTGGCAGGAAAGAAGGTTGGGACCTTAGAATAACGTGCCCGGTTCTTTCCCAACTTATGTAGAGCTGGTTATTCTGCCCTCGTCTACTGGAATAGGGTTGGGGCCGGCGAATGCACATATATACCAATTGGTGCGCCTGCGCTTTTAATAGTGTGTGTGTTGGTCAGCCCTGCTTGTTGTAATGCTAGAGAGTATGGAACCGCGGCCACTCAATGGAAACACAGATTGAGCGGCCCTGGTGAAACTGAAAAACCTGCTTCGTGACACCCGCTACCCGAAAAACTCTTCCACACTCGTCGTCATGGCTAACTAGAAGGACTGACTGACGCTCACACATTTATATGCACATATATACCCGATAAAATAGACGGGGGAATGACTGCCGCTGTAGCTAACTTAGTAGAGTAGTGGACGCGCGTCCTGCGAAGGTCACAGGTATAGGCCCTGGTAGCGTCAAGTTATCTTTTAATCCACTTCACTTTCTTGCGAACTACATATCAATTACTTTAAATAACAGCCCTTCTACTTTTTCTCAACTTCGTTGTTTGTTAGTTATAATTTACGCTGCACTTTACAATGAAAAATAAGCCCTTATATATTCCTTGCTATTCTTTTTTCAAAGTGCATTACATAGTGATATCTACTAGATTACTAGCGAAGAAATTGTTTCGATTTCCTCGTTGACCGCAATGAAGAACTTCAATGACAAAGCAGCCTAATGTACAATTAGGAAGATAGCTGTTTATGGGGAAGTTCAAAGTTTTTCACTTCCTTGAAACGAAATGGGAAGGATGCAAGTTGCCCTAGAGGACAAACTATTACTTTCCTTTGATTGAGGTACAAAGGCGATTTTTAATAGGAGCAACACGTGGTGTAAATTGCGTTTAAATTTATACCAAAAACACGAATTTTTGAAACTCAAGATTTTTTGTCCTAAAGTGTAGAAACATCAAAAGTGCGATAACAATTTTAGCGTAAAATGCAGACAAAAACAGGATTTTTTCAAATGTGAGGAATTTCGTCGTTGAATGTAGAAGTATGAAATGTCGGATAATAAGTTTAACGTAAAGTACACCTTCTGTACAGCAGCTATTCATTATTTACATTTGTAGATACTGCGATAATATAAGATAAAATTGCATGCACGAGACATTTTGCAGCAATTTATGGTAAGGTATGTCAATAGATATAGTAATATTATTATTAATTCTCCAACCCTATTGAAAACGGCTATGCATAACATTAAAGCGAAATTAGGTATTGAAACAAGAAACACTAGCCTCACAGCGATTTTTCTAGCAAATACTCAGACGATATTCCATGCAATGCGGAACGCACACACATGACCAAGGTTTTTTTGTTTGTTTGTTTTTAGCTCTCTCCGAAATGTTTCAGCGATTCGCTGTTTTGAATGCAAGAAATCAGCCGACGTTTTTACAGCACATTCAACAAGATTGCTGAAATGGCTGGTATGTTTGGCATGAACTGACGCACGTGCAAGTTTACGGTAGCTTTGATTACGAGCAGCAACAAAGCACTTGTCATTGAGGTTGCTCTAAGCGGCGTGACGACAGCTTCAAGTTCTAAAACAATTTTCGTCTACATAGTACAGTCTCAATCAGAAGAGTGCCACTGTGGAGTGCTTCACTTCGATAAGAGCCACCGTGTTGTGTTTTACATTTAACTCAACTGTAAATATTCGGGTGAAGAAGCCTGTATGTAGTGCTTATTTTCACGAAGATTTGTTAGGACTAGGTTGCTTGCTGTTCATCTATGCAAATACACTCGCAAATCAACTGGTACCGAGAAATGTGGCGCAGCGACTCTTTGTTGAATTGTTCCTGGAAAGAGGTTAGGAGCCTGTTTACTTACATACTCAGGCCATCAGTATAAGTATTGCACATTCTAGGTATACGCTTGTCAAGAAAACACAGCTGACACTTTGAGATAGCACAAAAAACTGCATGCAAACTATTTCGTTACGCCGAACTCCTCTGCAAAGCAGATACACGTTTTGCTTGTATGTCTACATCATTACAACGCACCTCATGTATCTCTCGTTCGACGCATTGAGTCTCCTCGAGAGGTCCTGGTGGAAAAAGAGAGAACACATCTTTATTGAGGTCTAAATAGAGCTTTGGTCGTACAATGTGCCGCTTTCTATAGAGGAAACGCTCCTTAATCCATGCGTCGTGCGTCCGTGATGTATGCAATAGAGGTAGAAAAAGTAGTCGTATTTTATTCAGCGATATGAATGTTCCACGCTATATCCCGCCATTTTCGCAATTTCCTCCTGCGATATTCTGCTTTTGTATTAACGTCGGTAGCCTATCGCACTGTCGCGCATCTCATCAGCACCGTCAAACGAGAATGACAAACACGCCCCACTTTCGATTGATTTCTTCTTGCATCATTTTATGCGTTCTTCGTCTAGTATGTACATGATATTATCTCTCTGTTCAGAAGAATATTTTGATAATATTGGTAACATTTAACAATTAGGGAAGCACTACTTCGTAGCATTAAGTGCTCACGCCAACTAAAATGGTCGAGTGTTTACTGGATGCATGCGTTTATGCCATGTTGAATTCAGGGCCACTGTTGAATAGCCATGGGCACGATCGCATCGAGTCAGTACAAAAATATGAAGTGCGAAGAGGGGAATTCTATTTAACAGACATTGAGGTGACTTAACTGTGTGTGCGCTTGGGTAGCACTTACAATAACAGTGCTAAAACACATATACGCTTTGACGAAGAATTGTGTATGTGTAGGCATACAATTAGGTGAACCATCTACCTCATTATCAATTTAGATGCATAGAAGGCAAAGGAGTAACACAGTAAAAGCAGGATGTGTCGCCTAAATTTTCAACGGGAATAAACACGTTGTCTTTTTTTAACAATGCAGTCGTGCGTAGTATAACTGTCAGTTCAAGCGCACAAAAAAAACAGAAAGGAAGAGAGAACAAGCGGAAAGTCGTGCGTACATCACACAAAGCGATATTTCGTAAAACAAAAGTAAAAGTCCACTTAAAGGGCCCTGAAATACTTTGGTGATTAACCATGAATTTAATTGACTAAAAAGCGTATTACCTCACAAATTTATTGCCGATAAAGTTTCAAGAATCCGTCCAGCACGAGTGGAGTTACAAAGATTTTTCACATGCTGCAATCACATTCTCTCTTCTTTCGTCCCGACGAAAGCGCTGGAAGCTGAGCAGGGAGAGATGGGAGGGGCAAACGAAAACGTCACTGGGGCCTTGTGACCTTCAGATTTTTTTTTCTTCGAATACGCGGCTTTTCCAGTGCGATCGCGCGTGCACGCCTGGACAAGTGGCGGCCTCTTGCAGCGATCTCTGTAACAACCCATCGCGCCATGTTAAAATCAGCCAATTGCTGATAGATGGGCTTACTAGGCTCAATTTCCGGAATTTGTCTGGAGAAGAGAGGTTATTTTTAGCTGACTTTGATAGATTATTGTGAATTCCAGGCCACGTGCTATGCTATTATTTGGCTCGCGTGTTGTCGGGAGCCTCTAATACCGATCGGCAGCGTTTTCTGACCATGCACAAAAAGTGTTGCAGTGCCCTTTAAGCTTCAGTGAAAATTTTCAATATACATTTTATAACTTGCGGGGCCAAGTTAAAACCATAGCTTGAAGTTTTAAAATGATCATTTCTTGAAATATGCAATGCATGAGATGATGTGTTACTCAAGTGGGGAAACAACCAACTAAAACTTAATAATCTGATTTCTTTGTTATCTTGCACAGTTCCTAAAAAAAAACAGCCGGGCTGTTAACCGAAAAACAAGAAAAGTCACAGAATATATCCACGGAGTGAATCATGATGAGTAGGACAAAGTGTCTATCAGTCTGCCCGCGCTTTTATTCATCCGTTTGTTCTTGCATCCATCCGTCCATACATCCGTCCGTCCATTCGTCCGTCCGTTCATCCGTCCATGCATGCGCCGTGCATGCGTGCATCAATCCGTCTGTCCACCCATGCGTTTCTCCGCAGATGCCTCCGTACTTGCGTCCATCCGTCCGTTACTGCATCCACCCATGCGTCTGTCCGTCTGTCCATGCGTCAGACAGACAGACGACGGACGGTCGCGGCGAGCGGATGATTCATGGTCGGCCGAAAATATCCTCCGAAGCTTCGCCCCTCTCATTACGGTTCCCCCGTGGATATGCTATGAGGTGGTTACTACATACATATATGCATACATACATACATACATACATACATACATACATACATGCATACATACATACATACATACATACATACATACATACATACATACATACATACATACATACATACATACATACATACATACATACATACATACATACATATATGCATACATACATACATACATACATACATACATACATACATACATACATACATACATACATACATACATACATACATACATACATACATGTGACAACCAACCCACGCCTTAAGGAGCCTCGCCCCTAAAAATTAGCAAATCCAGCTAAATCGATATGAGTACTGGGCGGGCTATAATGAAACGCGCTTGTTACCCACGTTTTTTTTTCACGAAAACTTCACGTCTTGCACGAGCAAACCAGGTTTATTGCGTCATGAATGGTCTGGTATATTCACTGATGCACGATACATACAAGGTGGTTTGTGTTCGTTTCTTGCTAACACATTAAACACTGAGGCTCACGCCACCGAACAAGGAAGCTTTTACTAATATCTTCGAAAGCACGCTCCTCGCATGCATTCTCAACGAATATCAATTTCTAAACGAATAAAACAGAAAATGCATTAGAGAGCAGTTGTTTGCCATATCGTTACGAAATATCTCTTTAAAGCTTCAGCGCTGAGAAAGCAAAGACATGAGTACGAATTCAAAAAGTAAGTAAATATCGTGAAGGAGGTATTTCTTTATAATATTTCTCTCTTCTTGCTCGCGCACCCTGTTATTGATTGATCTACTGTCTTTTAATGTAAAACCAGTTTGCCTGTTAACTGGTGTACGCGTGGAACCTAACGTGCTGTCTGTCATTCATGTCAGACACAAGACTGCACTGCTAATATACTTTGATGCTGTAAACGAGGAAGTCATTATCTGGAAGCCGAGAACATAAGCATTATGCTCATATATGCCCTAACAGTCACCGATGAGATAGTTGACATAAAAGAATTTGAATAACACTTTGGGACATACTTATCTTTATACGCACCACTATCGTTCTATTTCTTCATTCTTACTGTCGAAATTATTACGTGCCAAACGGGAGACAGACGAGGTATAATGAAAAAAAAACGAATAAGGATCGGCAAACTAGATTTATAATATTCAGAATAAATGTGCGCCATTGCTAATTCAAGAGAGAACGAAGCCGTACTACAAGGAATTCTAAACCCTAATATATTATGCCCATTTTCTCTGCGATGATAACAACCAAGCAAGGCAAGCCAAATGAGCATAGACATGCATAGGGTTGCCCCCCAAAAGAAGGGAGGGAGGAATGAGAATATTTATCGCCGGACCCCACTCACCATATTTTTAAATCTAAAATTGGCAGATCCCACGTACAGTGGAAATCGATAATGTGTGAAGCACAAATAAGGAAGGGTGATAGGTCACCTTAAAATCAGCCTAACGTTAGGAAGTGGAGGTACATTTTGCCGTACAAGGCTTTTGTTTCATAATTATTATGTTTGGATGTGTCGTTTACCTTCTTCGTCTATTCATGTCACTTTGTACCAAATTTAGTATATTTGGAGCTAGCGAAACGGCCTCGAGCATGCTACGAGCGTAGCATGCAGCCATGTTTCATATGAAATTCATATGGTTATTATCATATTTGGACGTGTCATTTACGTTCATCGTCTATTCACTTCCCGTGATACCAAGTCCGGTACATGTGGAGCTAGCGCAACGGCGGTGAGCGCGTCATGAATTGCCCAGTATACTCCGACGCAAGGTTGACACGCGCAGGCTGGGTGCAGCGACGCAACGATGGCAAAACGCGAGCACTCTATAGTGTGACGCACGGCGTGACCGGTGCGGCCAGCGTCCGTCGACACGGCCAACTGGCAACCGGCGCGAAATGCGATGTGCGGCATTTTGCACCGACGACGTTAGTTAGACAGCACCGCGTCTGCCTCTCGTCGTGACGGAGTGGCGCCGTGTGCGCTCAAACGCGCATGCGTCAAAGCAACGCAGCGCGGCACGTGCCTGCGAGTATATGGCATGCAGATCCACAATGAAGGTCAGTGGGCAGATCCACTGATCTCTACTAGGGGGATATGGACGCCTGGCGTGGCTTCACGGGCGTGACGTGATAAAGCGAACACCGGTGGGCACACGTGCGGGCTCACGTTGAAGCGTATTGGCGCCTTGAGCGTGGCGTGTATTATTGTTCCTACATGACAGGCACCTCATGATTATCATGTTTGCGCCAGTCACATACCTTCGTCATTCTTTCACGTAACGTACTAACAATTTTGGCATATGTATAGGAAGTGAAACGGCCGCGAGCGCATCGTGAGTGTGGGACATAGTCATGTTGTTACATGACACGCATGTCATGATCATCATGTTTCGACGTGTACTTTACCTATATCATCCGTTCGCGTCACGTGATACCGAATTCGGTACATGTGAAGCTAGCGAAATGGCCTCGAACGCATCATGAACATAGCATATAGTCATGTTTTTACATGACACGCATCTCATGGTTCTGATGTTTGCAGCAGTCATATACGTTCGTCATTCATTCAGGTCCCGTTAATACCTAATTTGGTTAATGAGAAGCTAGCGAAACGGCCATGAGCGCATCATGAGCATGGCATCTATAGTCAGGTTACAGAACACGCATCTCATGATTATCATGTTTGCACCGGTCACATACCTTCGTTATGCATTCACGCCCCACAATACCGAATTAGGTATATGGAAAACTAGGGAAGCGGCCGCGAACACATCAAGAGTGTGGCATGTAGCCATGTTGGTACATCACACGCATTTGTTGATTTTGATGTTATGGTCTGTCGCTTGTGTTTGCCATACAATCATGTCATACCATACCAGTTTTGCTACATTTCTTGTGAATGAAACCACCGCAAGAGGAGCGAGACCTTGACATGTATTTCATGACACTTATGACATACATCTCAAGATTTTCATGTTATGACTAGACAGTTATGTTCGTCATACAGTAATGTTCTATCATACCAAGTTTGGTATCGATACCAATATCCAAACGCCAGGAAAGCTAAAAGTCATTGGCGGCTAGATAGATAGATAGATAGATAGATAGATAGATAGATAGATAGATAGATAGATAGATAGATAGATAGATAGATAGATAGATAGATAGATAGATAGATAGATAGATAGATAGATAGACGGACAGACAGACAGACAGACAGATAGATAGATAGATAGATAGATAGATAGATAGATAGATAGATAGATAGATAGATAGATAGATAGATAGATAGATAGATAGATAGATAGATAGATAGATAGATAGATAGAGAGATACGCTAAATGTCGCCGAAGTTCGCCAAGAAATGCTTCGCACTTAAAAACGAAGTAGACTTTGCCAAGCCCTTCCCCTCTTAGGTGACTAAGGGTGGGATTGCCCTGGTCCCTGCTGGGCGCTCGCCTATGCAAACGAGATTAACATTAAAATCTTGCCGGCTCTACGCGCCTCAAGTTCGTGTCTAAGCTCCCCTAGAGAAATCTCAAACGTAGATATCACTCTAAACGCTCACCACCTACGGCCATTTACAATCAATTTGTCGCCACGTTCGTCGCTGCTTGAACTAGAGAAAAATAGCATCAGCTATTGCTTATCCAAGGCGTAGCGTCTTCTTCTTATACATATGCTTACACGTACGCAGAATCAAATTATTTCTTCAAATTCCTCCCGAAATATTCGATATTCCATCCGGCATCGGTAAAACTATCTTCACTACAACTAGCCGAGTGATAAAAAAAGATTTCTGCATAACTAATTAAAGGAATGCCCTTGTTTTTGAGTAAGTTAGATACAATATTAACAAATGAGACTACACTTAATTGCACTTTATTTCTCGCTTATCGCCACATACAAGCCGAAATTGTCCTCTACCTTGCGCTCCACCTAATTTTCGAATTTCATCGTTTATGTTGACCGCATGCTGTTTGATATTTAATAGGTGCGTGAGCACACCAAACAATATAGGTATTTGAAGCCTTAAAGAAATTTCATTAGGCACCTAATATTGTTGCAGGCTTTTAACGTATATTCAATTGATATATTCAATATATTCAATCCCGCATAGACTTAATCCATATATTTACACATATCCCATCCCGCATCCAGTTTCGCATGATTGATATGCGTCACAGTTGCCGTTTATGAATGAGGCCGGAAGTGTAGGCGTTGAAAAACCGTGTTTGATAAGCGAAAACTAGGAAGGCAGAACATTTTTTTCGGTCTGCAGTGTCATGAATACACGCAGATTACACACCTACATAAAGGCAAATATTTTCAAAGCAAGACGAGCGTCATCTCTGGTAGTAACAGGGAAACGAAAACTGACATTGTTTAAGGTGGTACGCGGGCTAGAACAGCTGAACTTTGGTAGCCCTGAAATGAACCTTTATCGCACACGCTTTGCAGACCACAGCCTCTCCGCTTCTGTCGTAGAATGGGGAATCAAGTACATTTCATGGAATGAACGTAAGTGGCATGAGTGAGAAATGTAAATGCTCTCCATTCCTTAGGGTCCTAGCACATTGCAAAATATATTACAAGCTAAAAAAGTGACCCCGTATCTGCATGTTACACTGCAAATGCCGTTGAAAGATGATAGTCTTGCGTCTGGAGAGAGTGAACAAAACGTTTATTTGATGTTCTGCGCAAGAAAATTGGTGAATTATATACCGGAGGCGCTGCGTTAGAGTGCCTCGAGCGTGCAGCGGAGGCGAACGAGTGCATCAAGTTACGTCAGACGTGAGACATGAGCGCTCTTTGGCAGTTATCCCGGAAAAAAAAAAATGCGCGCTCCCTGCGCGCCTGTCTCGGAGGTGATAAGGTGTAGACCGCAAAGCCACGGGTAGGTGCCAGCATCGTGTTGTCTTAGCAAAGTGTTGGAAACACTTGCCTTTTGGTACAAGCTTTGCCTGCTCAGCGCAAGGTGATAAATACTACGGTCCTTATAATTACTTATGTATGCCTTTTTTAGTAAGAGACACACATGGACAATATTGACATGTTGTTATGGTGTCTGAGATACGCGCCATAATTCATTTTCAATTGACAATCACACAAGTATGAACGCTGAATTTTGAGCAATATTTGTGGGCACTTCGAATGGGGTCGGCCGTTTGGAGTATCATTTGGCCACTTTGGTGCCATTTAGGGTACCGTTAAGGGCGGACAAACAGACAGACCAAAATTTTTGCGTCCAAGGAAGACTACCGTCTTTAAAAAAAAGCCTGCGCACATCACATTTTTTTTTTCTTTTACACTCTCCCGTGAGCGCTCGCCGCAATTTCCTAGTTCCCAACCGCTCGCGCCATTTCTGCGCGCCGGTGCATGAAAGAACCACTAGCAGCTGTGAAATGCGCTGCGCCGAGGCTCGCAGGCAGTGGCGTAGCCAGGAGGTAGCACACAAGGCCAGGGCATCCGCCTCCCCTCCCCCCCCCCCAGTTGTTTTTCTTGCCATGACATACTGAACGATATACAATTCTTCCAAGGAGGTGCCCTTACCGCAATCAAGAAGGTGCCGACCCCCCCCCCCCAAAAAATTATTCCAAGGCTCTTGCTCACAGGCGTTTCCACTTTCACAGCTATAGCCTAGCGGTTGTTTCCCGAAGTTGGCCAAACCAGAGAACTGGGCTGAATCCCATGCAGTCCCGAAGCGTCAATATGGTGCCTTATCATGGATAATATCCTCACTCGTCAGAAAGAAAAAACACTTTGTTGAATCGGGTTCATGCATGGGTCGATTTTGAAAATATGAATTCAGAGACAGCACAAAACACTATATTACCATTTCCTGTGCTCTTATTCATGCTTACACATCAAAGTGGCCTAACCGGAACACATGAAACTAAATAAATACTTGCATAAAATGTCCGAAAAGAAGAAGCTCCACACTGCGAGTGGCGGTGCATGAGATTTGTCAGTTTTGCTTAAAATAGGCGGACTTGAGCTCCTTTGTTCGCTATTTGAATTTTCCAGTCGTTTTCCCACTTTTTTTGACCTATGCACACTTTGCCACCATTTAAGTTATTTCAGGTATCATCAAGGTCCCCAGTAGCCCGTTTCACGTTCACTACTGGTGGCCTTGAGTAGCTTACTGTTGCAGTCAAACATACGTCGAAGGAGTCAGAAGGTAGAATCAGAAGTCATGAACTGACAAACATGCATTCGAGGGAATAGAGTCTACGTTGGAAACATGGTAAATTGTGACTGTGTCCCCATTAATATTCGCGCATCATTTCCCTGCAGAAAATATTCAAGTCCTTTTTCAGACTCACCTTCGTATTTGACTTACATTTTTGATTATACTTAAAATGTTTTCGAAAGACGAAAAAATAATAAAGAGGTATTGTAGGGCAGCTCAAGCAACAACGATTTTTCATTTCATTACGAAATAAAGCACACTCTAAACTAATAATAAAATGTAATGCATGTAGTCATGTATTGGTGAGCGCTAGAAGTGTTAAATGCCCTAGAAAATGATGCCCAAGACCACGCTTCCGAAACGGATGCGTGGTCTCTTTTTTGTTGTTGTTCTTTTCTATGTTAACTATCGCCAGATTGGTTCAATTTATTAACCTCATATTACATCCCAACTTTTTCAATGCAGGTTTTTTCATCGAAGTGCTTCTTATCCTAAATATTTCTGTTCGCTCTGAGCCTGTCCCGCACGTGTTTCTTGACGCAAATTTGCGCTGTTCTTATGATCAAGTTTGAAAGATTGGTGCTCATTTTTTTTTTTCAGATTACACCTATGCTCTTTACAAATGGCCTGAACCTAAAACTTTGAAAAAACTGGTTAGTGCGATAAGGGAAAGAAGGATTAATTAGAAACTCTTTCCCAAGCAACGCTACAAACAAAGACAATATTATTTTCTTTCTTGATAAATGTATGGGACCGCATTCATGAAGTTTTGATTTCTGCTAGTATAATTTTGAATACGGGTCGAAAATTTCATGGTCATACTGTTATTGTTTTTTGAGAAAGCGTTCATTTGTGTTGTGCCCCAGTCTGAGATTTGCTACTGAACCAGAAGCAAGCAAAAAATATGCCCCATATCTGCATGTTTCACTGCAAATGTCGCCGAAAGACGATAGTCTTGCATCTGGAGAGATTGAACAACAGCTTTATTTGATGTTCTGCTCAAGAAAATTGATGAATTGTATTTTGGAGGCGCTGCGTTAGAGTGCTGATCCGTGCAGTGAAGGTGAACGAGTGCATCAAGACGCGTTAGTCACGAGCGCGATCTGGCAGTTATCATCGAAAACGAAGGAAGGCGTGTGCGCCCGCCTTGGAGGCGATAAGGTGTAGAACGCAATGTGACGGACAGGTGCCACCACCGTGTCGTCTCAGTTAGTCTTAGCAAAGCGTTAGAAACTCTTGCCTTTTTGAGCATCGCCTTGCACTGTCAGCGCCGCGTGATAAATGTTACGGTCCTTAGAGTTAATATGTATGCCTTCTCTGGTATAAAGATATGCATACAAAACATTGCCGTCTTGTGGTGGTGCCTCAAATTTGTGGAATGACTCTTTTTTTAATTGACAATCGCACAGATATTAATGCTAAAGCTTGTGCAATAATGGTGGGCGCTGTAGATCAGGTTGGGCGTTTGGCACATCATTTGGTGTCGTTAGGGGTATCGTTGAAGCACCCTGATTTAGTGGGCGTAACCTCTTTGGTATTAGTAAGGAACTCTCACGGAGCGGCCTAGTGCCCTCCCATACTATGAATACCAAGTACTCTGAATCGTTTACTAGTTTTTTTTAACACAGACAGACCAAAATATTGAACATAATGAACAGGCTGAAGCCCCAGGTCCTCCTGCAAGTGGACAAAACTTTCCGGCAAAAATTGGCACAGCTTCACAGATATAAAGTTGAAACGAGAAAAACTGGTTTACCTTACTATGGTCCCTTTAAGTGTTCGCTTTTTTCGGGTTTCTCCGCGAAAGCCTCGTCGTTTTTAGGGCGTGTTCTGCGATGATTGTTTTTTTGCTCGGTAGCATTTGACAACGCTGTGGCGCACCCATCATCATTCACCTGTGGAGTAGTGTCATGACATGTGAGAACGCTTTTCAGGGGCGAAGCTCCTTAAGGCGTGGGCCGTATGTCTTCTTTGTGTAATAGCCACTTCTCATTTTTGTCCTTCAATGTGCGCTGGATGGTGGTACTTGTATATGATGAATGTATTGCCATGTACCAGTGGCATAGTCTGGTGCGAGCTAGTCTGTATGGCTGACGCTGCTCGCTTAACCAGCTATAAATATATTTGTGTCTATTCTTCCGAGTGTGTCTACTTCTCGTAACATGATTGGTGGTGGTTTGGGGTATCGATCTCAGTACATCTGGCCTCTTTTTCTTGTAACAATGATGAAAAGATGCGAGATGGCAGTACTTGGAGTGTTCGCTAGACGGACAGACGCATAGACATATAGAGAGACAGACAGACAGACAAACGACAGATAGACAGACGGGTAGACAGACGGACAGATGGACGAACGGACGAACATACGGGCAGACAGAGACAGACAGAAAGACAGACAGATGAATGAACGGACAGACTGGCAGACGTCCAGGCAGACAGAGAGGCGGACGCACGGAAGGGCAGACGGACAGATGGACGGACGATGGACGGAGAGACAGACAGACAGGCATACTTACGAACGTATGGACGAATGGACATACATACAGACAGACAGACAGACGTAGGAATGTACAGACGGATGGATGGACATACATGCATACATACATACATACATATATGCATACATACATACATACATACATACATACATACATACATACATACATACATACATGTATACATACATAATACATACATACATGTATACATACATAATACATACATACATACATACATACATACATACATACATACATACATACATACATACATACATACATACATACATACATACATACATACATACATACATACATACATACATACATACATACATACATACATACATACATACATACATGTGCATGAATGAAAGGACGGGTGGATGGATGGACGGACAGATGGACAGATGGATGGATGGGCAGGCACACGGATGGACGGAAAGACAGGCAGACGCACGTACAGCAGGTGGACAGACATGCATAAAGATAGATGGACGCACATACGGACGTGTGGACAGACAGACAGACAGACAGACAGACAGACAGACAGACAGACAGACAGACAGAAAGACACACAGATGGAGAAACTTACGGAGAGACGGGTGCGGCCAGTGGATAATTCGCAGTTTGCCGAATAAAACTCTTTGAAGCTTTGCCCGACTGATCAACATTCACTCCGAAAATATGCTGTGGTTTTGGGGGAAAATTTAAGCGTTTTTTTTAATGCAAAGCATTTCTTAGCGAACTTCGGTGACATTGAGCGTATCTATATCGATCTATCTATCTAGGCACCTACAACATTTAGTTCTCCTGGCCGTTTAGATAATAGTATCGATACCAAACTTGGTATGGCATAACATGACTGTGTGAAGAACATATTTGACTATTCATAACATGAAAATCATGACATGAATGTCAGGAATCTCAAGCTTTATGTTTCATGGTCCATCAGTTCTTGTGGTGGTTCGTTCTCATAGCACCTTGCAAAACTGGTATGGTAGGACATGATTGCTTGGTGAACACAAACGACAGACCCTAACATGACAATCATGGCATGCGTGTCATGAAACAACACGAGTACATGCCACGCTCATGATGCAATCACGGTCGTTTCGCTTTCGTCACATATACCAAATTTAGTATTACGGTACGTGAATGGATGACGAAGGTGTGTGACTGGTGCAAACATGATGAACAAGAGATGCGTGTCCTGTAACAACGTGACTACATGCTAGAGATACGCTCATGATGCACTCGCGGACGTTTCGCTAGCATCACATGTACCAAATTCCATATTACGCGACGCGAACGGACGACATAGGTATATGACTCATCCAAGCATGATAATCACGACATGCGTGTCACGTAACAACATGACTACATGCCACACTCATGATGCGCTCGCGGTCGTTTCGCTAGCTTCACATATGCAAAGTTTTGTATAAAGTGACGCTAATGGATGACGAAGGTATGTGACTGCTGCATACATAATAATCATGAGATGCATGTCATGTGAAAACATGACTACATGCCAATGTTAAGGTGCCAATACATTTCGACATGACGTGGTGCGTGTGCTCACCAGCGTTCATTTCGTCGCGTCTTGCTGTCGTTGCCACGCCAGGCGCCGATCCTCACATACACTCGCAGGCGCGTGCCGCGCTACGTTGCTTTGACGCATGTGCGTTTCAGAGCGTCCGGCATCCCTCCGTTACAAAAATATGGAGACGCATTGTTGTCTTCGTAAAGCATCGGCATAGAGTATTGTCGTCGGGCCGCGCCGACGAACGCTGGTCGCGCCCGACGTCAGACTATAGAGTGGTCGCGTTTTCCTAACGTAGCATCGCTGTGCATAGCGTGCGCGTGCATCAGTGTTACATTGGAGTATATTGGGCCCTTCATGATGCGCTGGTGGCCGTTTTGATAGCTCCACATATACCAAATATGGTTTTACGTGACGTCAATTGATGACTAAATATAATACTGGTGCAAACATAATAATCCTGACACGCGTGTCATGTAAAAACATGGCAACATACCACGCTCATAGCTTGCTCGCGGGCGTTTGACTAGCTCTACATATACAAAATTTGGTATCATGTGACGTGAAAAGATGACAAAGGTAAACGACGCATCCAAACATGATAATCATGACACGGAAGTCATGCACGGCGTCATTTACCTCCACCTTGTAACGTTGTGCTGATTTTAAAGTGACGTATCAACATTTCTCATTCACGCTTCGCATATCATCGATTCCCACTGTACGTGGGATCTGCCAAGTTTTTACTTCAAGTTCAAACAATGAGCGTAATGCGAATTAAAAAGTAGACGCAGTTACCCAAGCTGTTGCAGATAGCTGAGCGATCCTGTGTGAATTTCAGCAGAAATTTGCCAGGAAACAAAAGCACATGCCGGATCAGCAGTGACATATGGAGGTGTCTGGATACAGACTCCATCTAATAAACTCGCACTGAAACGATTCGTATCTCCGAAATTTCAGACTTAACTTACTGTGTCCCCTTATTCTAACCAGCCCCCCTCCCCGATCGCTAAAGAAGCGCGATCTTCCTTCTCGGGACGGCTTTAAGCTGTCCCATAGTAGAGTACCCTGTGCTCTAAATCGTTACCCCCTTTTTCTAACCCCTCTTTCTGAGTCTAGAGTGCCACAGGGCCTCGTCAATTGTGAGGCTTAGTGCTCGAAATCATTCTCCACTTTTAGGGGTGAAACTTCTTGTGGCGTGTCTTGTACGCCCCCCGTTGTGGTGCGTAGCCTGTGCCACATACCCGCCCTCGGGCACATATCCGCATGTCCTCATGTTATCGCCCTCTCGGTGTTAAGAAAGCGCTGACAGCAGAAATGCGGTACATACTCTTGTTTAGTCCTCGGATTGTCCGCGGGATGTTGGTACTTGTATATGATGAATATATGATAAAAAGAAGCGAGATGGCGGTACTTGAAGTGTTCACTAGATGGACAGACGGACAGGCAAGCAGACGGACAGACACATGGATAGACGGAAGAACGAGCGCACGTACGAGCGGACAGCCGCACGGACTGACTGACGCTTCGCCCAACTCGTCATCATTCATTCTGTGGATATGCTGTGTTTTTTTTTTTCTAGCACACTGTCCTTGGGCTCTTTGGAGCCCTAGTTTTCATCGATATGGCCTAGCCCCACCCGACCTTTCTCGACTATTTAAATAAAAAGTTTCCCTCTCTCTCTCTGTCATCTAGTCTGAGGCCCACGGGACGGCTATAGCTCTGCCTTAGTAGAGCACCTGGTAGTCTAATTCTTTACCCACGTTTTCTAAACAAACAATATTTTACAGCTTGGCTCACGGGATGGCTTCCAGATCTTCCACAGTAGAGCACCAAGTACTGAAACTCGTTAGGCACTTCTTTCTAAACACACTTTCCGGAATGGTTTAAGAGTTTCTTCACTTTTTCGTTCCTGTGAGTCTATATAGAATTTGGGATGGCTCAGAGCTCTCCCAGACAAGAGTACCAAGTACTCTAAATTGTTAAACGCTTTTGCTAAGCACATCTCCCATAGTAGAGAAGCATGGTCAACTTATTTACATGTCCACAGAGTCAACGGGGAGGAAAATCAGGTGAGTTGATTGCGGCATTTGGGTTCTAACGGCAGTTGAGACAACATTTGCAAATTGTTATTTAGGTTAAAACGAAATAATATTTTATTATCGTTCACATTCAATTTGCTCTTTACAGCTCACAATAAATAAGAATATTGTTTGCATATTTTGAACTATATGTAAAATGAAATAGGTTTTAAAAGTACCAAGGTTCTTTCATAGAGCGGATGGCGTTCCACAAGGCAGACGACGCCATCGTCAGTGGCTTCTGCGTCATGGCTGGCCCCGCTAGCTGCGGCAGCTCCCTCTTTCAATTCGTCTCGTTGTTGTGATGTATATGGTAGTAAATTACTGATTAGAAGGTAAGAAATGTTTTGCATACTCAGTTTATAATGTTAGTTATGTCGTATAGAGGCCGAGCGAAATGACAACGTGGACCACACAAACTTGTGGCAAATAACAATAATTTTATTCAGACTGAAAGAACGTTTGCATGAATACAGGCGACGTGAGCAATTTTTAACATGTATACTAGCGAACAACATGCAAGCATAAGCGTTCATATGCAAACAAGGTGCGTACTAAGCGAACCCGTCCAACTGTCCAGCGCTCGCTGATTCACACATAGAGCTGCAGGAAACGTTCACTGGTGTAAAAACAGTATACCACTAGCGTACCTGTACTTGAAACACGGAGTTTTATGTCTTGGTCCACCATGGTTCTGCTTTAGTACTTCTGTCACGTAAGTAATCTGAAAAATATACAGGAAGAGACTGCAAACATAAATACCAGAAAGCAAATATTCCTCACCCGGCCTTGAACCATCAACCTCTCGATTGTCAACGCGCTGTGCTAATCACTACACCACGAAGCGTACATTGTCAGGAATGATAATGGCAAGCCATTTTATACACCGTACACCTCTTGGAAGTTCTTAAAGCTTCGAAACTTTAGCCTGTTTTTGTTATCAGAAGCGAGTTGGCGCGACAGACTCGTGGTAGCCGCGCTCTAAAGGTCGTCGCTTCCACGACGCGCTGCCTCCACGAAACTTAATCTCTCCTGCGCGCCTGCCTGTCAGATCCGTAATTCAGGAGAGGGCGAAGGTCACTTCAAAAGTTGCCGTGGCCTCGTTCACGAAAGGAGGGCGCTGCTGACACACAATGCAGGAAGAAGTGAGCAGTTGTTCGCACTTGTCCTATGATACTTGTGCGCTCGTTTCGTGCGACTTTCTTTCCGTTTGAACGGCGCGTTTTAGGTGTGAAGCGGTGACCTTTTTCAGTTCGCGCTCATCCTATGTGTGCTAATTTTGTGCATGCTTTTGTTGATGTTGCTAAAACAATGCACAATAAACACTTATTTGTCTTTGTAAAGGTACTATTCACTTCCGTGTTATACAAATTCCTATATAGGGGGATCAGCCACGCTTTTTGTAGTGAGACATGTAGCATCACTTCATTCACAGTATTCGAGGAACCGTCTGTTATTGATATGAACACATTTATGTGCATCTCACGACCAGTGCAGCACGACTGATTGTTTTCTCAATCTCGCTGCCACTAAAAGTAGGTCACTTTCAATTTCACACTATGATATGCATGCTTGCGACGAGCTAAACCCAATTGAGAGACGGTTTTTCATGCGTTCCAACTCAAGTCATAAAAATAAAATTGTCAAAGAAGGCTTAGCTGGCATTTCGATTGCTGCTGCCGGTGGTGCACTGCCGTCGTTTTGACGGGAGTGACAGCTGAAGAGCCGGGCGGGAAGCTAACACTATGCTGCTGGCTTTCCGTGGTACTGTTTATTCATCACCGTTTGTTCTAAACAGAAACTTTTTCTAAATGTTACAAGGACGCCATTGGTGTATCTTACATTTGTATTCGTTATTAATGAACTGTACAGACGGGTACACATTTAAAGGGCACACTTCAGGGCACAGTGTTTTTAGGTATCACTAGCTTACAGAAGCATACTGACTGATTTACATTCCATTCTTATAATATTGTATAACACATTTTGGTGCGATTATCTTCCTGTTTTTAATTATGTGGATAATTCATTATTCCTTTTTTACCAATAATGTAAGGAATGCCGTATGTCAGTTGGAATGTTATTGTTTGTTCTTCATGAATGTATACTACCTACAATGTGCCCTCTGTAATGACTCCAACATTGGAGTCGACAGTATTGCAAATAAATAAATAAAATAAATAAATCAATAAGAAAGAATCCAGTGCCACAGGCAGGGCTGTGCGTTACAAAAAAAGCTTGTGCAGGCACTCCCACGCTTTCTGCGGAGAACTGGTCTTTGAAAACAGCTCTGATTGGAATTTCTTACATCAATCTACAGTATTCATGCATATCTCTGCTTATCTATCCTATCTTCACCCCTATTTCTCCGCCCCTGTATAAGGTAGCAAACCAGTGCTTCTACCAGGTTACCCTGTCTTTTCATTATATATACATACGTCTCTCCCCGCCTCTGGTGGTCAACAGCTATGACTCTGTTGAATGAGTGGTGACAGAATAAGGATTGTTATCTTATTCACTTGCGTCCTGAGGGTTTTTTTAAGAAAACCACACTGTACATGTAGCTGTTGATGGTGCAGCCCTGAAATGTGTTGTGAATAAGTAAAAAACTTCTGCGTAACTTCCTACACGTCCTTCGGTCAATTCCTTATTATAAATTTGGTAGAAGGGTGAGATTTAGAAAGTGTTCGATGTCGTGGTTAAGAGGTTAACAGCAGCAGTGCAATAAATCACTTTTATATTTGGTAAAACTGTGCTCGGGAATTGTTTCCCTGTGCCATCCTGGAACTCTGTTATCGCAAACTACCATCTGTCATTGCGGACGCGGACCAGCAGACGCTTACTTCGGCACCGCTCACCTGCGCTGGCATGTTTACCCGCAAGAGCCTTCGATTTTCAACCGACAACGACGTTGAATCCTGGCTGTGAACTTACGAGTGGGTGAGTGCTCTGAACTAATTGGATGACGCGGCGAAGTTAACCCGCAGGTGACAAAGCTGCCAACACCATTACTGATGCTACGATGGAGGGAACGCCAGCCGTGGAATCACGAAGATCGACCCGTGCGAGACATACCCCTGACAGGTTTTAAGAGGAGCCTGTTTGATCGTACTGCACTACCCACGCCGATGAATGCATTGCCCGCCTAATTTTTCATTCCTTTTTTTAAGCTTTTTTCGGGCCCCGTATATTGCACACGTTCTTTGTAATAAGCGTACTACGCTTGGCTGCTCTACTTATGAGTACGTGGCTACTTCAAAAATGAAAGCAAGTGAGCTGTGTAGGTGCATGCTACTACAGTTTTCTATGAAATGTTTTCTTGTAGAGGGATAAGTAATCATGAAAAGTGTTCTGCGGTGTATTTCCTAGAAGCATGATGAATGATTCCATGGTCTAAGTGCAGTAACGTAAGCTTGTTGCAAGATGAAATGGGGTTCTCGGTAAGCGTTTCGATATGTCAGTTCAAATAGCTAGCCCATGCAAATGGAGCAAGTGACGCACTTTCGGTGTGATGCTCGCTACCGATGCCTATGAAGTACCAGTTCATTTCAACATTTGTTCCTGCTTCCTGCCATGGTAAACCAAGAATTGCAGTGTGATCGACAGCAGAACTAGATCAAGGAACATCACAGCGTGTAAAAAAGGAAAGAAATATCTAGGAAGGGAATGTATTATAGCTCCAAGCAATGTTCGCTGAGAAAAACTAATCTTTCTATTTTTGTTTCTAATAGAGCAGTAATAGCAACATTATTTCCAGTAGAAATGAGTAATATCGTGAAAATACAAAGAAGACAGCACAGCCTTGTTGCCCATACGGACGTCCTGTATCGGAAGCCCACTATCTGCGATTCTTCCTTGCTAAGCCCTCTGAATGTGTGACACACGAAGCTTGGACCTCTTGATCGAAACATAAATTGAATTTTAAAGCACTTCTTGAGAGCAAATGTAGTTTGTGCCTCGCCTATATACCTACTCAAATGTAAACATGAGCCCTCAAAAAGTGGCGTATGCGGCGCTGTCTACTGTATGTGCAGCTTTGCAACACCGTCTTTGTAAAAGAATTGAATTTGATTGTAGAAAATAAGTCTTTGAGTTTAAAATTTTATTATTGGAAACGGGCCGGAAGTGTCCATCACTTATTGCAATGTCCCTCTTTTGTGTTGATCTTCTAAGTTTTGCTACATCAGCGTAATGTTTCACAATAAGAGCAAGTCAGCGCATGTGAGCACTAAAAGAATTTCATGCAAGAGAAGTTAGGAAATTGGCGCTCACTCGCCAGTCCATCAAATGGGCTTTTCCTAATCCTTTTGGTTATTGCGACAGCTCCTCTAATCGGTGGGCTGGCTTGCTTTCTCGGTGACTTAAAGCGGAGTCAGGTGAAAAGTTTTCCCTTCGGTCACATTACGTGTGTGGAGAACATAATACAACGAAATGCGAGGCAGCGGAAAGAAGCTAGGGCAAAGAAGTGTGCACAGGGTAGGAGCAGACTTCCAACTTTATTCAAACATTATCACCGAGGTGCACCTTGACATTAGCTACAGGAGTTGCGAATGCGCACAGAGGATTGGAGACACTGTCGTCTGGTTGAAATCAAGCAACAAGTAGCAAAAACAACTGGTTTCATTAGGAACGAAAAATTTGACAAACGCATAAGCGAGTCTTTTTTTACTGTGCTTATAAACCTTTTCAAAAAAGTGGCAGCATATCCACGGAGTGAATGATGGAGAGTGGGGCGATGCATCCGTCCGTCCATTCGTTCTTCCTTCCGTCCGTCCATGCGACCATCTGTGTGACCGTCCGTGCATCCATTCGGCCATCCGTGCGTGCGTGCGTCTGTTAGTGTGTCAGCACGTCCATCTGCGCGTACGTCCCTGCGTTCGTCCATGCATCCGCCTCTGCGTCCTTCTATGCGTCCATTCGTCGGCGCAGCCATCCCTGAGTCTGTCCATGCATCTGTCTGCGTGTCCGTTCGTCCATCTAGTCAACACTCCAAGTACCACCATCTCGCACCTTTTCATCATATATTCCGCATATGCACCGCCATCCAGCGGACATTCCAAGGACTAAACTAGAGGTGGCACACGCACACTTTCTTACGGCTTGCGCTTCGTGTCTACTTCCCACGTTTAACCACCTCGAGTTCATGGTATATACTAGTTTCCTGTATTCATGGCACTGCGGCCCAACGCTCGCTCAACCTTTCTAAAACCAAGGAGGTTATGCCCAGCGAGTATAACTAGCAAACCCTTTCTTGTCAGACAGTGCTCAATGTACATGCCAATGGCTGCTAAGGGGAAATGAGGGGAAACTGATACGGCCGATCTAGTATCAATAAGAGCAGATGCACGAACACTGTCCACAAGCATGTCGATCACATTTGATAGGCGGCTCTTAGAGCTTTCACAGTGCGATAGCGTCGCAGTCCTTGCCTCGGGGACTGCGACCGGTTTTCCCGCACGTGAGCTGCAGAACCTGGCCGCATGGGGGACGGGGATTGACGTCATGGAGACGGCGGCCTTCGAGAAAATGGAGCTAGGCGAAACGGCGGTGGCATAGATGGCGGTTCGTCGTGATAGGCATGGCTGAGCTGGCCACCAATGGACGATGAGATGGGGGATAGCTGAACGCGAGGGCGATAACGTGCTACGTGGCCGGCATAACTGTAACAAAAGCAGATGGGCCGGTTTTCGAGTTTGTGACATCGGTTCTCCTGGGTAGGTCTCGTCCATGTCGGAAGAGTCGACGGACAGAACGGTGGCTGGAAAAGCTGCAGCGCGGGCTGGAGCTGCGTTAGAGGGGCCGCGTTAGCATACCTAGCCTGCATACCCGCTGCAAAGGACGAAGGTAGAGTCCCAGCTTAAGCATATAGGTCACTGGGACGGGTGCTTGAACTACTGGAAGCGGCCTGGCGACCACGTGGGCGTAACTTAGGGGGGCAGGAGCCAGAAGTTGTTGCGGGTGGTACGCAGGCATGACCTCTACTATTTTCTTCTCAATTGTGCGGCGGATGGGAGAAGGAAGGGCATTGACCGATTCTTGAACGGCCGGTAGGTATACAAAAGGCAGGAGGGAAAACTGGGGCGTGATTTCCTCATGCATGAAGGACTATAGGTCTGCCAGCAACGCCACCTGGTCACAGCTCGCCTCCCAAGCCAACAAGCCCTGCATTTCGCGGTGAGGAGCGATGGATCATCGAACGCTGCCGGTAGAGCTCCTCGTAGCTCTGGCACAGCGTGATGACCTCAGCCACTCTGCCTGAGTTTTCGGCGAACAGCATCGTGAAGGAATCATCGTCAAAGCCTTTCATGACGTTCCGGATCTTGTCTGATTCGAAGATGCTGTCGTTGGATTTCTTGAACAATCCAGGACATCTTCGATGTAGCTTGTGAATGATTCATCGACTTGCTGAGCGCGTTTGCGTAAGCGCTGCTCGGCTTCCAGCTTACGAACAGTAGGGCGGCCAAAAACGTTGATGATAACAGTCTTAAAATCGGACAAGTTGCAAACTCAGACGTGGGGTTGTTGTAGCGCAAACTTCCTACGGTCACAAGGTAGAACACCAAGGTAGTCAACTTGCCGTCCTCATCCCATCTGTTCGGAACGCTCACGTGCTCTTAAATGGCGAGCCAGTCCTTAACCTCAGTGCCACTGGCGCCAGTGAAAATGGGTGGATCGCGGAACCTGGGGGCACTGGGACAAGGCGTTGGCACGGGAGTAGGCGTTTGCTGACAGGCATCGTGGGGCATGGTTAATGGAAGGGTGCCGCATCGAAGCTCCGAGGGCAATGAAAGGAAACGACGCACTCTTAATCAGTGTGTTAAGGCGTTTATTAGCCGGAAACTAGCGATCAAATGCTATGGTACTAGTCCCGACCATGCACAGACTCACAGTGCGAGCTGCGTTCTTTTTGGGTAGACCCAGTAGAAAGCACTCGAGAGTTCGATACACTTCAGAGTTCGGAGGCTTCGCTACACTCATGAAGATGTCATAGTGACAAAGTTAGCTTCACTGCCATTTGTTAGCAATACACTTCTTAAAGCACGCTTTTATTCTGCTCCGTACGCAGTGGAGAATATTGCTGTTGAAGAATACGTCAACAGGTGGTAAACGGCCTCAACGTTCTTGCATCACAATCTTATAACTGGAGCGGAGTTGAACAATCAATTTTTTCTTTACTTTATAATAACATACGTCTATGCAAGAATGTTATTGCTTTTCCTAGTAGTCATCGTCTTGTTGATGTTTCACTGCTTGCTCTTCACGCTTCCGTATCTCCACGCCAAAATCTTCTAGCTTCCGATAGCACGATCTCTTTCTGAACTCAGGCAGAAGTCGCTTACGAAGATAGTGGCTGAAAGATCCAAACAGTTTTCAGAAAGTCTCCGTTCAAGTTTATCAGTCATCCAACTTACGATTTCGTTTAGCGTGTTCTTGATACTCATATGAGCAAATCTTAGGAACATCGTTCCTTCAGTGACAAACAGGGTGCTCTCTGATGTATTTTTATTTTAGCCGTGTATATTATTTTGAGCAGGTGTTCTCGTAAGCGACTATGTTATGCCGGGTTGCTTTCGTGGAAAGCTGTACTGTATTTACGAAACGCGTTCTGGCCCACTTCCAAGTGTTTTTAGAGTCGTTTTGCATGTTATTCTTGATTAATGTGCATTTGTAACCCACAGTTGAGAAATCAGCATACTTCTGCAGTCGTTCTGAGCCAAAACACTGCCAACAATCGAATATTTCGCAAGTGAGTTGACAATTTGAAACACAGATCTGATACATTCGTGTTGAAGTCACGTTAACGATTCTAATAAAGGCAACGTTTCACGTTAGCATTCGTATACACGAGATACCTCAGCTGCTTCAATGCGGAGCTGCGCAGCCACCAAGATTAAATACAGGGGGTAAATATAGCAAAGCCCCGTTAATTGTCCCACATGGTCGCCTCTTCGCCGATCATCATAAAGCTGAGTAACTGCTGATATCGATTTGCTGAGCAAGCCGGAAGCAATGGACGCTGTTTACGTCAGTCTCAGCGTTTAGCGCCCACCCTGCTTTTGACCTTGAAGCTGTGGCTATTATCACAGAGCTAAAGGAAGTGCGTCGTCTTGTGGGGAGATTGGAAAAAAGGAAAGCACTTCAATAAGACAATACAAGGCTAAATTTTATTGTTATTCAAGGCTAAGGTCATTCACGCTTTTTATATCAGCTGAAAGAATTCTGACGCAACAGCGAATATATCGCACGGCGCAAGAAACAGCCCTGGCGGTCATTGTCGCCCCTTGATATTACTGCAGAAAAAGTCACATTCCTTCACATCTCGGCTGCTGATGAACTTGTTTGGGAAAGTGGAATGACATTGGCGATGGTGAGATAACAGGTTTCGGGGGGCCACCCGCGACGTCACACAAGTGCGCGCAGTTGTGCGTCGGCTGTTGTAGAACTCACCCACGCGCTGTCTGACGCGATCTCGCGGCTAGGCGGGCAGTCGCTCTACACTCAGTCTTAGCAACAACTTCTGATGGTGTTGGTCTGGGGCGGTTTATGTGAAATGGCCTACACGAAAATGTCCGCACCAGTCGCACTACAGGGTTCTCCTAATGTACACCACACACCTGCACACAAGATATTTTCAGTTGTTTCGTTCTGAAATTAGTGACGCAAATGGTGCAAGTGGGTTGTTGCCCCCCACTACTAAGCGAGCCGCCCCAGCAGAAGTTCAATGCAATCGACGCATGAATTCCTAAGTGGAGGCTGCCAAAGCTAAAGAGCCTGCGCCTTAACTTATTACAAATCCAAGACACCCAAAGGAAGAGCTCCACTCAGAATTTGCTTGAGGGAGTACCGTGACCACCGGCAATAGTTTTACGTGCATCCACAAATCCACACATACTAACGTATGCACAAACATACATAAAGTATGATTAAGCCACCTGTCTCCGCCCTTCTTTCTGAAAATGTTTGTTTATGCTACTGGTTACAGCCAAGGCAGGCAAAACGCACCTGCATAAAACCGAAATACTACAAACGAAATAACTACAAAAATAAATGCACAAATCTTCGTGCGTTTTTGAATGACGCTTTGTTGCATTTTCGTTTAGGTATTCTGGGGAGCCAATACGCGCTATGAAGTTTTCACTGAACATATGGTAAGATCAATAAACATTTACATCAAGTAAATATAAAGATCAAATTGAAGGCCATAATATATTGCTTTGATTTTCATATGTGCAGGCTTCGATTAGATATATAGGCACACATGGTGTGATATGTGAATTTATTATTTATAGCTTACTACTGTCTACAGCCCATTGCACAGTGCAAAAAGAGATGAGTCTGGTGTGTTCTGATGAACCAAGTTAGTGAAGCACACAAATTGCAGATGCTGGTATCGAACAAAGGATAATGAATGAATCCCGGCTCATACTATGCTGGAGGCTCGCATGCTCGAATCGTTGGCTCGTAAAACTTTCGGGCAATCTATTACGGTGGACATATACGTGCAAGGACGTCTGCTCGATGGCAAAAACAATGAGCTGAAAGCCTTTGTGATTATTGCCTCAACTCTTGCGTACAAAAAAGCCGATATCATTCAAAGCAAGTATATCCTGCTGAAACGGTCCTTATATCATTGCAATGATTCATATGAATCGATCAGTAAAATATATAAGGGTACATATGGCCATGTTATACAGTCATGTTATGTCATACAGTCATGTTATGTCATAGCAAGTTTGGTACCGATACCATTATCAAAACGGCCAGGACAGCCAAAAGTCGTAGGCAGCTAGATAGATAGATAGATAGATAGATAGATAGATAGATAGATAGATAGATAGATAGATAGATAGATAGATAGATAGATAGATAGATAGATAGATAGATAGATAGATTCAAAGTCACCGAAGTTCACTAAGAAATGCTTCGCATTTAATAACCATGACATGCATGCCATTTAATAACATGACTGCACACCACGCTCATGATCCGTCGCAGCTGCTTCGCTAGCTTGACATATACCAAGTTCAGTAATCCATAACGTGAATGCATGAAAAACGCAAGCGGCACGTCCAAACATGATAATGATGATATGCGCGTCGCGTGGAACGTGACTACATGTTCTCGGCACTATGAGCTGAGAACGCTCGTAGTGTGTTCTCGGCCGTTTCGCTATCTGCACATATACTGAATTTGGTGTTACGTGACGGGAATAGTTGACGAAAACAAATATCAGGTGCAGCCATTATCATCATGACAAGGAAATCATGTACGGTATATATTACGGCCGCCCAGTAAAGTTGTGCTGATAATAAAGTTATATATCATTTCTCATTCATGCATCCCAAATCATCGACTCCCACTATAGGTGATATAGGAAAATTTTAAATGCGAAGCACTTCCAAGTGAACTTCGGCTACTTTTAGCTTTTCTATCTATCTATCTATCTATTATCTATCTATCTATCTATCTATCTATCTATCTATTTATCTATCTATCTATCTATCTACCTAGCCGCTTAAGAATTTTTTCTCTCCTGGCCATTCCGATAATTGGTATCGATACCAAAATTTGTATAAGATAACATGACTGTAATGCGAGCATATTTGACTAGTTATAACATGAAAATCATGAATCGAAATTGCGGTGATCCCATACATGCACCAGTTATCACACCGGATAAAAATATTTGCAGCATATCCATGGAGTGAATGATGGAGAGTGGGGCGAAGTATTCGTCCGTCCATTCGTTCTTGCTTCCGTCAATCCATGCGTCCGTCTGTGTGACCGTCCTTGCGTCCATCCGCCCGTTCGTGCATGCGTCTGTTCGTGCGTCCATCCCTGCGTTCTTCCATGCATCCGCCCCTGCGTCCATTAATGCGTCCATTCATGCATCTGTCTGTGTGTCCGTTCGTCCTTGTGATCAACACTCCTAGTACCACCATCTCGTATCTTTTCATCATAAATTCCTCATATAGAAGCACGGCCATCCAGCGGACATTCTAAGGACTAAACTAGAGGTATCACACGCACACTCTCTTATGGCTGGTGCTTCGGGTCTACTTCCCACCTTTAACCATTTCGAGTTCATGGTATATTCTAGTTCTCTGTACTCATGGCACTGCGGCCCAACGCTCGCTAAACCTTTCTAAAACCAAGGAGGTTACGCCCAGAGAGTATAACCTAGCAACCTTTTCCTGTCAGATCGTGTTCAATGTACATGACAATGGCTGCTAATGAAAAATGAGAAACAGGAGAATTCGGCTTTTACTTCCTTACGGCTTCGCTTTGTACCTACTTCCCACCTTTAACTACCTCGAGTTCATTCATGGTACATACTAGTTCATTGAATTCATGGCGCTGCGGCCCAACGCTCACTAAACCTTTCTAAAACTATAGCAACCCATTCTTGTCAGATAATGCTCATTGTACATGCCAATGGCTGCTAATGTGTATCGCAGCACGCGTGTTAACTAAAAGCCGAATGCTTCTGTCTCTCATTTTCCATTAGCAGCCATTGGCATGTACATTGAGCACTATTTTTGATTGTTCAACAACGCACAGATGAAATCTCTCACCGGCACCACCTTGGAGGTCAAAATGGCATACTTGTTACATACGACAATTGCCACAAGGAACGAACGGGTGCCGTTATAAGGAGCTTTGCCCCTAAAAGGTTGGCCAACGCCTAGGCTTGCTGGTTGTTTTTTCAGCCCTGCACATTCTTTCCCAGCTCGCAAAACTGACATGTGCAAGCATTAGGCCTAAGCGTTCCTTGCAATGCCAGGCACAAATCCCAGTTTCTCCGACGTGTCACGAATGTAGTATACATGATTCCGCTATCATGTGGTGCGTGCTACATTGGGCAGACTGAAAGGTGCCTCAACGAGCGCCTGCGCAAACACGCACGCAATGTTCGCAATGGCAACGAGGGTATCTTAGCTCAGCACATCAGCAGGTGTGGTTGCCATGCGCTGTTTAAAAATACTTTTGTATTGTACAGGCACAAAGATGATGACATGTGCATGGTTGTTGAAGCAGAGAGAATAGGCCCAAGAACCTGACAACTGCTTGAGCAACTCATCGGTTGCCCTCCTAGTGAAAGAGCTTCGATTTCTGGCAAATGGCTTTAAAATCAACGCAACGTTACGAGGTGAAGGTATATGTTGCCGTACATGACTTCACTGTCATGATTATCAAGTTTGCATGTGTCGTTTACCTTCGTCATCTATTCAAGTCACGTTATACAAACTTCAGTACATGTGGAGCTAGCAAAACAACCGCGAGCGCATCATGCAGGGCCCAATATACTCAAGTGTAGCACTGACGCGCGCGCACATTGGGCACAGCGACACTACGTTAGCAAAAGGCGAGCACTTTCTAGTCTGAAGCCAGGCGCGAGCAGCGTCCATCAGCGCGGCCCGACGGCAACCGGTGCCAAATGGGACATGCTGCATTTCGCGCCGATGCGTTATCCAGACAACACTGCGTCTTTTCCTCTTTTCATGACAGAGGGACGCCGGACACGCTGAAGCGCGCACGCGTCAAAGCAACAAGGCGCGGCGCACGCCTGCGAGTATATGGCAGGACCGGCGCCTGGCGTGGCAACACCGGCGTGGCGCGACGAAATGAACTCCGGCGAGCACGCGCACCACATCACGTCGAAATGAATTAGTGTCTTGACTGTGGTATATAGTCGCGTTTTCGCATGACACACATCTCATGGTTTTGTGTTTGCACCAGTCACATACCTTCGTCATCCATTGGCGTCACGTAATACCAAATATAGCATATGTGAAGCTAGCGAGACTGCCGCGGACGCATCATGAGCGCAGCATCTGGTCATGTTGTTACATGACACGCGTCTCATCTTCATCATGTTTGCACTAGTATCGAGCAACATTTTCGAGCAATATACATTTTCGAGCAATATGCTTTGGAGTGAACACATTGACCGTGTGCTGAGTCAGTTATCTCGCGTAGTGGTATGGTGTACTGTGGCAAAACTGTTCTATCGTACAAGGTAACACTCTTACTTTATGAATCACTTTTATATTCACATCTTACCGATTGTTTCTTGGTATGGGGGACTACAACTTACACGAACTTGCAAAAACTGTACCTGATGCAAAAGAAGTATATTAGAATCATTTTTAACTTGCCGTATGATCCTCACACAAGCGAATTGTTTCAACAGGCTGGAATGCTACCCGTACATCGTCTCTACAATTTTAAGTTTGCATTGGTAATCAGGCGTGAATTGAAAGGAAGTCGACATTTTTTGTATGACCTCTCAAAACTACAGACAAATTTTACATTGTTTGAAACACAAAATAAAAAAAATCATGGAAAATAAACACTTCGAGAACAAACTGCTCCACGGAGAAATTATCCTACATAGTTCCTACGTTTACTGTCTGATCGTACCGGCTTAAAGACGGCACGCACCGATGATCTCACCAGAGAAGGTGAGATCATCGTTCTACGTTACTTAATAAATATGTTAAAGCTGGCATAGCTTTTTTACATTGTACACAGATTCAATTGCACGACATACACATGTTTAGTTTTTAAGATTTCTTTGCAGTTGCTGTATTGTCATGGCTGCTATTTTTATTTTTGGAATTAGGACTTGATTTTTATATTTTTATTTATTTTTATTTATTTATCTCTTTGGTGTTCTTGTTGTTGATTTCAAATTGTTGATTGTTTGCCACTTCTGTCGTGCTAAAAGGTAGCTGTGGGCCTTGTCAAGCTGCCTCTTTTGGGGAGCGGCTTTTACCTGCAGCTGTCCTTCATCAAACAATTTATGAAAAATAAACATTATTATTATTATTATTATTATTATTATTATTATTATTATTATTATTATTATTATTATTATTACACCTTCGTCCTCCCTTCACGTCACGTAATACCGAATATGGTATATGGGACGCAAGCGAAACGGCCACGAGTACATTATGAGCGCTACATGTTAACAAGTGATACGGATGTCATGCTTTTCATGTTAGGGTATGTCGCTTGTGTTCGGCATGCAATCATGCCATACCTTACCGTTTTGCAGCATCTCATGTGTATGAAACCACCGCAAGAGTTGCAGTACCATGAAATGTAAATCATGACATTCATAATACAGATGTCATGATTTTCATGTTATGACTACTTAAATATGTTCTTGATACAGTCACGTTATGCTATACCAAGTTTGGTATTGATACCATTGTCGAAAGGCTAGGAGGGCTAAAAGTCGCAGGCAGCTACACTCTAAGGCAAAAGGGTGGTAATAGGTTGTGTGGTTCGTCCTTTTGGAGCCTTTTCGTCCTTTTAGGAACAGATAGTCCCCTCAAAGGACAAACATTTAGTCCTCACATTTACACCTTAGTGAGTAACCGTTCATCCCACAATTCACCTCAAAAAACTAACATTTATTTCTCACATTTGCCCCTTGTAGGGCAACTGTTAATGCCCCACATTTCCACCTTACCGGGCAACCGTTAGTCCTCACAAATGCACCTTGCCACATGAATGGTTGATCCACTGAAATACTCCAATCAGATGAGCTTTTTGTCCCCAGTTCGAACATTGTTTTTGTTTATTTTCCGCAGGCCTAAATCTTTTTTTCGGCTGTTTTTCTGCGAAGTGAGCAACAAATTGCAGAGAAAAGAACTCACGGAGAAGTAAGCCACCTTTGTGTAACTGCTTTCGAAGTCACTGCAAAAACGAAAGACAAAAGTTAGACATCGAAATCTTTTATTTTTTTATATACACATGAAGTTTCTCCATTCTTTTAAGGGAATTCTCGGTGAAGTGTTCAAGCCCAGTCTCGTTGTCAAATCTTGTTCACTCCTATTGAAGCTCCTCCGACGGAAGTGATAGATGACAGGCATTGCAGATGGCAGTGCACGCAGCCTTCTGCCTGTTGTGTACCCACGGCTGCACGTACAATAATATAGTAAACATAGTTAGACACATGTGACAGAAGATGAAGATGCACGCATATGACAAGTATGTGCACGTCAATATAAAAACAAGCATAAAGTTGTGACACACAAATAACTTTAGCTTCACATCACGCACAGTCCTTCTGAAGCTGATCTGACGAAAGAGATGGATGAAGGCATCGCATACGCCAGCGCACACAGTCTTCAGCACGGTGTGTGCCCACGGCTGCACAATAAGTATGTAAAGTGGTGAGTCACACGTGACAGACAGACAGACAGACGCAGAACTTTATTGACACGTGACAGAGGATGAATACAAATGCCTATGAGAACTACGTGCAAAGTGAAATAAAAACATAAGTGAGATATGATATGCTAATAATTTCACCATGACGTCACACATCGTCAAAGATTCATTTCGGTTCCCGTAGCGCAACAGCTTAGGAGCGGCGGCCGCAACCACAACTCCGCGAACCACTGTGGCGATAACAAGTCGGCGAGTCCTAAGCGAGCGACTTCGTTCAGCTCGAGCAACCGAACGTGAGACCAAACACGGCGCTGCACGCGGATTGTCTGCCGCCAGCGAACTTCGAACAGGAGAGCGAGCGTACGCTTGGCCGCCACCACGAACAGCGCCGAGTGGTACGTATGAAGCTAGCGCTGAAGAAATCGACGGTAATGCGGCCCTTTTCTACAAACTCGAGCGAGTGCAGCGCGCAAACGCGAGTCCGCCGCCGGAGCGAACTTACTGCGCCGAGCTGCTTGCGACCGACTGATAGATAGATATGTGGGGTTTAACGTCCCAAAACCACTATATGATTATGAGAGACGCCGTAGTGGAGGGCTCCGGAAATTTAGACCACCTGGGGTTCTTTAACGTGCACCCAAATCTGAGCACACGGGCCTACAACATTTCCGCCTCCATCGGAAATGCAGCCGCCGCAGCCGGGATTTGAACCCGCGCCCTGTGGGTCAGCAGCCGAGTACCTTAGCCACTAGACCACCGCGGCGGGGCTTGCGACCAACTGACGGGAAAGCCGACTGTAATGGCGACTAATTTTCAGTGTGTTCTGACGCTAGCGAATACTACAACCAAGCTTTTTACGAGAACCCACAACCTGTTTTTGACGACTCGCAACACAGCGACGAGGTCTCAGCCCGAAATCGTCAACCCGGAGCTCATCGCGGTGGCGAAGACAGGCGAGCACTCGATGAGCGAGCGTAGGGGAGGCCGACGGCAATGGCGGCCGCTTTCTAGGCGGTCGCAAAGCACTGGCGAACTGCTGACGCCGAAGCTGACCTTCGCGATGCATTTCATGCGTGCGGTATACAACACGACCGAGCCCGTTTCCGGCAAGCGCGATCCGTATCGCACACGCGACAACTAGAGTAGAATAAAGAATGATAACCTACTTGCTTAAGAATCCAGCGCTGATTTCTGCCCCGAGTCGGACTGAAGTATATATCCGATAGGCCTACTGTCTTCTCGGCCGTCATATTGGCCTTCCCAACTGTCACACAGGTCCCGTTAATTCGGGAGGCAATCGCCGGGCTAATTCCTAGGGCCGAAGTATCGGCCCCCCGAACCGCACCACGAAAGCGTGGACAATTTAGAAGTGGTCCTTTTTGACGCACCAGCGGACGCCGGCTGTGGCCCAAAAAACAAGTCAGAGCCGAAAGTTGTTAAACAAACAAATTATATTCTCAATAATTGCAGATCAAAACAACACACAAGAATGTACTCTCCACAATAGTTGAGTACAATATAACACCAAACAAACAACGTACTACACAGTACAATCAGCCACACTCGAAACAACGGACACTGACAACAATACGCACTACAATGCAGTCGCATGCATTGAACAACCAAGACACTTAAAGACTAAAGAGATAGAAAACCTATTCAGTCCAAAGTCTTTGGAACAAAAGTCTAAATGATACTCTTCCGAGAATCACTCACTCAAAGTCCAGCGTTGTTGCACGTTAAAGAACCCCAGGTGGTCAAAATTTCCGGAGCCCTCCACTACGGCGTCTCTCATAATCATATGGTGGTTTTGGGACGTTAAACCCCACAAATCAATCAAAGTCCAGCGTTGTTGCCGTTCCGCTGCCCCGAAGTTTCTCTTCCAGGAAACCTCGCGTCTTCAATTGGCCACTCTCCAAGCTTCAAACTTCTTCACCGGAAACACGTCGGTTTCACACACGCAGCTGTTGCCACGCGTCTTCGCTCGATAGCGGTAAGCACACACTCTTGCCTGTAGCTCGAGTCGTCACCCCTCAGGTGGAAATCATCTTCTTCTCCTGCTTTGTCTCTACGGACAAAACCTTCGCCGACTACACGGCGGAATCCCTACGCGCTCTGGCGCTAACTTCCGTCTTCTCCTGCTCTGTCACTACGGACAGAACCTTCGCCGACTACACGGCGAAATCCCTACGCGCTCTGGCGCTAACTTCCGTCTTCTCCTGATCTCTCGTCTCGGCTGCTCGGTTAAATACCTTCCGCGCGACATTCCAGAAGGTTCTCGTCATTTCGTCGGCGCAATACGCAGCGAAGGCTGGGGAGAGGGCGAGACGGTTCGAGTGCCCTCCGCGTCGGATGACTCAACTCGGCGTGACCACGCCTCTTTAGTTCTAGAAATTTCGCGGGCTTGCTAGGCCGCCGATGTGGGGTGAGGAGGTTCGTCGGCGAAGCCACGCTTCCGAGGGGAGAGCGCGCGCCCGGGGAGCCTTGGATGTTTGTTTTCTTTTTTTTCTTTTGACCTCGCGGCGTTTCTCCTGCCCATTATCGCAAGAATTTGGCGGCGCGCCCATTTTTAGCGCTCGTTCTGTGACACCAACTGTTGCTGTTGTGTGTTGGTCGTGACTATCTTGAAGCCAAAAATATACAGCTGGGCGTGGTGACGTGTCGAGACTTGCTCCAGACTTCATAAGTGCAGCGAAACGCTAAAGCAGCAGCCCATGGTCATCCAGGTGTACACACAGGCACTACGTCATAATTCTTAGACCGTCGAATCCAGGCAGCTGTGGTCGAGCACTCCAAGCGCGACGCTACGCAAGCGCCGCCGGCAAAATACAGAAGCGCTGGAGCGGCCAACAGGTTGACGATTGCAGTGTCGTCGTCTTCTTTTTTTCTCCAGCTTGGGGCAGCCAGCATGTTCACCTATCTTCATTTTCTTCCCAGGCATGAGCAACATTCCTCCCCTCGCAGACGAAGCCCGCCCGGCGAGGTGATTGATTCACCTTGGTGTGTACAACTTCAGTCGGGTGGCATAGACTGCTTGGGTTTTTGCGTTTTTGCGGCTCTTCTACCACTTCTCGTGAGGCGAGCTATTGTGTACGTGATTTCAGTGATTTTGTTGAGAACAAAAAAACGGCTCGTCATTTGTGGCGAAGAAATTATGGCATAACTCACGTCTTCCTACCGTAGTCCAGAGCCACACTAAGTCGCCTGGATGGTAAGTTACAGGCCGGTGGCGGACGTCGTAGCGTGCCTTCGCTTTTTCCTGCGATGCCAAAGTGCCTAGGCGAGCAATACGACGCGCCTCTTCTGCAAGGCAGAGGATTTCTGTGACTGAGAGGTTCTCGTGAGCCGACAATGGCAAAACTGTGTCGAGGGTGTGCCGTGGCAGTCGTGCGTACATCAAGAAAAAGGGGCTATAGCCGGTTGTCTCGTGCTTACCGCTGTTGAATGCGTACGTTATAAATGGTCGCACGTCATCCCAGTTCTTGTGGTCGGATGCCACATACATAGAGGTCATGTTTACAATTGTGCGGGGGTGCGCTCCGTGAGCCCATTTGTTTGCGGATGGTTAGTTATGTTGGGTTTTGTGGCGCAAGAGCAACTAAGGCTATGCTGCGCCAGACTCATGGTGAGAATACTTACAGCGGACATGGTTATGACAATGATTCTGGAATGTCTTGACGGCGATGACTTATGAAATATGATGAGCGGTGAAGCATGGCTGTATAAAGGCCTAAAAGGATTGGCTTCGTAAACGCCTGAAGTATATATCTCTTCTAAGATTATGTGTGTGATGCTCGGGGTGGTCAATGTGTATGGTTGGTACATGAGGTTATGTTAAACCGTAACGGCTTTAACATAGCACTAATACCATACCCGTGTCCTTATAATCTAAGGGCAGGAAGGCAAGTGCCTCGTTGTAAATTCCAGCTGCAGCAGATGCCTCTCTGAAGAGGCTGTGCTACGAGTCACATCAGTCAAGTTTTCCTATGTCTAGCGGTAGCATAGTTTAGTGTAGTTAGATCATGTTCAGAAGTTGTGCTTCATTTAAAAAGCTGATCACATCAGCTATGGGTATTAGGGCATCATCGCCCAAGAGTAGCATTGGATGAAAGGGAATATTTAACCTGTAAAATATACGGAAATGTTTTTCTCTTAATGTTTCCATGTGTGGGCAAGCAATTAAAATGTGCATTACAGTTAGTTGCTCCTGACATCTTGTCGCATGTTGGGGCTTCTTCACCTGCCAATAGATAGTTATGTGTGTTGTGCGTATGACCTATTCGTAGTCGACATATTACTACTTCGATAAAACGCGCTTGATGAAGACAGGTCTTCCATTCACCAAGAACAGGTTTAATTAGGTGAAGTTTGTTGTTTTGTTGTGATTTCCATTCCTGCTGCCAGTGAAAAGTGGTGGCCCGTCGAACAGCTGGAATCCCATCTCTGGCAGGTATGTTGGTTTTTGACTCGCACACATCTTTTGCTGTTGCAGCTAGTTGGTCTGCCCTTTCATTGCCTGGAATCTCGACATGACTCGGGACCCAACAGAGGCGTATGGTGTGGTCATCAGGTGTGTGGGATAGCATGTTTAAGATATCGCCTGTGAATGGCTCATACGGAGATTTATAATTGCGACTCTTCAGCGCGCTTAACGAGTCTGTAAATATTACAGCTTTTTTATGTTTTGAGCTTATAATGTATCTACTGCCATCCATAACGCATAGCACTCAGCGGTGTAGATGGATATGAACTGCTGTAGTCTAGTTATTTGCTCGTGTGTTGCTCCTACCACACTGCTTCCGACATAAGCAGATGTCTTCGAACCATCAGTATAAAATTCTTCGAAAGTGTTGTACGTTTGTTTTATTGTAAGGAATTCTTGTAGTATATGTTCACGTGGGGTGTTTTGCTTTTTATATGTGTGAGTGAAAAATCTAAGAATTTGGAGAAATCAGTCCATGGGGCCAAACTGGGTGGCCTTCTGGCGATGTAGAGTGCTTCGTTAGGAACATTTAGGGTGTGAAATTTTTCTTCAAATCTTAGTATTAGTGGCTTAATTACGTTTGGTTTGTTGGCGTAGTGTTGTCGTAGGTCACAGCGTGTGACAATGCTGTGGCATATATGATCTGGTGAAGAACGAACTCCAAGGACATACGTGAGCATTAGTTTCGTTCTCCTATATTCTAAGGATGGTTCGTTACTTTCGGCGTATAAGCTCGAAATAGGTGAGGTTCGATAGGCACCTGTTGCGAGGCGTAACCCTTTGTTATGGACAGGGTCTAGGCGCTTAAGGTACGAGTCTCTTGCTGAACCGTAGATTACACTACCATAGTCTACTTTGCTGCGTACTAAAAAGCGGTAGATGAGCAGGAGGCACTTACGGTCGGAACCCCCGTGCTTTCGGGACAAGACTTTGAGAACATTGAGGGCGCTGTTGGATTTCACCTTGAGATTATTGATATGTGAAAGAAAATTGAGCTTCTTATCAAATACGACCCCCAGAAACTTCTGTTCTTGTTTTATTGGCAATACTGTTTCGTTTATTTTGAGTACGGCGTCTGGTTGTAAGCCTCGTTTCTGGAAGAACGCTACAGCAACCGTCTTTTCTTCGGAAAATCGGAAGCCGTTTTTGTTAGCCCATTGTGTTAGCTTGTTTAGTGTTATTTGAATCTGTCGCTCGCACGTCCACATGTTAGATGACCGGCACGCTATTTGGAGATCATCCACATATATTGAGTGCATAAGAGTAGATGGTATGACCTGGTTCACAGAGTTTATTTTGACGACAAAGAGAGTTGTACTTAAGACACAGCCCTGAGGCACACTGTTCTCTTGAGTAAAAGTTCCTGAAAGTGTGGTGCCCAAACAAACCTGAAAAGTTCGGTTCGATAGGAAGTCGGACAAGCAGTTGAGCATCCTTCTGCGAATTCCAAGATCTGCCAAGTCTCGTAAGATACCGTACTTCCACGTTGTGTCATATGCCTTTTCAAGATCGAAAAATACTGCTAAGCAGTGCTGCTTGTACATGACAGCTTCTCGTACTGTATGTTCAAGGCGAACAAGGTGATCGGTGGTGGAACATCCTTTCTTGTAACCACATTGATGGACATCTATCAAGTTATCGGTTTCTAGGATGTATGTTAGCCTATTATTAATAAGGCTTTCGTAGGATTTCGCCATACAACTTGTAAGTGCTATAGGCCTGTAGCTTGTTTTTAATGTAGGGTTTTTTCCGGCTTTGAGAAATGGAATTATAATGGCTTTTTTCCACTCTGTTGGCATTCTGCCAGTGATCAAAATGGCGTTGAAGAAGTGCAGCAATGCCTTCACCGCTTCCTGGGACAAATGGGCGAGCATTTGGTAATGTATTTTGTCTAGGCCAGGTGCTGTTTTTTTACCTTGAGAAAGCACTCTGTTAATTTCCTGCAGGGTTAAGAGGAAGTTGTATGATCTGTTGTGATAACCTGTGATAGGAAGCTTTTGTTTTCTGTAAATTGTTTATGTTTTAGGAAAGCTGCCGAATAGTTTGCTGAGCTCGAAATAGCGCAAAAGTGCTGCACTAGTAGGTCTGCCTGTTTGCCTAAAGTTGTCTGGATGCCAGGGGTTGAGAGAATGGGGATGGTATATGAACTGTAGTTGCCGTTCAACTTGTGTACCTGATCCCACATTCTTTTAGATGTAATAGAACTGTTAATGGATGAAATGTACTTTTTCCACGAGAGTTTTTCAGCCTGCCTGCGAATAAATCTTGATTTGCTCTCGCCTTTTTAAATGCTAGCAGGTTCTCTCCTGTAGGATATTTACGAAAAACGCCCCACTCCTTGTTTTGCATTTTTTAGCTTGTGTGCACTCGTTTGTCCACCAGGGTTTAAGTTTTTTTTTATAATGCCGGAGGATTGTGGTATAGTTTGTTCGGCTGCCGAGAGTATGCAGGCGGTGACTGTCTCGTTCATTTCCTCTATGCTTAGGCCATCAAGCATCTCCTTTTCTAGGGCAACTTTTTCAGTGAACAGTGGCCAGTCTGCCAGATGTAGTTTCCAACGCGGTGGCCGGGATTGAGTGGTGGGGAGGGTTTGTGTTAATTTTATGAGAGCAGGCATATGGTCACTGCCGTAGACATTATCTATCACACTCCACTTCAGGTCGCAAAAGAGCGAAGGTGAGCACAGCGCTAGATCTAAGCAGCTAGTGGCACCTGTGCTTGGGGAGCAGTAGATGACGCTACCAGTATTTAAAAGACATACGTCATTGTTCAGAATAAAATCTTCGAGGGTTTGTCCCCTGGTGTCAGTTGTACTGCTTCCCCAAAGCATTCCGTGTGCATTAAAATCCCCTGCAATAACAAACGGTTCAGGCAGTTGGTCCAAAATATGCTCTATATCTTTAATTGAAAAATGCGTGTGGGGGGATGTAAATGGAACATATCGTGATAGTTTTGTGAGCTAAAATGGTGACGGCCACGGCCTCGATGTGACTGTTGATAGTGATCTCTAGCCAGCAATTCCACTTTTGACAACAATAGCCACGCCGCCGGACAACCGGCTAGCGTGGACGCGATCACGCCGTATTACGGTGAAACCTCTGAGGAAGTTGGTGTGTTTTTCTCCCATATTGGTCTCCTGTAAGCACATAGCCATTGGAGAGAGACTACTTAGCAAATCTTTTATGTCACCTATGTTGTTAATGAGTCCTCTACAATTCCAATGGAGAAGAAAAGCCATTTTGGGCAGTGAATTTGAGCGGAAAAGTGCAGTAAGAGTTGATTTGTTGGCGATAAAACCTTGGTGACATGTGTGTGATACTAAAGTCAAAACAGAATGGAACTATAACCTTTCAGGTGATGGAAAACGAAACTTATTTTACAGGGCTTTTTGGAGGCCCTGTAATTTGTCTTTTGTCTTTTTTGGAGCGGTCGAGAGAAACTCGCCGCTCCTTCGGCGCTGCAGACGCCGTTTGACTAGTGGTTGTGTCCATAGCTTCATTAGAAGCATTGGACCGTCGCTCTGCCGAGGGATCTCTGGGCGTTGTGCGCTTCGGCTGAAGATACGAAGCCTTTAAACCCTCTACACCGGACGTCGACGGGCTTCCCGCAGTCTGCCCGTTGCCCTGGCTCGTGCCAATGCATGTCGACGCCCGTGGTGGGGCCTTGCTTACTGAGGCCAGAGCATCAGGTGGCCAGAGCATCACAGCATCAGGTGGCCGCCCAAGCTACGCTGTGCGTAGCTTGGGCGGCCACCTGATGCTGTGGTGGTGCTGCCCCCTGTTGCATCACTTCAGCAAATGATTTTGTTGCACAGAAAGGGGAGACCCGATGCCTTGCTTCGCGGAAACAGATGTTGTGGGTGACTTTGATGGTAATAATTTCTTCTTCTTTTTTCCATGCTGTGCAAGATCTAGAATACGCCGCGTGTTCTCCATCGCAGTTCGCACAGTGGGGTTCGGCCTTGCAGTCATCATCTGCAGAGTGGCCTGTGATACCACACCGTGCACAGGTAAGCTGCCCACGGCAACTCTGAGAAGCATGTCCGAATCTTTGGCACTTGAAGCAGCGCCGCGGATTCGGTATGTAGGGTCTCACAGACAGTTTCAGATAGCCGGTAAATAATTCTTGCGGTAGTGTGGAGCACCCAAAGGTCACAATTATGTGCGTGGTTGGAATTTCTTTGTTTTCTCTTCTCACTACGATACGCTGTACGTGAACGACGTTTTCGTCCTTTCAGCCAGCCAGAAGCTCATCATTTGTTAGGTCTTTTAAGTCATCGTCTGACACAACGCCTTTGACAGTGTTCATCGTTCGGTGCGCAGAGACGGTTACGGGCTTGTCCCCAAATGCTACTAATTTTTCTAGTTTCTGAAACTGTGTCTTGTCTTTAACTTCCACTAGCAAGTCTCCGCTTGCCATCTTTGTAGCCTTATAGCCAGTTCCGATAGTCTCGGTTAGGCACCTGGACACGAGGAATGGGGAGATGTTACGAGCTTTTTTGTCCGAGTTTTCGCAATGAATAACGTGATACTTAGAAAAATTGACTTTTTTTTTAAATCGGCATTACATTTGCTTCGGTGCGCCACCTTTTGAAGGGGCGATCATTGGATAAGGGGTTTCGTGATCCCATAGAAAAGTTCAGTTCCTTCAGTAATGGCGCCTACCACCCACCCCGGAGCCCAACAAGGGGACGTGGCAGAACATGTAAACATGTCTGCACAACGCCAGTAGTACGCCACTGCCATAACCTAATATATCTATCCAAGTTTGGATATTTACACCAGGTTAACCCTTGCCGCCAGGAAAAATTGGAAGTAAAATGAAGTGAGGAGAAGACAGGAAAGATGTAAAGTGAGAACAAAAGACGAAGATGTAGGGAGAGAGAGAGATAGGAAAAGGCGGCTGCCGATTTCCCCTGGGTGGGTCAGCCCAGGGGTGCCGTCTACGTGAAGCCGGGCCAAAGGGGCGTGTTGCCTCTGCCGGGGGGCCTTAATGGTCCAATCACCCAGCGTCGGCTCAACCCCCAGGATCCCCTTTTCCCCGGACACGGCAAAGCCACGCACGGCTAGGCGTGGGAGGGAGTCGAAACTCCCCCGTTAGCTCGGGTCCGTGGTGTCGCTACACACCAAACACCTACTTGCGCAGGCGCCCCTGCGGGGTGTTTGCGGATGGTATGGCGACGAGTGACGAAGGCGGGACTCACTCAATCGAACCAGCTCTTCTACTATATCTGTCGTAAATTGTCGTCCACGATCACTGATGATCACGTGAGGTGGGCCATGCCGGAGGATAACGTGCTGCAGCAGGAACACAGAAACGTCACTGGCAGTTTCGGTTGGTATGGCCGCCGTCTCGCAGTAATGCGTGAGGTAATCGACGCATACAATTATCCAGCGATTGCCCTTAGCCGACTTTGGAAAAGGGCCCACGAGGTCAATGCCCACTTGTTGTAAAGGTGTGCTTGAAGGTTGCAAGGGCTGTAGAAAACCAGCCGGAGCAGTAGATGGGAGTTTGTGGTGTTGACACTGTGTGCTGCTGGCCACATACACCTCGAGTGACTGTCGCATTCCCGGCCAATAACGGCGTTCCTTAGCACGGTAAAGCGTCCGCGCAGAACCTAAATGTCCGGACGTAGGATCGTCGTGCATAGCACTTACAATCGCAGTCCGAAGGCTTTCTGGCACTACCAGGAGGAAACGTACGCCAGTGCTGGAAAAGTTCTTCTTACACAGAAGTCCGTCGCGTACGCAGAAATGACATGTCGTAGGAGCTGTGCAGAGCGATGATAGCCTGGTGTCCTTTCGCTGTTCATCTTTGAAAGTACTGAGGTCGGGAAACTTTGGTGACACAGAAACTACGAGGTGGTCGAGGTCATCGGCGTCACACTCTGTAGAGCTCAGTGGCATGTGCGAAAGTCAATCTGCGTCGGCGTGTCGTCGAGCACTTTTGTACGAGACTATAAAGTTATACTCTTGAAGCCGAAGTGCCCAGCGCGCTAGGCCGCCGCAAGGGTCCTGAAGGTTGACGAGCCAACACAATGAGTGGGTGTCGGTGACGACTGTAAAAGGGTGTCTATATAGGTAAGACTGAAACCGCTGAATCGCAAATACTACCGCGAGGCATTCTTGTTCTGTGACAGTGTAATTCTGCTCGGGCCTACTCAAAGAACGGCTTGCGTATGCGATCACGTGCTCGCGGTTACCATAACGTTGAACTAGGACGGCACCAAATCCTATGCCGCTGGCACCGTGTGCAGTTCTGTTGGAGCTGATGGATTGAAGTGTTGTAGAACAGGCCGCGACGTCAGGAGGAACTTCAGTTAACGAAAACAGGAGTCGCACTCCGGGGTCTACTCGAAGAGGAGTATTCTTCCGTAGCAAACATGTCCGCGGATACGGGACATCAGCAAATTTAGGTATAAAGCGGCGAAAATAGGAGCAAAGCCCAAGAAAGCTGCGGAGCTTCTTAACAGAGCGCGGTGCACTGAACGCTTCAACGGCTGCTGCCTCCTGGGGATCTGGACGGATGCCATCCTGATTGACTAGGTGTCCGAGAACAAGAGTTTGTCGGTCTTCAAAGTGGCATTTCTTTGAGTTAGGAACAAGGCCAGTGTTTCTGATGCAAGTCAGTACAGTATCCAGGCGCGAATAGTGTTTGCTGAAGGTGCGGCCAAAGATGACGACGTCGTCGAGATAGCACATACAAATGCTGCACTTCAAGCCACAAAGAACAGTGTCCATAAATCGCTCGAACGTCGCCAGTGTGTTGCACAGTCCAAATGGTATCACGTTGAATTCTAAAAGACCGTCAGGGGTTACAAAGCTGTCTTTTCTTTATCTTCAGGATGCATGGAAATTCGCTTGTAGCCCGACCTTAAGTCTACAGAGGAAAAGTAAGAGGCCGAATGTAGACAGTCAATGGCATCATCAATACGTGGAAGTGGGTACACGTTTTTTTTCTGTTACAGCATTCAATCGGCGATAATGACGCGAAATCTCCAGGATCCGTCTTTCTTTTTATCGAGAATCACTGGGGCTGCCCATGGACTCGCCGACTCTTGAATGACTCCGTTTTGACTCATTTCGTTCAACTGCTCATTAATTATCCGCCGCTCGGATGGCGAAACACGGTATGGCTTTTGTCTAATCGGATTGCCCAAACCAGTGTTGATGGTGTGACATGTCCGATAAGCGGGGATTAAGGGCGCTTTGTCTTTCTGCGCAAAGTCGAATGCAGAAACGTGTTTCGAAAGCACATTCGCTAATGTTCGGAGTTCACTTGTGGTCAGCGACTTATTAACCGTTGACAGAAGATCCGTTTCCAAACTGTGACTACGATGCTCTTCCGGCGTATCTCCAAGCTCGGCCATCAGAAAGGCCTCGTGTTTTCCACTGACGACGGCTAACTTTAGACCATCTGGTAATACCACGGGTTCTGTGGAGCAATTGAAAGTTCATAAACCAGTGCGTCAACGTCTGATCGACACCGCACAATGTGGGATTAACACATTCTTATTCATGCAGTTGGTGTACACTGGTTCAACGTCGGCATCAAATTTGGCGGAATAGCTGTCGCTGCAACCAACAGGTACACGAACGGTTGATAACGGTGGTATGATAGTGTCGCCACAGACACACAATGCCGTCTCACTATCCACAGGGTTTTCCAAGAGTGCTGGCGGAACATGATCACTCAAAATTATTGTCCCTGTGCGGCAGTCGACAGTCGCACCACATTCTCTCATAAAGTCCATACTTCGTTGGGATAACGTGGCCTCCGACGAACACGTCAGCTTGACACACACCAACAGGATGCGGTGGCTCACCACTCACTCCGCAAAACTTGGAAGCTTGATTCCAGTTAAATAAAACCTTTCGCCCCAAGGTATCTTTAAAATACGCACTCATGACCGAAATTGTTGCCCCCGTATCCACCAAAGCCATCACAGACACACCGTCAACAAAAACACGTACTTTGTTCTTGATCATCAACACAGGAGGTATTTCTGATATCAGCACGTCTCCGGCGACCTCACCTCCATCGGCCACGCTTGATAGTTTTCCTGTGGCAAAGGAGACGTGTTGCAACGCCGCAGTGAAGGAGAACGGGGAACACGACACGGTGGAGGCGTCAAGCTCCTGTCAGATGTAGGGGAGTGGTTCCAGAAGCTGCGCGTTCATTGGTCGTCGTGAGGCAGCAGATGTGTTGCCCCAGGGTTGTCGTACGGTCGATCAGACGATCGTGTGGAGTGTTGTGGTGGGCCATAGTACGTTGCTCGTGGGTCATCGCGAAGTCGTTCGGAAGGCCGTGCAAAATGTGGTGGGTAGCCATACCGTGGAGCTACACGTCGACGGTTGCAAAATCGCGAAATATGTCCTAGTACACCACAGGAGTAGCAAACTGTGAGAGGTCGAAACTCTCTTTGTTCGTCAATGAATCGAACATCATCTTCCCTGGCGCAGTGGGTCGGTTCTTTCCGTATATTATAGCGATAGACTGGGCGCCGCGAAGAAGGCGGACGCTGGGGACGCCGGTCATGACGAGGAGCTGGCAAGCGTGGTGCTCTCCTTGGCTGTGGGGGTGCGCTGCACTCAACAGCTGCTGCACTAACCATCGATTTCCAAGGGGTCGTACAAGGCGGTGGCGCAGTCACAGCCTCACGTGGCACATATACCGAACGTTGGTCGTTTACAGAATGGTGATCAACTGCTGAATGCGTCTGTTCCCTATAGCGAAAAAGTTCTTCACGAACAATCTCTCGAATCGTCGAGGACAGGTCTGGGCAGGAGCTCGTGTCGATGCTGGCAACCGTCGTAACATTTGTGAGCCGGCCGAACTTTGGAGGAATCCTGTTCATTTTCAGCTGTTCGCAAGTTCTGCAATGCCGAATGACGTCGGACACCGAGCTCAGGTGCTCTTTTCTGATGAGAAAATTATAGACATCCTTGGCTATGCCTTTGAGCAATTGTCCTACTTTGTCATCTGACATCTGATCATTGGCCACCTTGCAGAGCTTCAGCACATCCTCTATATACGTGGTACATGTCTCACCTGGAAGCTGCGCGCGTTGAGACAATGTCTGCTCTGCCCACTTCCTTTTGACGCTCGAGTCGCCGAAACACGCTTTACGCTCTGCAACAAAAACGTCCCACGTCGTCAGTGTGTCCTCGTTTATTTCTTACCACACGAGCGCAGTATCCGTAAGGCAAAAGACCGCATTGCTGAGCTGAGCGGTGGCATCCCAGCCATTGGACTTGCTGACTCGCTTGTACTGGACGAGCCACGCGTCGACATCCTCTCCCGAGTTTCCTCCGAAGGTTGGCGGGACTCGGTATTAGGGCACGCAACCCATTGGAGTTGGCCTTGAAGCGTTAGATGGCTGATCTTGGGCCAATACGATCGGCGCAGGCGGGAGTCCGGCAAGGCCGCGGCTGCGGCGTAGTCGAGGTAGTAAAGCTCCCGTCGTTTGGCTTTTCTTACCCAGCACGCTTTCACCAATCTGTTACGCACAAGAAGGACCAGGACGTATACAGCTCAAGGGGCCGTTCATTTTGGTCGCGAAGAGAAGCAGCTGGAGCGGCCAACAGGTTGACGATTGCAGTGTCGTCGTCTTCTTTCTTTCTCCAGCCTGGGGCAGCCAGCATGTTCACCTATCTTCATTTTCTTCCCAGGCATGCACAACAATATGGTGGTTTGGGTCGTTAAACCCCACATATCTATCTATGTATCTACGGAACATTTCAAACCTTTCGAAATTAACACTTACTCTGACCTATCCTAGAATTTCAGCAGCTGCAAATTTTGTCCTGTTGGTGTGACCCGATCATTTTGTTTAATCGCAAAGACAAGTTAACTTGGGAATTGATAGAAGCGTTTTAGATCAGAAGATGTGCTGATAAGTGCGTAGGCATCCACACTATTGCACTAACTGACAAGGTTTTCACCTTTTTGAGCCATACTTGACTTCTACATTCTGCTTCACGTTGTAGATGCGACTTATATAAAAATTAGTGTCACAGTGTGTTATCCTTCTTTCTTTTGCTCTTCATTCGGACATGCGCTCTTCCATATGCCCCTTCGCACATGCACAACCGCACATGAGCTACCCTGGGCTATACATTTTGTGTATTTCTTTCGATAAACTGAATTGTGAGTTCGCGCTTATATTGTCTCCTAGCTTTCCGTTTTCCCGTGCACTATGTCCGCACCGATTTGATTGATTGATTTGTGGGGTTTAACGTCCCAAAACCACCATTTGATTATGAGAGACGCCGTAGTGGAGGGCTCCGGAAATTTTGACCACCTGGGGTTCTTTAACGTGCACCCAAATCTGAGTACACGGGCCTACAACATTTCCGCCTCCATCGGAAATGCAGCTGCCGCAGCCGGGAATCGAACCCGCGACCTGCGGGTCTGCAGCCGAGTACATTAGCCACTAAACCACCGCGGCGGGGCAATATGTCCGCACCGAAACGTTACCTAGAATGTCTTCAAACCAACTCCCTCAACATTCTATTTTATTACGTTTACTTGACATTCTGCGCGAAAAAACTGGTGGCTAGGCGCTCCATCAGATATGAACGCTATCCAGCAGTATATTCAAGAACTGATTTTTTTAAACGCTAAGTCACTGGTAGAGGGCATTGATTCCAACAGTACGCGGGATCTGCCAGATTTTTTTATTGACAATATTTCTGAAGACAAACACAGCCAGAAAATCAAAAATGGCGGTCGTTCAGCAAGGAGTTTAACGTTCGCTTTGATAGCTGATTTGAGTGGAACGCTGAAACATAAAGACAGACACATTAACAGACCAACAATTCTGTGTTGAAGCATGCGAAGAAAGACTATCGCCTTTAAAAAACTTAAGGAACATGCTAACAATGACAATGTCTAGCATGTAAAACTCCTGTCTATCAGCTGATTTGTTAAACAAAGATGGCGAATTTTGCGCAAAGGCAGCAAAGGCAGCCTATATGTGAAATAAATCACAGCGCTTTTCGTAGTTTTTTTTATCTTGCCTCAGCCAATATTACTTGGCGGAACGTCCCGTGAATTTTCGTTGTTTTGGGGAGTGCAAGTTGGAAATATTTCCTTGACGTGAAAGGTGAGATTTACGGACTTCTACAAACGATAGCCGGGAAAGAAAATTTTTTTTAATGTCTCGATAGTCTTGTTTAATAGAAGTTGTTGGGCGAGTTGGTTAACGACAGTGGGGTACATAGTAGCGCAAACTTGAAAAACGACGTCTACTAGAAAAGAAGTAGTTGGGAGCAGAAACATAAGGCGCAACGTAATCTGGTGGCGCCTTCTTTCGAATAAACAGTTGAAGTTTGGCGCCTGACCTTTGGGCTCCCTCCTACTTCTTTTCTAGAACCCTTCCTTTGACAAGTTTTTGCTTTATGTACCTCATTGAGAATGACGTTCCGGAATTTTGTTATGGCAGGTTTCGGCGGCATTACGGATTTCATTGGTAGAAACCTCACCGGAATTAAAAAAAATCAGATAAGTTAGCTACCTGTGTCTCATAAGATTGCAGGGTTGGCGAAACAGGTTCGGTGCTCCTCTGTTTTTCATTGTAGACGATTCCATACGAACTCAACAGTTTCTGAGGTGATGAAAAAACTACACGAACATCTTCTCTTTATCAAGATTTTTTATCTTTTTTGCTTTCACGTTGCTTTTGGGCACTTTCACGCCATCGGAGTTTTTTCTGGTTTACCATAGTTCTGGCTACAAATTTCGTCAAATAACCTTGAAAGGCAGCAGCCATCAGCCTGTGAGCCTATCTCTGTTGTTTTGCTTCAAGATGTAGAATGAACTCTTTTTATTCTGGAAAACATTCTTGAGCACATTGTGCTTATGCCCATCATAGCGAAACTATAACTTGCCTAACCTTATTGATATAAAACACTAAAATGACGTATGGCATTACCCTATATATTGATATATACAGGATAACACAGGATAGATATAATTATATATACAGGATAAACAACGGCGCCGCTAGAGGTCCCAGGATCGTCGGGCGGGTGCAAGGCAGCAACAGCATAGGAGGAAGCAGCTGATGAGCCGCGTGAGGCAGTAGCCTCGCACGGTGAACAGGGCCAAGTCATGTTTCGCAGACGATAAGAATCGCTGCAGCGACGCAGAGTTCGACGACTGTGGAGACACAGATACGGGCTAACCCACGAGAATGCCGGCAGGCGGCGGGACCCCGAGATGCGGGCGCCAAGGAGGGAGAACCAAGACGGCCTCGCGAGAGACCAATTCAGTAGGCTCCAGGCCGGCGGCAAGAGATAATTCTAGGAAACCGGGAACGGAGGCTGAGCCTACTGGCGTAGACGAACCTGTAGCATCATCATCATCGCCATTCCCCGCATTGTCGTTTTTTTCTAGCCACCGCGCTGCGCGCCTCGTGCAGTTAATGCCACAGCTCGAGGCGCGAGCTGGGGAGATCGTGCTCAGGCGCCTGGAGGGTCGGGACGTAGCAGCCGCCACCGCTCCGCTTCGGCAAATCACCTTGGAGAATAAAGCGGCGAGAGAACGACATGAGCACGTTGGCCACCATCCCGTCTTCCTCTTTCGCCACATTGGTGACGCGGCGAACACGCCCTTCGCCGAGCGGTCCACTGCCATGCTTCCGCAACTGTGTCCTCCAGTTCCGCCGTTTCACCCGGTCTACCCCCGAGCGCGGTTTATGCGGCTCGATGCCATTTTTGCAGTCAGTGGCATAAAGGCACAGCCGATGATGCACGCTGTCCTGCTGCACGCCCTCCCGGTTGAGCTGCGCCATCTAGACGCCGAGTCGTCCTGCAGCCCATGACCCTTCGACTAACTCTGCGCTCCGGTGCTCGCCTGCTATGATAAAACCTACCGCCGGCTTCTGGGGAGCCACGAGTTCCAGGTTGCCGCTCCGCCCCAAAGAGTTACACCAGATGGCCCGCAGCCCTACCTTGACAAAGACAACACTTCCCCGTCTGCGACTACTTCTACCTCTGATCCGGGCGCAGGAACATCCAATCCTGCACCTGACCCTGACCACAAATAAAAAACACCCCCACTGCGATTGACCTCCCCTCCGAGAAGGGCATTCGCTCGGACCCCGCGTACGCAGCTCCGTCACACGTGCCTGCCACGTGCAGATCTTCCGCGACATCGATGGCACGCGACACCATGGCCCCACCCGACTTCACGACAGCTACCTTGCATCCCACCTCGTAGTCTGGCGCATACATCCTTGCACCCCTGTTCCCCTCTCGATCGTGGAACCTTCGCCATCCCCGATGTCGGAGCGCGACTCTCTACCAACCCCGATGCTCTGCGTGTCTTGCCAGCAGTGACTAGCATCGCCCTCGCAGTTTCTCGCAGCAGAAATTAAAGCCAGCAGCCATCCAACCTTGGCGAAACTGCCGAGACGCTGCGACTATGACCGACGCTCCTGAGGCCGACGTTCCTTGTCCGCCTATGACACAACAGACCGCACCTTGTGTACCACCCACACAGGCGTACAACCACAAGGCTACCCCAACGAGCACGGGTACGCCAGCCGACCTTCCGGTAGAGCCCATGCCTATTGGGTTTCTGACGGCCTCCGGAGTCTTTGAAGCGGGACACGACCTCGCAACAATGCACCTTGAATTCATACGTGGCCCTCGCCACGGCCCAGGCGCCCCGTGGCGACGCGGCTGACCAGTCGCTGCAGACCTGCTTGCCTGCCGTGACCTTCGTTCGCCTCTTCTAGCATGGCGTTTCCACGTCCGTCAACTCGGCCAGACGTGCCGGCACGGCAGCCGCACTGTAACGCTTATGTAGGTGTTTCGTAGACGGTAGCATCCGCATCAGCACAGGCAGCCAAGTGCTCTTTGTCGACAGCCTTGTCGGCACCATGTGCGCTGTTTCAGACTCCGCCGCGACCATTCCATATAATTCCTCGGTCATCATGGCTCCGCTTTGATCCATCAGAGCGCTTCGCCCACATCACCGACGCGGTTTTTTCAGCGCCTTCCCACGGCTCTAGATGGGGGCTCTTTTGTCAGCCGCGTCCACTCTAACCACCGGATTTGCTCTCGAATTCTCCCATCCAGTCATCGTGGGACGCACGTATCTATGACCACAGCGACCCGACTCTTTCATCTCCGTCCGCTGCGTTTCTCCCAGTGTCGGCCGCCAGGGACCCACTGGTTCCCGGTGGTCCCTTTTCGTTGACAACCTGGACTGCGTACAGACACTTAGACTCGCGTCACAAACCTTCAAGTATGCACGGCCCCATCGTTTTTCATTTCGGCTTCATTTCTGTGGGGTGGGGGAGTAATCTGTAGCGTCATCATCATCGCCATTCAACCTCATCGTCATTTTTTCTAGCCACCGCACTGCGCGTCTCGTGCAGCTCATGCCACACCTCGAGGCGCGATCTGAGGAGACCGTGCGCACGCGCCTGGCGGGTTGGGACGTGGCAACCGCCATAGCTCCACTTCGGTGAATCGCCTTCGATAATAAAGCAGTGAGAGAACCACACGACCACGTTGGCCGCCGTCCCGTCTTCCTCTCTCGCTACAAACCGCTAGGGGACAGGTACGTGACCACAGCCAGTTGGTCAATCGACGAGGGCGAGGGGGCCCCCGATCTGGTAGCCGGAGAAGATGAGGGCCGCATCAGACGTGCGGCAGCGGAAGGCGCGTGGCCTCCGCGACGTCGCGTGGCCTCCACGACGTCGCGAAGCCCGGGATGCTATGGGTGATGGGAGACTTGAGCACGACGAGGAGGAGAAGGAAGGGGATACGTGGCACACATAGCGAGCAGGCACACGCGCACGAGCAGCGCCAGATAGCCCAACCTGGTCAATGTGGCAGTGTAGGGGATTGGACAGGTCATGAGCCGACGTAAACGTCGCGTCGCAAACGTGGCAACGACGCAGAGGAGCCTCCCACGAGGGGGCCATTGTGGCCGTGGCTAGGCAGCAGTGATAGATGGCCGGGACGTCAGCGGCGAGTCATAGACTTAGCACACGTAGATTCGGTCATTCACGGGCTTGAGGTGTTCGAATTCCACGTGGCGGTGCGTGGACAGCACTCGTGACGCCCAGTTGGCCCCACTGTACCTTACGCTGCAGCAGCTGATAGGACACTGCAGCTCCGCCGGGATCTGAAGGTAGACACACAGGACGTCGCCGCCCAGGATCAGCTGGCGTTGTTGCACCGGAATGACAAGGGGTGAGGGCGACGGTGCTGAAGAACCAGCCGGGCCAGTCGAGGGCGACGCACTGGAAGATGGCGAAAAAGCCCTGCAGTGGGAGAAGCCAAAGTCCCGGGCCGAGGTCACTGAGAAGGGGGTGGTGCCGGTGAGCCGGAAGGAGGAGGAGCGTGGCGGCGCCGGGAACCATGACCCCTTGCGGATCTCGGGCGGGTGGGGTCTATGGCAGCTGGCGTAGAGACCACCGGACCAGGCAGCAGCACCAGGCAGCAGGCAGACCGGGCGGCAGGCGACGATGGCGGTGCGGTCACGACGGTGACCGTGGCCCGATGACGTCGTCAGCAGGCAATGACGACCGGAATGGGTGTGGCATGCAGCATGCCACAAGCAGAAAACAGCGGAAGTCAGGCGATAAAAGGCTGTAGACTCTCACCGACACTGCCACATGACCGCCACCGGAGATCGCCACGGCCAGCCAGCACGTCCAGGCCTCTCTTCACCAGGGGCAGCGGGGCCTCTCGTCCTTTACACGTCCAGGAATGAGTCTCCACTACGCAGCAGAAACCGACGCCATCCAGAATGGAAGGCGCGGCCAAAGAACGTGTATGGCTCCTTCCAGGGGTGGCAAAAGTCCCGGGTGGGAACGCTTCTTGGCCAAGGCCCACCGGATCAAAAGTGTTCAGTCCTTGCAAAAGGTAGCCTTGGTCAGGCTCAGGCCCATGAGCGTTGAGATTGGATCATGCTTCAAGCCTTAGTAAGGCCCGTATTAAGCCCGGGCCTGGTCTCATCCATAATGGTAAAACGGTGAGGGTAAGCTGTTTCTTTGTACTCATTATTAACCCTTTTTTTAACTGAAAAGGTGACTATTTTTAAATGAAACTTGCTGAAGCATGAAGGGTTTTTTTTACACGGGCGCTAGCTCTATTAAAGATTGGCTTCTTCTTTACCTTCCATCTTTTGTTGTTGTTGTTGTTGTTGTTGTTGCCCCTTCGCACTGGCACATACCCACTATGGGGGATTGGCCATGAAATCTAGAAGTAGCCTATATGAGATCTACTAAAAGGTTTATCCTAAATGAAAAACTAATGATATAATAGAAAAGAATAATTAACTAGAAAAAGAATATTAAACTAAACAAATAATTGAAGATTGAATCAAGAAGAGAAAAGGTGAGGTAATACTACAGTGTAAGACAGAAATTTTGAGTAGACCAGACAATCGAGCTTATCTCACCCGGTCACAATCAAATGAATATGCAAATTTCATTCAAAATTAGACAAGTGTCGTCAGAAATATATTTAAGCAGGCATTATTATGACATGCGCTTTGATTCTCGAATGAAATTGCATACAGCATCGAATACGCTCCTGTGGCAATGTCCCAAGCTAAAGGCACCGAAACTTAGAACATTATCTGCAGTTAAATTTAATCCTACTGCGTGAAACGGAACAATTAAAAGTCTTTTCCTAATTAATGAATAGTTTTTACATGTTATAAAGTAATGCTCTATTGTTTCCGTTTCTTCACAAAATGGACACAGGGGGGATATCGCCAGACCAGCTCTGTGCAAGTAAAAGTTTAATGGAGGGACACGACATCGAAATTTGGTTAAAATAACTTCTAACTTTTTAGATTGACTCCACTGAGGTTTCCAGGGATATGTAAGGTGCTGATAGTCCGTATATTTAGTAATATTTTCCATCATATCCGTATAAATAGCCAATTTTCTATATCTGATCGACACTATGTGTTCCGATTCTGGTAGTACCGAGATCACAGGGCCATCAAGTGTGGCTCGAGATAGTGAATCGGCCATTTCATTCAACCGTATGCCACAGTGTCCCGGGACCCAGACTAACTTCAGGAACTTCACATGAGGTGGAACTAATGTTTGTAATGTCGCTAGAGCTCTTGATTGTTCTGAAGCTGTGAGAGTAGTACACAGCGAAAGAGAATCAGTAATTATCATTGCACTCTCTTCGTTTGAAGGAAGTTTTCGTAGCGCTAAAATAATAGCCAAGAGCTCAGCTTCGAAAACCGGAGTGAAGTCTGGTAGTCTTACCGAGAATGACCAACCGAGGTAATCTGAGACGATTCCTACTGCTGCCTTTTCTTTATTCACAGAAGCGTCTGTGGCTATTATGTTCTTTATGGCTATTATGTTCCATCTTTTGTACCCAACCATGGTTGTTGCTTTTTTTTCTGCCACACATTTCATCTTCCTCCATTGTCGCTGCACACGAGCTGCAAGCCTTTAACCACAACCATTAGCCATAGACAACGAAATTTTGCTACCATATATGAACCGAGGCCTTGGACCATTGGTGGCTAGGCAGACGACTCTCGCGCTTTCGATCTCGGGGAGGGGGGAGGACCGCACTCCAGACACTGGACACGCCCAACTCGGTGGAGAGCGCTAGAAAAACTGTCGGCTTGTACACCTCGGCACTCCAATAGATTTTTTAAAGACGACAGTCTTTCTTGGGGTCCTTCAACTCAAACATTTATTCTGTCTGTCTGTACACTTGTCTGTTTGTCAGCCTTTAAGGATACCCTAAACGACACCAAACGATACGCCAAACGGCCAAACCAATCCACAGTGCCCACCAATGTTGCTCAAGGTATAGCGTTCATGCATGTGCGATTGTCAATTAAAAGCAATTATTGCGCATATCTGAGGCACCATAACCACACGTCAGTATTTTGTATGCGTTGTATGCGCGTGTTTTTACTAGAAAAAAGCATACATAAGTAATTTTAAAGACCGTAGCGCTTATCACACTTCGCTGACGATGCAACACTTGCACGAAAACCCAAGTGTTTCCAACGCTTTGCTAAGACGACACGGGTTTGGCACCTACCCATCTCCTTAAGTTCAACCCCTGATCGCCTCCAAGACGGGCGCTTACGCCACACGCTTCGTTTTCCAAGATAACTGCCATATCGCGCTCATGTGTCACGTGTGACGTGACTTGATGCGCTCTTTCGTCTCCGCTGCGTGCTCGAGCATAATATAGGGCCTCCAAAATACCATGCATCAATTTTTTTAGCAGAACATCAAATAAACGTTTTGTTTACGCTCTTGAGACGCGAGACTATCTTATTTTGATGACATCAGCAGTGTAACATCCAGACACATGGCCATTTCGCTTAGTGTGGTCTCACAGTATTATATAACATTTTCCACGATCGGAGGCTGTTATGCGAAGACGATGAGGAACAAGAAGTATGGTGACTCACTTGCTAGGGTTTCTTTAGGGCCGTTGATAGTTGAACAGAAACACAAAATGTCTTCAAAAGTCTCTGCAACCCACATTTGATGCAGCCCGGAGATTAACTGCAGCCCTTGCAATGCATCCATGCAGCAGGCCAAACGCTCCCGTAGTAACACTCTGAACACTTGGCTCCGGAACCCTGGCACCTGAAGTGGCCTGGGTGGGGGTGTCCACTCACCACTCGTTGGACAGGATGGGCCGCTTTGAGCAGTTGCATGTATGACACTGTGGTGGTGGTGACTCGGGAAGAAAGGGTGCGTCAAACAATTTTTTTTTTGTTTTCAGCTTGAATACGTAGTGTACGCTGGGGTCAGCTGCCTGCCGAGGAGTCTACACTACAGCTTCAAATTATGTAACACTGCCCAGCCTTGTGTGTTTCTCTTAGTAGCAGCAAGAGCACGTTTTGTATTTCATTCCATTGTGCAATGAAATGAGTCTGCAAGACTTGATACCTTTAATCAAGAGCCCCAGCGTGTAAGCAATTTATGTAGACTTTAACCATAAATTTCGGCCATTTTTTCGTCTTTAAGGGGGATCATGATATATTCTGTTGTCATTGTTTGAAATGCAAAATTAAGGCTGCGTAGTTAGCACTGTGTACCAAGGACACCCATTTGAGTACAGTTTATAATGCCATGCAGTAATTAAAAAATACTACGGGCGTGATAAGGCGAAAGCATTCACACTTGAAAAAGTTCTCAAAACACTCTAGAAAATGTCTTGTTTTCCGGCAGATGCACCTTCACAGTAACCATATCAGAGAGTGATTATTCTATGATTAAGGCATATATGGCTGAAAACGGCCAAGCCGTGCCGAGCCGGGCACAAACGTTTCGGGCTCGGGTCGGATATGGCCCACATTCAAAAGCACCAGGCTGGGCTTGGGTGTGTCGGGCCTGATCCGGGCTGGAAATATTGGCCCGTGCAGTGCTTTATTGTAATCTAGGTAGATCTTGAATTCCAATCTACGTAATGTACTCATCAATCGTTAGCTGTTGCAATCGAAACTCTTATTTCAAACGCAACTAACGCTTAGGCTTTCTGGCTTGAACATAATGTGCAAATCTTGGTGAAGAGAAATGGAAGGAAGAAAACAAACGCTGAATATTTTATGATAGTAGGGTGTCATGGCTGACGTCGTGCTTAAAAATAAATTTCCATATTTTGGGACAGAGTTAGGCAATTTTAAAATCGCGTTTTTGTTGCACGTCACCACCGCAATAAAAAAATAAAATAGCAGTTAGGAAGAAGTCCTGCAAAACATCACCGCAGAATCGCCAAGTAATGTCATGCAGGAACTCTTGTCGGTCATATTTCTCGTCAGTCGTTCGATGCACACCTATAAAAGTGCTTCTGAAAAGCATATTTCAAAAATAGCTTACTCGACCACATCATTACAAAATTATGAAGAGAACTCGGCTTCGCCATGCCACAGAAATCTTCGAGCAGGAATTCGCAAGGAAAATTTTATATGAACAGACTATATGCCACTCACTGTAAAAAAAAACTAAGGACAATAAAAGTAAAGCTCGCGAATCGCTCTGGTGCAGGATCTCGAGAGAGCCTCCAGACACTCTTGTCAGCATGTATAAAATATCCGCCGGGCCCAGTAATGGATGCAGCTTTCGGTGGACCAATTGATGTATTATATGTTCTTGCGCTTTACGTTCATTAACCAGGATATGAGTATGAGGTGGGCCGTAGCAAGAAGCTCCTTCAATTTCGACCATATGGCATATTTTAACGTGCACTGACTTTGCACAGTACAAGGCGCTTTAGCCATAAAGCTCCATCAATGTGCGGCTTTCCCGACTGGGATCAAACCTGCGACGTTCGGTTCAACAGCCTAACTTGAATAAACATATTTTCGCTAAGATAATATGTCATGCAACATTTCTTCGCGGTTCATGAGAGTCTGTTGGCATTCGTTGTGTGGTTGGTGGTACTAACTTGTAACACTTTTATTATTCTTTTCTTTTTCAACTGACATTTTGAATATATTTGAATCAGGACCTTCAGGCACTCATTCGTCTACTCAACAAGTATATAGTAAAAAGCAAAATAGGTCAAAGCAAGGCCTACTACTTAAGAAGAAAGAAGAAAGAAATATCGAGCCACTAAAAAATTTAAAGCCCTTCTCAAATGTCAATAATAATGACAAGAATTCATTTTTTGTTAGAACTGTTAAAGAGTGGAATGAATTGTCGTTCTTACAGCACACTTGCCATGCAAGTCTGGGGTAAGAATGAAGAATTGTTTATGTCGTTTCTGTAACCCCCCTGCTGTAACGCCTTTGGGCAATGCGGGGTAACCTTTGAATAAAGAATAAAGAATACAGAAATAATGTGAGAGAACATTGTTGAAGCGTTTACAGCCGCTGGCGCATAGGAAAACTCGCCATTAAAAAAGGGCGCTCACAGCACCCTTGCATCTGTATATAACACTTGTATTTTTAAAATTTACAATTACTACATGCAATGATCATGTGCACAATACGTGCTCATGATGCGTTCGCGGTCGTGTCGCTAGCATCACAATGACCAAATTTGGCATTACGTGACGCGAATGAACGACGAAAATAAATGACACTTTCAAACATGATAATCTCGTAGTGCGCTTGCAGCTATTTCGCTAGCATCACATATATCGAATTTGGCGATACGTGAGGTTAGTGGATTACGGAGGTATATGAGTGGTGCAAACATGATAATCTTGATATGTGTTTCATGTAAGAACATAAGTACATACTGTGCTCATGATGCGCTCGCGGCCGTTTCTTAGCTTCACATGTACCAAATTTGGTATCACGTGACGTTAATAGACGACGAAGATAAATGAGACGTCCAAACACGTTCTGCATTACAAAATTCCAGATTAGATGCCGTGTCAAGCACGCACGCCATCTCGCGAAAGTTTTGAGAAACAAACTTTTCCAGAAGGCAAACTTACTGGTCGGTGGCCACACCATGTAAAGTTATTTAAATTTTAGTGAAGTGTTGTAAATAGTCGTTTCTTTCGGTCATAGTGTCACATTGCAAGCGTGGCGTAATAAGCATTGAGTTGTTAAAAAATTATGTTTTTATGCATTTTATAATTAAAGTAACGCACTACCTAATGACGCCGTGGTAAATTTTTGCCAAAGTATGGGTAATATATGTTTTTCTATAGACAATATTCGCTAGTATGAACGCTGCCAGGAGATCAAGATGGTTAGCCGTTTCGAAAGGGGCGAAGCTTTGGCTCTGACGCTTGAATCGAGTGACAGGCAAGAAACAACAGGACATACACACAGACAAGCTAATTACCGCGTGCTTACAGGAACTTTTCAGAAGCCTAGAATGGGAACAGTTAGGAATGAGAGTTAATGGAGAGTACCTACGTAACCTGCGCTTCGCCGGTGACATTGCATCGCTGAGTAACTCAAGGGACGAGTTGCAACTCATGATTACGGAGTTAGACAAGGAGAGCAGGAAGGTAGGTCTTAAAATGAATCTGCAGAAAACGAAAGTAATGTACAACAACCTCGGAAAAGAGCAGCGCTTTGACATAGGTAATAGTGCACTTCAATTTGTAAAAGACTATGTCTACTTAGGGCAGGTAATAACCACGGAGCCGAACCACGAGATGTGAAGTAACTAGAAAAATATGAATGGGGTGGAGCACATTTGGCAAGCACACTCAAAATATGACAGGCAGATTGCCACTATTCATCAAGAGGAAGGTATATAATAACTGTATCTTGCCGGTACTTAGCCACGGAGCAGAAACCTGAAGAGGGTTGAACTTAAATTGAGGACGACGCAGCGAGCAATGGAAAGAAAACTGGTAGGTGTAACCTTAAGAGACAAGAAGAGGGCAGAGTGGATTAGGGAACAAACGGGGGTCAAGGATATCATAGCTGAAATCAAAAAGAAATGGACATGGGCCGGGCATGTAACGCGTATACAGGATAACCGCTGGTCGTTAAGGGTAACTAACTGGATTTCCAGAGAAGGAAAGCTGGTTAGGAGGAGACAGAAGGTTAGGCGGGCAGATTAGATTAAGAAGTTTGCGGGTATAAATTGGCAGCAGCAAGCACAGGACCGGGTTAACTGGCGGAAAATGGGAGAGGCATTTGTCCTGCAGTGGAAGTAGTCAAGGTGATGATGATGATGATGATGATGATGATGATGATGATGATGATGATGAGCGTCTAGGTGATGGCAAGGTGCGATACACGGCATGATGCTTTTTGCAGCAGTGAGACGTGGTACCGTGTTTTGCGGTCGATCGTAGTGGACGACCTCATATTACGGTGTCCAGAAGACACATTGCTTTGCTCTTTGTAAAAAAAAGCTCTATATCGTACACTTCACAGGATATTTGCTGCACACACACCGCACGTATTGCCTTCCGTGTGGAGAGGTATTCGCAATATCCTGAACACTGGTAGCCTACCTCATGGTATAATAGGCTCTGGGTCGCGGTTCTGTCGCGTCACAGAGTTTCGTATTTTTTTGACGGAGCAATGTGATTTGATATCTAAAATATCAAATTACAGCAATTGCAACGAAGCACGGTAACTAATAGCTCTTTTGGTTAGCCTCAATGTGAAGTGTGGCTTAACCAAACTTCGCTTTAATATATCCTCTTAAAAAACATATTTATCAACATCGTACGATTTATCTCCTCTGGTAGCCATGTGTGAAAATTTTGAGCCTTCCCTAATGTTTGTGTTCATAGTTGTATTCGAGGATCTCATGCTACAAAAGTGATAATGTTTAATGAAACGAGCAGTATATACTTTGTTCCTATCTGTGGGCAGTGCTGCCAAAGCTAGAGCTCCCTCATCCAAATAGAGCTGTAGGGGCACAGCAAATATTCCTTGAAGAGTTTTAGCAATACGATTCTACTTGAAAGCTAAAGCCAAAGATATTGAAAATATTCTTAGGATTGACTGTTCCAAAGCGTGCAGAATGTTTGCATCATTAGTGGGAATAAATGAGAAAGGCTACATGGACGCATCTCTGCGGAGGCTTGTTGTGAGGTGGTGATGCGCCACCATTCAGAAACATGGCACCAGCCAACTTGGTTACACCTGGGGAAGATGTCTCTCAAGCTGTGCTACGACTGAGTCAACCTTTCAGTGTGCGAGATTTTTGAAAGCTGGTGAAGCCGATGGCTTAAAACGTTCTGGAGCGCCTAGCGTCGAGTTCGAGGGCAGTGAAAGGGTGGATTTCCTTACCAAGAGAACAGTAAAACTGACGTGAGTGCGAGAACGCTGTACTATGTCATCCGTTCGTCCATCCGTGCGTTCGTCTATGAATCCATACTTCTATCCGTCTATCTGACAGGCTTCTTTTTGACGCATCATAATGTCATTACCCAGACCAATAGAGAGAGACGGAGAATACAAGTTTTCTAAGATTCACACAAACATGGCACGTTTCATAGCACATGTTTGCATTTGTGTCATTTGGAAAAATACTTGCCACAGTGAACAGGGGTGGCAGAGAGTGCTGCCCAATTAAGTGCTGATGGACAAACTAAGGGCTGTTCAGAGAGCCTGTGTGGCGGCAGAAGGGCTTGGCCTCTCTGTGCCGACGTCGGAGCAGCCAGAATCAGTCCTGGACCGATCCTCAGGGCTTTATTAAAGTTCTTCATACCATACCATACATGCATGCCACTGAATCCTTACAAGATGTTCCACCTGCAGATTAGCGCTTCCTCACGATTTATTAGTGAATCACTTTTTGTTGTTGTCACAGTGGATCTCACTATGTAATTGCCTGAGGTTTTCTTTGCGCGAAACACTTTACCTGCGCCTTCCAAAAACCCATTTTCATTCCTGCAACCCACCTTTTTCTACTAGGGTCTTGAAGTTCTGTAGACGACCAAGATCCACACACTTTATGGACAGTATCACTGATTCCATTAACCCACACTTATCTACTCGTGTGGCGAGTGTTGATCCGAGTTTTGTTGGTGTAAAAGATTGGCGTATACCTTCGCGCCGCAACTCCGCGATCTGACGCAAGTAGAGGTGGCGAGGTCACACAATGTGTGTCACTTCTAATAGTAGTGTATTCCGAGACTGCTTTTTATATCGAAAGTCAAGCTGCATAAACATTTTGTACATAGTTGTCGTCTACGTGGATGGAAGCTCACTGTCCTCTTCGAAGGTGGTGCGTTACCGTGGTCACAATGGGGATCTTGTTTCTGTGAAAGAAACTGTGCACCGTCTTTTGCAACAATCCCAAGTCAATGTTGTCTAGTTTTTTTTTCTGCTGGCGTCATTTCCAACCGACGACACTTTTTCAGTGCCAACGCTTTGCTCACCTTTTCTTTCGTAACGTCCACTCTTACAGCACCCGCTCGCTCACGTTTGCTAGTTGTGCAATCCTCTTGGCCAGAAAATACATGCTGGTTCCATCTCCGCACTCATTTTGAAGTGTTTATAGGACAGTTAAAATTCATTGAACTTTTCATGAATGTCAATAAATCAGTGCTCAATCAGCGAATAGATTTCTGGCATGCTTATAACATAGTCTGTCAGTGTTCAAGCAATTATTTATTCGATGACGTTGGCGGAAAGTAAAACAAATTGCAACCCTATAGCGCGAATCCACAAAATATTCACAATGAAGAATTTAAAGTTGGCTTCGAAGTCAAGGCCACGCAGAAGAGCACTTATTGTAGTTATTAGGCCAAAATAAATACAATCCAAAGTAGCGTAGTATTTTGCAATGTGTCAGTACACCATCGCCGTGCACTCCGTATAGCTTCCACAGCGCTGCGACCAGCTTGTGAGAAGGAGTATAGCTTTCTACCTCCAAATAATCTAGGCAGGCAACGTAATCATTCTACAATTGATTTTATGTATGCGAACATTTAAAGTGAACATACCTGAAATGTTAAATTTTATTATAGAGGGCGACGCCACAAAGCGACTGGATATGTTCCTGGCAGACTCAATTGGCCTTTTGCATCAACATTTCTTTGTGCCTGAGCCCTTTAATTTAGTGCAGAGCAGTATCTTTTGTACAGCATGCCATTCTTCAGTATACAGTATCTGCAACTTATACAGAATTACATATCGCATTTATAAAAGGTTATCTTTCCCTGCTCATTTCACCTGGACTTTTCAATCGCCCAATGTTTTGTAATGAAAAACGTATACCAGTTTATTTTTTTCAAATAACTTGTGCAATTCCCCTAGAAGTATGATTTCCCAGTTGAAATATGGGCAATCTTCATGGCGGCGCAATCTGAGTCAAAAGAATTCAACTACTGCAAGGGCCGTCGTACTACTAGTACTGCTTACAACTGTGAAATGCAGTTTATTGCAAAGGTTGCTTTAAAAATTCATAAGTTGTTCGTTAAACTCTGCTGATGTTCACTAATATTCGCCATTTCTCTAGTGATTGAATTCTTTCTAATTCATTCCAGCGTCGTCTTGAAGCAGAGAGTTTTTTTTTACGTTCTCAGCATGGTCTTGCCTATGGGATATCATTGTCTGTGTCAACAGTCTACAATTACTATAAGTCTATGGTGGCATTATTTTAAGGTTGAAACGCCATAGTCCCCACGATCTTAAAAAAAGAAAATAGTGTTGTTTTGTTAGGAACCCAGCTATTGTAAATGTATGGAAAACATGGTGCGAGCCAAGTGTGTTGCGAAGAGCACGCTCATTTCGTGATTGTACTGTGCTTAGTAGTACAGTAATGAAATAGCAAGAAAACAATTGCAAACATCATAATCATCATTATCAACAACAACGAAACGTTCACAACACTGTGCAATACCAGATATTACTCGCACAGCATTTGCAATATTTTGTTGTTACCTACACTCTGTCTGTGGCAGCAAGTTTCTAAAAGAGTTTTGTTGTGTGTTGCCACAAATAAACTGCAAAAAATACCTCCTGACCCAAGTATATTGCCTTTTCCAAGCACTGAGTTAGATCGCATTCTTGTTTTTACAATAGAAAACTTTCTTGCATCTTAAAAGTATCAGCGAAAAAAATCAATACAGAAAGGCAGGAAGGCTACAGGATTTGCCTCGTCATCTCTGGGAATATACAAAACGCAAAGCCACTTTGTTTACGCATGCTACGGGTAGCCAGTCGCAATCTATTCTTGACAGCAGTGAGAGCATGTTCCCAATATAGAAATAGGATCAGCCAACGCTTCTGTTTGCTCACTCCAGGATACTGATTGCTGAAACGGTCAGACGAAAAAAATTTAATTTCCCGTTTTGCCAATTTATTTTTTTTACGTCGCGTTCTTCCCGCATTGAGAGTATGAATTCTGTGATATAGAGGCTGGTGCAGTGGCGCACGTTTTCATTTGTATTGTTTACTCAGAATAAATGTTTTTCTTTTCACAAATCACTGACCCAATGACCGAATGCGCGCGGCTTTCCTTACCTATATGCATATACGCTCTTTGCCGGTGGGCGTCCTACGCTATTTAATTATGAGTTAGGTACCTTACAAATGACTGGCCTCAAATATTGAGGCCGGTTATAGCTGTAATATTTTTAATATTGAGAATGAGCTAAGGTGGCTCATTTCGCCCAGACACCCGTCAATAATTTTGATTACCAATGAACAATGAGCCAAAACAGAAAGCAAAACAGAGAACTGCTCCGTATTGCAAGGTGGTTATTCAATGACGTCAATAAAGCCGTATTCGGTGACGTGACGAAATTTGCTACCCACCTCCATGGCTATACAGGGTATAAATAAAGCTCACGTGCATCTTTTGAAATGCAAAAAGCAAGTAAGCTCTTATCCTATTCAAAATCAAGCTTTGCCAGCTGGTCCAAAATTACCAGTGACAACTTCACCGACGATTGCCGCTACTCTTGGAGCGTGAAGGTTATCACCTTTCAATTTCGAACCAATGGCGTTGGAAGCATCTGACATGGCCTTAAACGATCTCCTTCTTGCTCAAAGTTGTGCATGAGTGCATAAGACCCGTAGTCGACGGTGACAGTTACGCTGTGTGCAGCTGACAAAACTGTACTTCGCTCACGTCGTTGTCGCCTCATAAAAGGAAGTGTGCACTGCATCCGTTTGCTGGGAAAGGGGGTTTTTGAAAGAGTATGCACAGGGTCACATGCACAGGGTGGCTTATGCTCAAAAGTGTGATTACACATTGGCTACCAATTCTAATAACTGGTTTTATAAAGAAAGCTAAGTAAGTATCGTGTATAAAATTTCGCACATATCCCCTTGGTACCGAGGAGAACACATGTTCGAAGGTTTAATATAATCACTTAAAATAAAAAAAATCACTGGAGTTTCCCTTTGAGGAATAATACACTACTGAGTTTTGCTATTGATTGGATTTCAAATTTCTACCACTGTCAGCTAGTGAGCAGCATTCTAAATAATTCAAATAAAAATTTAAAACTTAAGAGATAAAGCAAGCGAGAACTAGAAACAGATAGAAGTAAAAAAAAAGGTAAGCTTCAAATCAAAAGTACAGAGACCTAAGGAAACGTAGAAAGCTAAAATAAACAAACAGAAAAAAAAGAAAAACCTAAGAGAAAATTGAAGGTTGCCTAGCTTCACGCTTCCTTCAGACTTGCGCCAGTATATCTGATTACGCTATCTGATTACGATTACGCGATCAACTACTACAGCTGCATACAAGGGGTCAACTTGTAATTGATCATGCACCTTAGTCGTCGAGATAACGATGTAAAAGTGCCGCAAATGTAATATAAACCACGTGAGCGGCAGCCAAACTTGGTAAGACAAAGGTCTCTGTACATTTTGTTAAGCTGATTTCGGTAAAACTGCATGGCAGAACGCTTTATCGGAAGATGCATCGCAGATAGTGAGAGTAGATTGGCATATTTGGATTACCTACCCTGACTATATGATGCCTGTCTTATCGCCGGCTAGAGAAAAGCTGCTCGGCTACCATTACTTTAGTCCGGGGCAGAAAGTGGTGATAATCTTTGCGATGCAGAAAGTGAGCGCCTAAGAAAATTTCTTCACGACGTGGGCAAACAAATGAATAGGAAGTTTTAGAATAGCGCACCGTAAGCCCTTTCGGTGCGGTCGCTGCCACTGCGTGTGCGTCGTAACGTGAGTCGGCATTCGCGTTCGCGGACCGCACGCAAAAATTCCGAAATTGCGTGTGGTGATGGCGGCCCGCATGTGGCCTGCAAGCTCTGGTATCGAGGCTACGGTGTCGCTGCGATCGTGCGTTGCGTATTGCAGCAGGGAAAACGCTATTCTAAAACTCATATGGCGCCCGCTACGCCCGCAACGCCCGCAGCGCTTCCAAACGGTAGTTCAAAACTCCCTATGAATGCGTCGACGTAGGCGAATACACGTTGAGCGGTGCTATAGCCAGCCATATCTGTCAAACACCAATAGCCATTGTGTAAGCTATCTTATAACAATGCACATACAACCTTCCTCTACTTCTGTAAGGGCTGATTTTGATTTTGTGTTAAATGACTTCATGTGACTGAGGGACCAATCATACTGTTTTTTTGTTTTGTTTTGCCATCCGTTGTGAAACGTGAATTTCCGGCTGAACCAGCAGATGGGGAAAAAGTTCGTGGGTCACTTGGGCAAAATTGTTTGTTCTGACAGGGAAACCTCATCACGCTTGTTGTATAACGTGAAGAGCAATCGGTTGTTGCCTTGTAAAAGCGTCATAGTTCAAGTAGTTGAAGTTGAAACTTACGTCTACCTTCTTCTCTATCTCCCAGTGATTCTCACTGTCAGATAATGCGTTTGTTGGTTACACGTTATTGTTCATGTGTTTGTTCTTGAAGTAATGAGACTGATTGGTGATAATATGAGAGCAGAAAAAGTGGAAACAGTAAATTGACGGAGGGTAATAATTAGGGTGCACCTTGCAAGCTTGCACTCTGGCTGTCACACCCGAGTCAAACTATGGTGCGATTGGCTCGAGCCTCGCAGTCAAACACTGGCGTTCAGCATCCCGGCAACACCCGCTAGGACCTAGAACACCCCCTCTTCTATTGAACAGTGCTCTCAGACCCTGGACAGTGAGCGATTGCCTCAACCACACCGAAATAGCGACTCCTTTGCACGGTTAGGTAATGAACAGGCAAAAAAGGGACAAGTTTTGGTGGTCAATCCCAAGTACGTGATTGTGTAAGGCCTAATAAACGCAAAAAAAATTGCTGAATCATTTGAATAGACTCTAAATGTTAATATCACTGGAATTTTGAAGCTATATATTGATCTCGAATCGAAGATTATCACTACCAATATATTATGATGCAACCTTTTCTTTATATTTCACTAAAGAAGTTATGAATGACTGTTTAGCTATGCAGTGAGCTAACAGGAAAACCTCAATCGTCTCGCTGAATAAATATGCTTCCGTTCTCATACTCCCTTTGGTTCCCATTGAGTTTAACTTGTGTGGACAGTGCAACCTTTTTCTGTTCGTTTACACTGCCAGAACTAAGCTATTGGTGTTAACTCCAAGAGTAGCGGACTCACATGTTGCAAAAGCGGGACTAGTTCACTTTCTTTGGTGAAATATTTATCTAAAAAATACATTTGTAGTAAATTCACTCGGTAGAAAAATAACCTGGTGACTTGAGCGCCGTTCATGCATGCTGTTATGGCAGACCTAAGCGAAAATAACACACGAATCAACAGCTATGAAATATCCTGTAAATATAAGCGTTTATGTGAAATAAAGTGTGTACACTAAGTCGCGTTCGACCAGACCGCACGCTGATAGAGTAAAATGCTCGGCACTGCGAGCGAGGTTGATGTGTGCGGTTTAACGTCCCCAAACCACCATATGTATATGAGAGACGCCGTAATGGAGGGCACCGGAAATTTATACCACCTGAGGTTCTTTAACGTGCACCCAAATGTGAGCACACGGGCCTAAAGCATTTGCGCCTCCACCGGAAATGCAGCCGCCACTGCCGGAATTCGATCCCGCGACCTAAGGGCCAGCAGTTGAGTACCTCAGCCACTGCACCACTGCGGCGGGGCTTTTTGCGGGCGACGTTAACGCGCGCTTAATTTTATAGCATTGTCTTTCAACACGTTCTAGCCGACGCATGAATACGACCACTGCACCATGAACAATCTGATGAAATCACAACGCCATATCAATGACAGAAATATGTCAGCAAGGCCGTAGTGGGTTCGGAGTAAAGTACTTTTGCATTAAAACAAATTATAACCAAGTTGGGCAAGCTCCATCGCATCACTCCTTTGGTTTTGGAAAGCAACCTTCCGATGTGGAGTCGCGTATAGAATCAGTTATCTGTAACTCTGTAGCAGATAGGGAACATAATAGCAATATCTTGAAAAAAGATTAATTCAAGCAAAGAAATAGCGGGAATCATGTATCACCAACACGCTCAATCAACCATATTGACAGGAATATAAAGATCGCGCGCTTCTTTCTGCGCCCCCGGCCTTTCTGCTGCTTCCTACTACTTAGATCGAATCTGTCCTTTTCCAAGTTAGCGCTAATATGTATACCATTATGATAGCCAACTTGCCCCCCAAAAAAGGCTTACTCAACTCTGTTGAGTGAGCCTCTAAGCAAAACGTTTGGCGCGCAGCGGGCCACTCCCACGTCGGAAGAGAGACATTGCCCCTCCGCCGCGTCGCGGGCTCGATGGACAGCCCAGAGTTGTGCTTCATTGTGCGAACTTCATAGGACTCGGTGATTAATTGATTGATTGATTGATTAAAACTTTATTTTTGTCCTGAGAAGACGCAGGGGAGACCCCGCGCCACCCGCCTAATCCCACGTAGGGACCGTCAAGCCGAGCTTGGCGGCCCGTTCACGGGCACTCTGGACGGCCATGGTTTGATCAACAACTTCGGGGCTGCGTAAGAGCGCAGCCCACCTGTCCTCGCTGAGAGTGGGGCCGATGGCTTCACATTCCTACAACACATGATCTAATGTGGCTAACAGTCCACAAGCGGGGCAATCCGCACTTGGATACCGTTCAGGGTAGATAACATGAAGAACCACATGCTTAGGATACGCACTGGCTTACATTAGTCTTAGGGTGACTGCCTGCGCCCTGCACAAGGCAGGGTGTGGGAGAGGAAACACCCCTCTTGACAGATAGAAGTGCTTTGTCATTTCATTGAACGTAAGTAAGGGTTCCAATCGAGGCAGAAGGACTGCGGAGGTGGCGTGATCAGTGAGTTTTCGCTCGGCCTCGTGTGTGCCCTCGTTCGGGTTGGAGGTAGAGCCCTAAATCGACCCCCGGTGAGGGGGCATTACATAAGGGGTGGGTTAACAAATGGAGGTTACTGAGAGTGATCTTCTGACAAACAATATTGCTACATGCATGTGTATTGTGTTGATGTTTTGTTTTGCGCAAACGTTGATGAACACATGGTGGCTGCAATGTCACGGGAAAGGCCATTCCAGTCCACTGCTGTGCGAAGAAAAAATGAGGCAGCAAAAGTAGCAGTGCGAGCGCGTGCGCGTGCGATTGAATAAGGATGAGTTGTGCGGCGAGATATGCGCGTTGATGGGATGTTGTAAGGTGCTTGACTGAGGGAACTGTGAAAAAACTTGTTAATCAAACTGAGGCTGGCGATGCGGCGACGCACAGAAAGATTAGCAACTTCAATGTCACATTTTAGGGATGATATGCTTATGTCGTATAAATATGAAGAGTGATTGAACCTAGTGGCACAATTTTGTACAGGTTCTATTTCGTTTATTAGGTATATCTGGTGTGGGCTCCAGATGGGCACTGCATATTCTAGTTTAGGTCTCATGAGCGATATGTAAGTCAGAAGTTTTATGTCTAGTGGTGCGTGACGCAAATGACGCTTTAGAAAACCGTGGGGTCTGTTCGCGGATGATATGATGTTGTTGATGTGTGTGTTCCAGGAAAGGTCAGATGTTAAGGTGACGCCTAGGTATTTATATGACTGAACTTGTTCGATAGCGGGATTAGAGATTAGGTATGAGAATGATAAAGGATTACGCTGGCGTTGAAATGAGACGAGTTGGCATTTAGTGGGATTAAGCTTCATTAACCGAAGATCACACCATTGTTGCACGAGATCAAGATCCTGTTGGAGTGTAGTTTGATCACAAATGTTAGTAACTGTGCGATAGATGACACAGTCGTCGGCAAATAAAGTGATATGGGAAGATACATGAACACGAAGATCATTAATATATATTAGGAACATGAGGGGTGCGAGTACAGATCCTTGGGGGACGCCGGATGTTACTGGGAGGGAGCTAGAACGGGTATTTTTAATGGAGACGAACTGAGAGCGGTTAGTAAGAAATTTTGTGATTTATGCAAGAATGTTGGGGTGCAGGTTTAGCTGGAAAAGTTTTACAGGGGGCGTTTGTGCGGTACCTTATCAAAGGCTTTTGCGAAGTCGAGAAAGATTGCATCGGTCTGTAAATGACGGTCGAGAGAAGAGTGTATATCATGAATAAATATAGCAAGTAGGGTTTCGCAAGATAATGATTTACGAAATCCGTGCTGGGAAGAATGAAAAAAAATTTTGGTGTCAAAAAATAGCACGATGTGTGAATATGTGACATGTTCCATGATTTTGCAGGGGACCCTTGTTAGAGAGATGGGTCGATAATTTAGGGGGGGACTGTCTGTTACCTGATTTGTGGAGTGGAATGACCTTCCCCTCCTTCCAGTCTTCTGGTAAAATTTCTGTTTCGAGTGACATTGAGAACATCATCGAAAAGTACACTGCAATAATTTCTTTAGTATTTTTTAACAATTTAGAGTTAATATTGTCTAAGCCAGCCAATGATGAAAGTTTTAATTTATCAATGAAAGATGAAATGCCACTAACGGATAACACAACATTGGCCATCAGTGGTAATGTCGTAGTAGGTGGCGTAGGAAACGGTACGTTGGCTTCTTTAGTGAACACTGATGAGAACGCGGTGTTAAAGATATTGGCACAAACAGTGTCGCTTATGTCTTCATTTTTATCCTTTGTAAGCGTGATGTCTCGTGTTAGTTGCGGGTTTATGATTTCCCAGAATTTTCAAGGGTTAAATTTTAGAATTTTAGATAAATCATTGTGATAGAATGACTGTTTCGGTTTTCTAATTTCAGCATAATAAGCATCTTCCGCAGCATAGCACTTGCCGCACGCGCACGCATTACCATTAAACTTCGCAGCTCGGAAGAGGCGCTTTTTTTATATTCAAGTGTTTTTAATCTTTTCGAAAACCATGGTTTATTTTTATTGGCAGTAAAGCTCACTGTGGGGATGAATATATTAGTCAAGTCAGTTATCTTGTCCTTAAGCATTAGCCAGCTGACATTGAGAGAACAGGAACCGAGATTGAGTTTGAAGTATGGCAGGAAGTCTCGTAGTTCACGATTAAATAATTCATAATTACCCTTATCATACAAGTGAATCGTTTTGCGGAAAATGAGGCGTATTTTTGGGGTGAAGTTAAATATGGTATGAATGACTTTGTGATCGCTGATTTGACGTAAGTATGCCATAGATTTTAAGCTTTCGGGGCTATTTGTTAGTACCAGGACTAAAATGTTTGAGGATTCACTAGCGACGTGCGTTGGTTCGGTTACCTGTTGGATAAGGTTAAAAGTGAGGCAAACATCGACGAATTCTCTTTCTTCAGTATTTTCTGAGGTTGGTGAAACCTGATTGAGCCAATTAATGGAGGGAAAGTTAAAATCCCCATAAAGCAAAATACGTGCGTTAGCGTGTTTATTAGTTAACTGGGATAAAATTTCGTTAAGTTTGCGGGGGAAGTCTGGGTCAGTTCGAGGGGCCTATAGCATATGCCAAGTATTATTGCTTCGGGAGGGTCACGGCATATTACCCATAATGATTCTAGTTGTGAAGATGTGTTCATTAGAGAGCATGATAGTTCTTTTTTTAGTGGCGATGAGTACGCCTCCGCCACGTGCATTTTTACAATCGTGACGAAAGACGTTAAAGTTTGGCAAGTCGGCCAGTACCTCTGTGTCTGAAATGTCGTCACTGCGCCATGTTTCTGTTAGTATCAGTACACTACGGCCGGTTGATTGTACTAGATTAGACTGGGGCACGTGCTTGGGAAGAAAACTACGTATGTTATTATAAAGTACAGAAAATTACAGGTTTGCTTTTGCGTTTGTACGCGGCTGATGGCGTGCTTGCTGACGGCGACATGATCCTTGGAATCGCTGTATCCCTGAATCGCTGAATCCCTGAATGTATCCCTGAATCGCTGAATCGATGTATGGTAAATCATCTTCTCTCTTCTGTACCATCACCATATGGAATAATTTGCCAGCTTCGCTAGAATGCAAAGTTTCTTTATTTTCATTTAAAAACTCATTAAAAGAGTATCTGTTAAATAGTTGATCTATCATCTTGTTTGTGTTGTTTTGTGCTGTATTATTTGTTTTTTGATTCCATGCCTTTTTGTTTTCATTCTGCTTTATATATTTTTGCTTCTACGATTCTAACAGCTGCTTGTGCTTTTATTATTTGTAATGATCACCGAGGGTCCCGTTGCAGTCTTGTACTTTGGGACCCTCTTCTGTATATTTTACTCTCTGTAACACACTTTATGACATGATAATAAACTGATTGATTGATTGATTGATTTCCTAAGTGATCCTGGCCCCCGGTGCCTGCGGATGAGCTGTGATTTTTTGGCGCTTTTCTAAACTAATTTTGAGATCATACACGCCAGCCTTTGCCACATTCCATGGGACAGACCGCCTTTCAAGCTTACATATCGGAGGCCATGCACAAATTCTGATCCTTTTAGCCATCGAATTAGGTTCAATGAAGGCCGCCCGTCTAGTGCACCATCGAAGGTCGGCGACACTATCTGCATGGTTGTCAAACGTTTGGCACACACAAGTACGCAAGTTCGGGCTTGACAAACTATTATTTTGACTTTTTTTTATTTTTACACTCTCACTGTCTTACTCTGGCAATGTGCTGTGGGATGTGGTTCATTATGGTAGCCATGGGCCCGACGAGCCCACGGCTCACCATTTTAGGAGTTGGGCTCCTTAGCGCCTAGTCCTTTTGGCGTCCATCACGCTACACAAAACTACAAAAGCAAAACTGAGCACCTAAATAATGAAAAAAAAACATGTGACGAAAAAAAAACAGATTTATGCATACATCACTGAAGTATATTAAAGCACAATGCATGACAACCTTCACCGTCCGTGCGTTCGTATTTCCGCCCGTGCGTGCCTCCGTCCTTACACCCATCCGTCCATCCATCTGTGCGTCCGTCCAACGGCCCGTCTATCTATCCGTGCGCCCGTCCGTCCATCTGTTTACCTTGTATAATATTGGCGACTTCTACTTGTTATGAATCTTAGCGCCTACATTCACCCACTCATCATCATTCACTTCGTGGAAATGCATAGATTTGTCGGAGTAATAGAATGACCTCTGCCGATATGGACACAGTGTTGCAAGTGTCTGCTACGTGTAGCTGAACGGGCTAAGGAAAAAAATGTTCGGCGTGGACGCGGGCGAGTTGGCCATGTGGACTGTATTTCGGTCTACTGAAAATATATGACTTGAATTTGTTAAGGCTATGAGACTTTGATGATCAATGCACTACATGTGGCTCCGATGAAGCAGAAACAGATCTCTAGTGGCGAATTCGCGTTTGGCCATGCTGAGAGTGGTAAAGTTCAACACAAGTCCTCACGCTTCGTCGTCTACCAACCAGCTCAAATTTTTTGACCGCAATCTCTTTTAATCCGTAACTGTTACAGCATATGAACCACGCAATGTCATGGTACTATTTAAGACTGAAGGTCAGTCACCTGATTTGCTATTTACTAGGTTGACGACGCGCCTTCGTGCAAAGAAATGTTCTCGATTTTGCTGATTACACTTGATAAGGGTGCATGCGCGCCCCCTACCATGCTTTGCGTGATTTCTGCGCTGCCCGACTCAAGTTAACCACAATGTTCATCCTTTATCTACCACTTTGCCCGTAGCCGTACGTATAGTGGTTATAAAGGGCTCCACTAGCGACCAGACACTCAAGGATCAAACTCCACCGCAGGGCCACCTATCCGTGAAGTTAAAATGCTATAGATCCCATTGTGCCAGTTTAAGTGGTCAATAATAAATCACAGGTGAGCAGGACTTCCAGAGTCCTACGCTAGAGAATTCCACGCGCCAATTATTCCGACCCCGGCATGGCTTGAAATCTTCACAGCGCAGCCCACCTGAGCCCGGGCCGGTTATTTTAATTAAGGCCTGTACTCCACCCGTTTCAGCCATACATGCCTTGAGCATTAGTAAGGCACTGCCCGACATTCGCTTACTGTGAGGACGCCGCCTCAAATAAATATTTTCCAGAATATTTTGAGAACTTCTCTGAGTGTCAGGACTTTCAGTGGTATACTTTGTATATTTTCAGTTAATTACGCCCGTATAAGTTGCGAGAAATAGCTGTATGGCAATATAAAGGGTGACGAGATGCAGTGGCGGCTTAGTGGTTAGAGCATCAGCCTCGCGTGCAAGAGGTTAGTGGTTCAAATTTTGGTGCCGCGCCGTTCCCAAACGGAAGACAAATTTTCCACAAGATAACAGAATCGCAAAAAGAAGCCTGAGGTGTGGCCTCACCGGTGACCACCGCCGGTCACGCACTCCCTCACCAGAGAAGTATTGGCCACACTGGTGCAGTATCGGTGAAAACGTTGCACATTCATACGACAAATAACTCACTGCTCTCAGTTCCCAGCGGCTGCGAAGCAACTGACTAGGGCGGTGGTCAGATTTGCAACGCAGCACAGGAAGCTAAGAATTTCTGAGTCTGGACAGGCCGTCAACGTTTAACGCTAGTAGATTCTATAATGATGCAAGTCTAGCTGTACTATTCGAGGAGCTAGAGAATGTTAAATTGGATGTAATATAGGGCTAAGTGGCGTTAGGAGGACAGATGAGGCCTATACAGTGCTACAGAATGGACGTGTCCTTTGCTATTGTGGCTTGACTGAAAAAAAAAGGAATTGGGGCTCCTTATCCACATAAATAGAGTTGGTAACATTGAATAATAATATAGGCTTACCGAAAAGGTGGTAGGTATTGTGATTACTCGATAGTAGGTACAACATGAAGCTGTTACACGCTTACGCTCCTACACTCAGCCTTGATGACGCGTTAGTTTATTCCGCTTCTTAATAGACGTGGATCTCGCAATGAGTAAAGTACTACACTAATGGGTAACCTGCAAGCTAAGGTAGGTAAGAAGCATGCTGGAGGCAGTAGGAAATTATGGCATCAGCACTAGAAATGCCAGAAGGAAATTATCAGTACATTTCCGATGAAGGCGGAAATGTTGTAGGCCCGTGTGCTCAGATTTGGGTGCACGTTAAAGAACCCCAGGTGGTCGAAATTTCCGTAGCCCTCCACTACGGCGTTTCTCATAATTTATGGTGGTTTTGGGACGTTAAACCCCACAAATCAATCAGGAAATTATCAGTAGAATTCGCAGAATGCAAGTACTTACAGATCTTGAATACCTTTTACGATAAACGAGAGACTGGCAAGTGTGCATGAAGGAACCTTCATGGCAAAAGGACGAAATAGATTTTATACTGAGAGCACACCCAGGCATCATGCAGGACGTGGAAGTGGTTTGCAAGGTACGACGCAGTGACCATAGAATGGTGCGCTCTCGAATTCACCTAGACTTGACGAAAGAACGACAGGAAATGATACGCAAGAAGCCAATCAATGAGCAAGCACTGAGAGGGAAAGTAATGGAATTCAGAGTCTCGGTTCAAAACAGGTACTCGACTCTTATTGAAAAAAGCAGCCTTAGCGTTGATGCAATGAATGATAGTCTGACGAGTAACATTACGAACTGTGAAGTAAATGTTGGAGGTACGGCAGTTAGACAAGACACTGGCAAGTTGTCCCAGGAGACGAAGAACCTCATTTAGAAATGTCGAAGCATGAAAGCCTCATACATAACAGACAAAATAAAACTGGCAAAGCTTGCGAAGTAATAAGCGTAAGGTATACGATATAACAAGGTATAACATGTAAAGAGTTGGACAAGGTTAAAAGAACGGAGGAGCGTCAAAGCGGTGAAGAGCGAAATTGGGCCAAGAAAAACCAGATGTATGCACTAAAGGACAAGAAGAGCAAAGTAAGTTATATTACAGGTGGGGCAGGTCGAATAGCGAAGTAGTTTCAAAGAGATCTGTATAGTAGCCGGGGCAACTACGACTGCATTATAAGAACTAGAGGTAGCCGAAACGGCATCTCACCAGTAATGACACGAGAAGCCAGAAAAGCCTTGAATGGAATACAAAACGGCAAAGCTGCTCGTAAGAATAAGGTAAAATCAGATCTGCTGAAAGGCTGAGGACATATTGTGTTAGAAAAACTATAACCACCCTGATTACGAAGTGTCTCCTGACGGTTAAAGTACCAGAATCTTAGAAGAACGAGAACATTCCCCTAGTACATATAAAAGGAGACTACAAGGACTTGAAGTATTACAGTCAGATCAGCTGGCTGTACGTCGTGTACGATTCTTTGTTCGTTGCGTAGCATTACTTATCTCATTTGTGTCGAGAGTTGTGAAAGCTTTGTGACGTCAAAAAAATTGGGAAACCTTAAGCTTCGCCTTTAAGAGTTGAACGCGATAGCGAAATCCAGGCCCTAGTGCGCCCTTCAACCACTAAGTGCATACTTCCTAATATGTTTTATCACACACACACACACACACACACACACACACACGCACACACGCACACACGCACCCACACACACGCACACACGCACACATGCACACGCACACATGCACACGCACGCACACGCACTCATGCACACGCACGCACACACACGCACGCGCGCGTGTGTGTGCAAGCGCGGTGCGACGTATTTATAGTAGTGCTTGGTTGATATTGATTGATGTGTGGAGTTTAACGTTTCAAAACCACCATGTGATTAAGAGAGACGCCATGGTGGAGGGCTCCGGAAATTTTGACCACCTGGGGTTCTTTCACTTGCACCCAAATCTCAACACACGCGGCTAGAACATTTCCGCCTCCATCGGAAATGCAGCCGCCACAGCCGGGATTTGATCCCGCGACCTGCGGGTCAGCAGCCGAGTACCTTAGCCACTAGACCACCGTGACGGGGCGAAATCTGTGCGGAGGACGACGAAAGCTGACATCGGCTCCACAAAATTTCCCTAAACTTTGCATGTTAACTCTCTGGACCCACAAGGAGGTAATGTGCTCCATTGTTGCCGATTGGGCGCAACGTAAGCTTGAGTAAGCACCATCAAAATTTTTTGACAAGTTGTGAAGGGCTATTTTTTACTGAAAAAGGAAAAATCGTTTTTTTGTTTAGTGTCTCTTTAAGAAAAGCATTCGATGGTTGGTGAATCAGGGGGGGGGGGGGGACTCTTGTGCCTCTGGAAGGAACATACGGCACAGTTGTTCAATCTAGCACCTCGATGCTTAAGCCAAGCAAATAATTGTACTGCAAAAATCTTTAAGATTGAACTCCGAACCGGCTTTAGTAAACACAGGCTTCGATCTGTTTCTCTAAAATTGACAGCAGAAGAGGTATGCAACACTCTTGTGCTGTGTTTTTAATGAAACGGCGTGAAGGAACTTAAACATGGACACTCAAGTTTCCATTGCTGTGCTCATTCTGCAAAAGAGAGAAAAATAACGCCAAGCGGATGTATTAATTATGTCACATGGTTCTGCTAGCATCTGGGAAGCTGAAAGAAGCGCCATTGACACGTTTGGACTCGCCAGTGGTGGTAGTGTGGCATCGTGCGGTATTTTGTGGTTCTTTTTAGCGCGCAGCAATTCATTCACTTATACGTGTGATTGCTTTTGGGTGCATTGAGATCAAAGATGCCCTGCGCACGTTGTGTGTCAGCCAGCCACCTTCACAGAGAAAGCAGCTGTGTGCTCTCGAAATTGGATACACCGAGGCTCTACTATGCTATGGCGGTATATTGTGCGCTATTGTCGGCGGTCAGCAATCTTGTCATCACGAAGATTCCAGGCAAGTGGAGAAATTTTTTCGTTCCTTTTTTTGTGGGCGTTTGTTTCTTCCGTCATGTGTTATCGCTGTATGGCTGGGCATTTTCCTGCTAATTGAAATGTCGAAACGCACAATGGGCGCTCGGCACAAATAGCCGGCTGCAGCGAACTTCGCACTTCGTGCTGTTTCGTCGTTGTTAAAGTTTCGTGGAGTGACATATTCACACGCTGAAAGTGCACCTTCCGCTGTACGCCCTGCACTGCTGCGTCTGTTGTTCTTCCCTACACACTAAACGAAAATGGCCTGAAATAACCTCAAAAACTGGATAAACCAATTGTCCCCTAGCGCGCTACTTCTCCTGGGTTTTTTTACCACCTACTATCGAGGTAAAAATTTACTTTCGTGCTAACTGAGTTTTTGGACGTAGGGAGAGTAGTATTTATTTACCCCAGTGAGGTTTTGAGCGAGTATAGAGAGAGCAAATTTTTAGTGCCTTCACAAGGTTTGGAAGTAAAAAAAATAAAAATTGACGGGTGCAATCGCCCAGAAACAGACGGCACGCGTTGCTCAACTACACCTTGAAAATCTGGTATATATAGGCACGACTTTTTGACCGGCCCAGTAGGATCGGTAGGAGGGCTCTTTTTTTGCATTGATTAACAACAACGGTTGAAGGTGCAAGCATAAACTTAAGGTGGGCTGCAGGGAACTGAATCTCACACCAACCTTTTATTATAAATCTAGCCAATCTCACCTTTTTGAGTATCCAATAATTACTTGGCACACCGGGCTCATGGCCCCACGCGTGTTAGAACTGCTGATCCACAAGTCCATAAAATATACATAAGTACGCACAAACCATGGTGGCTCAATTATTTTTATTGAGCGACGGTGCACAAACACAGTAGCAGCACGTATTCATCACAACGGGCGTAGAGGAGCGGTGCACGCCTGCAGACAAGCTTCTTAGCGACGGCGTACTAGGCCTTTTCGAGGAGCATGGCTATCCGATGAAACACAGCTGGCGATCACAGAACTCATATTCTGTGTGAATTTCGTCGTCATTTCAGACACAAATGAACACGTGACCGCTATCTTACGGGGATGGGGCGGTGTATGCATACTTCCAACGAAAGACCACAGACCGGGTTTTCTTCGTACTCACCGGCAGCCGCTTGCTGGTTCCATCTGCCTCGTATCGGCTTCGCGCTACATGTTTGAGAACAGTTGGTGCATAGATAGAATAAACATTTATTAATAACAAATGGAAACTGAGCCTTCTTTGGGTGGGGCCCTCAGTCCAGGGCTCCATTGCCTTGCGCGACCCTGCGAGCCCGCTGGACCAGCTGCTGCTGTTCCTGCCGGCGTAAGCTGAGCAGTGCAGACTCCCAAGAGGAAGGGGTGGGATTGGGAATGGGAGGCACGCCCTGTGGGGCAGAGCATTCCCACGTGGAGTGGTACACCATCGGTACGGATCCACAGAAGGGGCAGTAGGAGGGGTAGAGAGTCGGATGAAAGCGATTTAGCATATAAAGGCAAGGAAATGAATTGGTCTGCAGTTGCCGCCAAGCGACAGCATCTGCTCTGTTAAGTGAAGGATGAGGGGGAGGATACGTATAACGGCTCTGTCGATAGTACTGCAGCGTAGCGTTGTAGTTTAGTGGTTCTGTCGATGCGTCGTCTGGATTGGACAGCTCTTCCAATGGAGCCCGGCCGGTCAGCTCTCGGGCAACCGCATGAACGCGTTCATTACCATGGAGAGAGGCGTGTCCAGGAGTCCAGACGATACGCACAGGACGTAATGCGGACGGTGAGACAGAAGAGAGGATATTGTGTGTATGTGCAGCCACAAGTCCTTGAGCGAAAGCACGGCAAGCAGCTTGTGAATCTGTTACAATAGTGACAGGGGAGTCATGTGACAGTGTCGTAGCATAAACAATTGCCAGAGCGAGAGCTCCCTCCTCTGCCAGACCACTGTCTGTAGTGCGAAGTGTGGCAGACGCCACAAGGGCGTCTGTGTCATCTGTCACAGCTAAACACATGGCTGACTTCTCTGGGTAGCGTGCTGCATCAGTGTAAAGTACTTGTAAGTCTGATGTACCATCACCAAATACGCGTGTCATAGCCTGAACTCGGGCACGTCGACGACCGGCGTGGCGGGAGGGATTCATATTGCGTGGAATCGGAGGCACTTTGATGAGTGCGTGGACAGTAGAAGCAAGTTTATATCGCGGTACTTGTGCGGGTTTTTGAGGAATCGGGTAGCCAAGACGAGACAGGATGGCGCAGCCCTGACGGGTCTGCCTGAGCCGTTGGAGCTGACTATTGTGCTGGGCCTCGATGAGTTCGGTTATGGTGTTGTGGACTCCTAATTGAAGGAGGCGTTGTGTAGATGCGTGTGGAGGCAAGCCGATAGCCGCCTTCACAGCTGTCCGTAGAAGGATGTCCATCTTTTTTATTTGAGCTAGAGTGAGATTGTGAAAGGGAAGATGATAGGTGAGCCGACTAACTATGAGTGCTTGTACTAAGCGGAGGACATCTTTCTCACAGAGGCCTCTCCTGCGATTGGTGATGCGTTGGATCATGTGTGTAATTTGAGTTATCTGCTGAGCCAGAAGGTGTGTAGTGTACGAGGCCTTGCCGTCGGACTGAAGGTAGAGGCCTAAAATGCGAATTCTTTGTACCAGAGGGATAGGATGGCCATCAAGAAACAGCGAAATGTCAGGAGAATCAACGGTTTTGCGGCGCCGCTTGTATACTAATAACAACTCCGACTTATCCACTGAGCACGTAAGGCTGCCGGCAGCAGCATAGTCTTGTACCACAGACACAGCTTCCTGTAGGGCGTCCTGAATGGTTCCGTCTGATCCTTTGGTCGCCCAAATTGTAATGTCATCTGCATAGATGGCATGCTGGATGTTGGGAACCTGTTGTAATAGGGAAGGGAGTTTAGCCATAGCCACGTTGAACAAAGTGGGCGAGAGAACCGAGCCCTGTGGTGTTCCTCTGCCTGCGAGACGAATGACGTCCGAACGGAGGTCTCCAATCCCAATAGTGGTCGTGCGGTCAGAAAGAAAGGACCTGACGTAATTGTAGATACGTGAGCCACATCGAGATGAAGCGAGATTGTCAAGAATAAGGTCGTGGGAGACGTTGTCAAAAGCACCCTTCAGATCCAGGGCCAGAATAGCTCGGACCTGGTTTGAAGTGGGGCTATCCAACACGTCCTCCTTAAGCTGTAATAATACGTCCTGTGTAGAGATACCAGGACGGTAGCCGAATAGTGTATCAGGAAAAAAGTTATTGTCTTCGAGAAATGGTTGTAGTCGAGAGAGAACAACGCGTTCAAAGAGTTTAGCTACACATGAAGTTAAGGATATAGGGCGAAGATTCTGGAGGGATAGCGGCTTGCCAGGCTTTGGAATAAGTATGATTTCTGCGTGTCGCCCCTCCTGTGGTAGCGTGCCGTTTTTCCAATGTTCGTTGTAAAAAGCGGTTAAATATTCGATGGACTGGTCATCTAAATTACGCAGAAGTGTGTACGTAATCCCGTCTGTACCGGGTGCTGTGTTGCGCTTAATGCTTTGCAAAGCTGCCCTAACCTCTGCTTCCGTAATGTCCTCATCTAGAGGCGTATCGTGTACGTGTGGATAATCACGGTAGGCGGGACGGGGGCCCGTGGATACATAGTGTTGCTTTAAGGTGTGCAGCAGAGTGTTATCGTCGAGCCCTGATTTGTGGAGAATGGTGCGGATTGCGTTAGCAGTGTGTGATTTTGTCTGCGTGGGATTTAAAAGAGCACGGAGTATACGCCACGTTCGAGGTGTACTTAGTGAGCCGTTGAGTCGATCACAGAAGTTATGCCAATTGTTGCTAGTGAGGATGTTTGCATAGTCCTGTGCCTCAGTAGCTAGTTTGGCGATTCGGAGACGAAGTTTTCGGTTATGTTTCTGTCGCCACCACCGCCGTGTCAAGCCTCTGTGGGCATCCCAGAGATGTAGCAGATGCCGGTCCACATCCGGCGTTTCTGTCGTCGCAGCGATGAGTTTGGTAGCTCTTTGAAAATCGGAGTGAAGTTTTAATATCCAAGCCTCTAGGGAAGGAGAGTCCTGATGGGTAGTTGTACGATTACGCCTAAATGCATCCCAATTCGTTAGTTTTATGATGCGCTCTGGGGCACGAGTGGCTGCTACTTGGAGCTCTGTAGTTAGTATATGGTGATCACTGCCTAGATTCACCATGAGGTTGCACCAGGAATGGTCAATAACGCCCTTGACTATCGTGAGGTCGGGGCATGTGTCCCTGCTCACACTATTACCTAGGCGAGTGGGTTGATCAGGTTCTGTCAGCAGGGTCATGCGATGAATCGCGAGAACCTGTGCGAGTCGTCGGCCTTTAGGCGTTTCTGTTGCGTAGCCCCAAGCCGGATGGGGGGCATTGAAATCTCCTACAATAACTATTTGTTTACCCAACTTGCAGATTTGTGCGAATAGATTACCGAAGTCATCGTTCCTAGCGTTAGGTGCACTGTAAACGTTAAGCACGTACAGGCTGCTACTGGAACGAGAGCACGGGGCTAATTCGAGAAGTACGTGTGAGATGGAGGTGCTTTGAAGGGTGTGTTCTATGACAGTGACATGCTTAGAAACTAATGTAGCTGTGCGATGTGGTGTATTGTTCGTTACGTCCGTGTATGTGGTGTAACCCGGAAGCGTAGGGGTACATTGTACTTCTTGTAACGCTATGACATCGGGAGTAATCTGCTGCGTCGCAATAAATTGCATTAGAGCTCCGCGTTTCCTACGATACCCCCTGCAATTCCACTGCCACACACGTAGGAGTTGAGGGGTGTCACGCGTTGACCTACGCCATGATCATGCAATAGCGGGGCCTCGGTAGTACACGGAGGCATTTCGGAATGTGCTAAATCTTGGTGGAGGGTGGTGGGAAGCGGGACTGCAGCAGCTGCGGCTGTTGGGACGGTTTTTCGGGACGGTGATAGGAAACGGGAGGGGCGTATGTAAGGATGCGGTCGCTGTGTTTCACGTGTCGGAGACGTGGTGCGTTTTGGTGCAGATGGCGAAATATCAAGTTGGCCAAGTGCAGCCGATATTTGCTGTTTAACATCCGTTACAATCTGCTGGATAGCAGGTTGCAGGGCCTGCTGGATCAATTGTTGGAGTGGAGCTGTTCAGCCATAATGCTATCCTTCATTTTCTGCATTTCTACCTGCATCATAGCTGCGAATTCGTTCCTTAAAGAAGTAGCCATTTCGTTCAACGCCTCTCGTGTGCAATAGTCGGATCGTGCCGTAGTTGACGACATGTCGAGGTGAAGCTGAGTGTCTACTGACATGGGTTGTGGTAGTCTAGGTGGCGTTGGTTGTGGTGTTCTTTCCTGCGTTGATGTTTGTGTGAGGGAGTGGGACTGGTGTGGAGAGGGTGGAGAGGAGGGAACTGCCCTGCCCAGCTTACCGTTTGTGCTTTCTTGTGGGAACCGCTTTGCTGGCCATGATGATGCGTTGTCCCGTCCGTGTGCCAGCCTTGAGATCCCGGCTGGCCAGCGAAACCACTCCGCGATGACGAGTTTCCTCGCTTGGGCCCCGACTTATCCCTGGAATGGCTCCTTCGCCTGGCTGCACTCCCGGACGCACTGCTCTGCCGTCCGGGGCTGGGAGATGGTGACTGGGCCTTCTTGGTGGGAGTAGCTGACCGGGGTGGTTTGCGTCGGTCGACAGGTGGCAAAAACCGCTTTGGGCATGGTTTGGCAGCCGTCGGGTGGTCGCCACCACAAAGCATGCAAGAAGGGTGGCACTCGTGGTTGTTGGGTGATAGTGAATCCCCGCACACTCGACATTTCGGTGTGTCAGGAGGCTGTGGGCACACATCTTCGCGGTGTCCAGTTTTGTTGCACTTTCTACAGTGGGGAATAGTCCGCTTGTAGTGGTAGCAGCGGAGAGCCTGTCCATACGCGTTCACGAAGAAAGGGACTCGCTTGCCACAAAATGTGAGCACCATTGCTCCGGAGTTGCCGAGGCGTCTGCACGTAAGGACCTCGTAGCCCGGTACTTCAACTTCTGTCAGGAATTCGTCTGGTGTGATTTCATGGCCTATTCCGTTGACCACCCCTTTGCACGAATTATCAGGCGCAATACCATAAGAGGTGATGTCGTAGGTTGTTGCGTGCACTGTAATTTTGGTGATTTGTCCAAGTGCCATGGCGATGTGTTAAGATGAGGTGCTTATTGTTAGCACATTTTGATTTTCGTCAACTCGAAGCTTGATATCAGGCTTCTCACTGCGTATATTTGCTGCATGAACTACGGCGAGAAGTAATGTCTTGGGGCTAACCTTGCTGAGATTTAATCCACCATGGGGACGGATTGCTAGCTTGTAGTCCTCGGCAGGTAGCGGTGGGAGTCTTAGTAGACGCGTCCTAGGCCGGCTCTGGCGTAGAGCGGGCTCAGACGGCGTGCTGGGCAGCTGTTCAGTCGGTACGTTATGGGGTGGCAGCTGTCGGCGTTTGTTCGCTCTCTTGGTAACAGTGATCCATGGATTTGCGTTGTCCTCATCGCTCACCTGCGTATCGGCGTCTTGACTGGTCTGCGTATCCATCATGTGGTCCGTGGAGCGAGAGGGCAATGAGTGCTTCTCGTCGGCTGCGACGCTCCCAGAGACGCTCGCCATCCGCTGTAGAGCGGGGCGGCGTTCTGTCCAAGCCGCGTCTCCGGCTTGTTAGGGTTAGCGAGGTGGACCTCTTCAAGAACTTTCGAAAGCGTTAAAACGTTTAAAAGCGCACTCACAGGTTGAAGTCCGGTATAGGCTTGACAGTGGTGATGCTAGGAACAAGTTCCTATCGTTGCAACAGGTCGCCAGGAAGAAATTCTTCTTGAAATTGAACCTGAGCCGGAGCCGATGTGATTCGCGTCCGTCGCATGCTCTCGCTACTCGGCGACCAGTTGGTGCATGAGGTGGGCAATTCGGGCAGCACTTCACTCACGCAGACATCGCCTACTGTGGAACAAAATATATGCGATGCTTCTTTCACCTGCCCCGGTGACACACTCCCACTGGTCACTGGCAGCCGCGGCTCGGTGCCGACGACAGAGTGAAGCATTTCGCTTATATCTTCTCCAGTAGGCAAGCACGGACGATGACACGAGATTCATTTTGTTATTACTGGCAGATATTCGCCATTCGGCTCGGAAGCGAGATATCCTCGACGTGCAGGTTCGGGGGCGCTCGGAAGCGCACTGTCGTTTGACGATGTATAAAACACGTGAGATCCATCAGCCCAACCAGACACACAGATACCGAGCTTCTTGCACCGTCTGTCTCCAAGGCACCACCGCCGAGCAAAAGCCAACAATTTGCGAAAATATGCAAGACAACTTTCCACAGCAGGTTTTCTTTCTTTTTTTTCTTCTTTTGAGATCCCCCTTTCTTTTTTCTTTTTCGTTCACAGAATGCTGTTCTCGCTTGTTGTGCTTATGCTGCCCCCAGTTCCAGTGAAAGTGCGTTGACTCGAGATCAGTCCTGAAGCACGTCGATGCCAAAAAAAAAAAATCTGTGGTCCTCGCGTATTTTTAAGATTTACTGAGAGCGTCACGATGGGGTTATGGGGCAAAAGCCACCGAAGCAGCTGCACCTTGCAGTCACGTGGTAATAAACTCTGAAACGCAGGTTAAAAATCACCTGATAGAAAACTCCCTACGTGGTAAAACTTGCCTGAGAGGTGGTGGTAAAACTATGTCATGTACCATATTTTACTCCTACACGAGGTAGTAATTTTAAACGCAAGAGAGTTTTCAGAGGTCATGAGCCGCATAAACCCCAAACTCGGATAGTTTTTGCTTACTGTGTACGTGCGGTCCAGTATGTGTTTGTCTAAAGAGCCCAACGTCCTATGCTCGACATTGACTAAGCGCCCGTCACTCACTTTTTTTTGTTGTTTTATGCTAGCCTGGTACGCAGAAAAACAAATCGAGAGGAAGCGCGTTTCACGATATACACGGACACTCGACTCCCGGTCTTCGTGTTGGTCGTGTGTTGGACGACTACCGGTGGTCGGTCTGCCACATATTTCACCCGTGGCGGTGGTCTAGTTGTTATGATTTTCGACTGCTCACCTGAAGTTTGTGGTAATAGATCCAGGCCGCAGCGGCCTCATTTTCACTGATAGTGAAAATGCTCGAGTCCCGTGTATTTATAGATTTTGGGAGCACGTTAAGAGCCCCAGAAGTTCGTATTTAAAACCCAGCAGTTATTATTATGGCAGTCGAATGTGGAACAGCGCTTGCGAAAAGTTGGTTAGAGCCGGTGGCGGCAACGAGTGGCCGTGAAGCACTCTGATCTTCCAAGTAGCACAGTACTGCTGTCTACCCTGCATTTGCCGGTACCACAAAGTGTACAATACTCTGATAGTGAAGGCGTACCTGAGCTTGTATAGTTCGGTGGCACAGCTGCATGTGCACTGAAGTCGAAAACTGGTCCACGTGGGAAAAACGAGTGTAATGCCTATGTTAAGAAGCACACGGAATTAACGCGACTAGGAAAAGAAAACATGCACAAACAAAACGCTAGCTGGCACTGCTTGTTATCTCGTAGTTTCCCTCTATCACCATGTTACGTGGACCACTTCACACACAAACGCACACGCACACACACGCACACGCACACACACGCGCACAATGATGGTCTTTGGCATGTGCAGTTTCACGTTATTCAAGTGGTATATTCTGCCCATGATAGCAACACGAATTTCCGAAAATGATGCTGCTGACTGTTTATATATCATGTTCGGATGTGTTGGTGACCTTCATAATCTATTCACGTCACGTGATACCAAACACTACGTGGAACTAGCGAGACATACGTGGAACTAGCGAAACGACCACGAGCATGCTATGAGCAAGGTATGTTGTCATGTTCTTACATAAAACGCGTGTCAGGATTATCATTTTTGCACCAGTCATATACTTTCGTTATCTATCGACGTCACGTAACACCAAATTTTGTATATGTAGAGCTAGCAAAACAGGCGCGAGAGCTTCATGAAGAGCTCACTATACTCCAACGTAACGTTGACGCGCGCGCACGCTGGGCACAGCGACGCTACATGCTACGTTAGCAATACGTGAGCATTCTAATAGTCTGACGCCAGGCGCGAGCAGCGCCTGTCAGCGCCTGTCAGCGCGGCCCGACGGAAACCGGAATGAAATGCGACATGCTGCATTTCGTACCGGTGCGTTACCCAGACAACACTGCGTCTCCCTCTTTTCGTGAAGGAGGGACGCTGGAGGCGCTAAAACGCGCATGCGTAAAAACAACGCAGCATGTTACGCGCCCGCGAGGAATAGCAGGACAGGCGCCTAGTGGGGCAACGCCAGCATGATGCGACAGAATGAACGCCGGCGAGCACGCGCACCGCGTCACGACGAAATGTATTGGCGCTTTGACTGTGGCATGTAGTCATGTTCTCAGATGACACGCATGTCGTGATTATCGTGTTTAGATGTGTCATATATCTATGTCGTACCTTCACGTCACGTAATACGGAGTTTAGGACACATGTGATGCTAGCGAAACGGCCGCGAGCGCAACATGAGCGTAGCATGTAGTCATGTTGTTACATGGCACGCATCTCATGTTCATGGTGTTGGCGCCAGTTTCACACATTCGTCATCCATTCACGTTCCGTAATACCGAATTCGGTATAACTGAAGCTAGCGAAACGGCTGCCAGCGCATCATGAGCATGTAGTCATGTTGTTAGATGACACACATCTCATTATTATCATCTTCGCACCAGTCGCATACCTTCGCCATTCATTTACGTACTGTAATACCAAATTTGGTATACCTGACGCTATCGAATCGCGCGCATGCGCATAATGAGCGTGGAATGTAGTCATGTTACATAACACGCATGTCATGATATTTATGTTAGGGTCTGTCACTTGTGTTCGCCATGCGATCATGCCATACCATACCAGTTTTGCAAAATGCCATGTGAACGAAATCACCGCAAGAGCTGCAGGGCTATGAAATGTAAATCATAACATTCATCACATACATGTCATGATTTTCATGTTAACACTAGTCAGATATGTTCTTCTGACAGTCACGTTACGCCATACGAAGTTGGGTATCAATAGCATTATCGAAACGGCCAGGAGAGCTATAAGTCGAAGAGAAAGATACATATATAAATAGATAGATAGATAAATAGATGAATAGATAGCTAAATTGATAGATGAATAAATAGATAAATAGATAAATAGATAGCTAAATTGATAGATGGAATAAATAGATAAATAGATAAATAGATAGCTAAATTGATAGATGAATAAATAGATAAATAGATAAATAGATAGCTAAATTGATAGATGAATAAATAGATAAATAGATAAATAGATAGCTAAATTGATAGATGAATAAATAGATAAATAGATAAATAGATAGCTAAATTGATAGATGAATAAATAGATAAATAGATAAATAGATAGCTAAATTGATAGATGAATAAATAGATAAATAGATAAATAGATAGCTAAATTGATAGATGAATAAATAGATAATAGATAGCTAAATGATAGATGAATAAATAGATAATAGATAGCTAAATTGATAGATGAATAAATAGATAAATAGATAGCTAAATTGATAGATGAATAAATAGATAAATAGATAGCTAAATTGATAGATGAATTGATAGATGAATAAATAGATAAATAGATAGCTAAATTGATAGATTGATAGATAGATAAATAGATAAATAGATAGCTAAATTGATAGATTGATAGATAGATAAATAGATAAATAGATAGCTAAATTGATAGATTGATAGATAGATAGATAATAGATAAATAGATAGAATAGATGATAGATTGATAGATGATAGATAAATAGATAAATAGATAAATAGATAGATAGATAAATAGATAAATAGAAAGATAGATAAATAGATAGATAGATAAATAGATAGATAGATAAATAGATAGATAGATAAATAGATAATAGATAGATAGATAAATAGATAGATAGATAGATAGATAAATAGATAGATAGATAAATAGATAGATAGATAGATATATAAATAGATAGATAGATAGATAGATAGATAGATAGATAGATAGATAGATAGATAGATAGATAGATAGATAGATAGATAGATAGATAGATAGATATGCTCAAAGTTGCCGAAGTTTGGTAAGAAATTCTTCACATTTCTTAGCGAACTTCGATACGAAACTTCGTAAGTGAAACAGCCGCATGAACGCTATGAGCACAGAATGTAGTAATGTTGTACATGAAAGAGACGCTAGGTAGCACCGACAAGAAGAGCCGTGTCTGCAAGTGCTCCGTGAATTTTCCGGCTCCATTGTGGAAATTTATGTGTGCGGCCAATTTCGACTATTGCCATGGCTTCCTGAAGTTGTTCCGCATCGACTGACACCAACCACAAATGTAAAGCCTAGTTCACACTGAAACATCTGCTTTCTACAGTGACCGAAATTCCCCTGCCGTCGAAACGCAGCGTCGTTCGCACTGGACACGCCCCGCGCCGCCGAATATGCCATCTACTACGGGGCGAACGCGGGATGGATGCGCTGTCACCCGGTTGTTGTCGCGGTTGGCAAATGTCACTAGGCTATCCGGTGGGGTATACTTCGACGATTCTCACACGCAAGAAGCAAGAAAAGACAGTACTGCTTACTTTGCTGGCAATTGGCTGTCTTGTAATGCACGAAGAGCCGAAAAACCACCGATGCCAGTGGCGTTGGTGGGTTTGTTTTCCTCTGCAAGACCACAACAAGCTCGGTCACGCCAACAGCAAGCTCGTTAACCTCTTTCACGAAATACGGAGGTGAAGTAGGAACAGAGTAGGTTAAACTCCCGTTGGTTTCAACATTCAGTTACGTGCACTGAGGCATAACAAGTGAGTAGGACTTGGCCGCCATTTTTCAAAATTCCTTGACTAGCGCTCCTATTGGTCCGCGGTGACTGATTCGGCGGCAGACGCCGCAAAACTTGGTTCGAGAGCGATCGGCGCGGAGAGGGCCCTTTTACCGGATTGTCAAGACTCTACAGCTAAGAGCCTCTCAACGCCAAATGAAACGAACGGTCAGAACGCCGAGACCGACAGCCAAACCCAAGCGGATGGAGCCTGGCAAACGGTGCTCACTCTGCGGCAGAAGAAGGCTCTTGCGAAAGAAAAGAAGGCCAAGTCCACGGATTTTTCGACGACGTCGTACCACCAACAAGCATCCCCTGCTGAAGCAACCAGATAATCGAAATATAGGCCTGCCCACAGGCGGCTACCCCCCTTGCCCAAAGACGACTTCAAGATAGTGGTGGGAGCACACCAAAGGCTACCGGTCAAGACCTTGACTAGTCCACTACTGGCAGACACCGTGATAGAAGCTTGCAACGAAAAAATATCTGGTGAGCAATTTTCGCTCAGAATCAAGCAAGGTTCTAACATCTTCATTGTTTCGACGCCACACCAGACAGTGGCGGACCACGTGAGGCGTATTACCACCCTAAAGATCAAAGGCCGGCCACACTCAGTCAATGCCTACGTAGCGACAAGCGACGGGATAACTAAGTGTGTCATTCACGGCTTAGACCCCCACACGATGCCTGAAGCGCTAAAAGCCAATCTCCGCATACGCACCCAATGTGTCGAAATTCTGCAAGCACGGATGTTTAAAAACACCAAGACGGCTGTTATAACATTTTTCAAGGGATTACACCTCGGTACGTCTATTACAATGGCGGAGAACTTGCTTACTACCCCTACAAGGTTACCACCCAGCTGTGCAAAGTGTGCCATCAGGTTGGTCACCGTTCGGACGTTTGCACCCAGCCGGACACTCAAGTGTGTCTCGTTTGTGGACAACGGGACCCGGCAACCAGACATGAGTGCTCTCCGAAGTGTGCAGCTTGTGGCGAGGGTCATTTGACAGGTGACCGAAGTTGCAGAAAACGACTCGAATCTCCGCAGGAAAGAACCTCAAGGGCTAGCGTGCACCAGCCTACTCTGAATGACGCCTCACCAAAGCCACCTCAACGCCCCCGCTGGTTCAGTTCTAATAATGAACCGTCTGCCCTGGACCACAGTCCGGAGTCGCCAGAGACTCACCCAAGCTTCGGCTCTAGATACAGATCTAGATCAAGATCCCGGACCCGGAAGGACTCTACTCACAAGACCCCACCCCCATTTCACTCACACAAATCACCTAAATCCGGGGCTCCACGCTCAGCGACCAAGCAAGCGCCCGAACATGGTGAGGTGAGCTATGCACGAGTTGCTTCTCCCGCTGCTCCGTAACGACTAATCCAGATTATCAAAAAATTATTAGCGAGAACAAACTCCTCCGTGTGAGCTTGGCAGAAATAAAACGAAAGTTGGCCTCCCTCAAAGCTAATCGAGGTATGGAATCGAGCCAGAAAACACTTTCTAAAGCAACTGGCACATCTGGCCAGGTTACAATCGAGTCTAATTCTATGGAAAGTACATTGAAACAAGTAATGCAGCAACTGAAAAGCATACAAAGCTTTCAGTAGCAAATGTTTGCCGAATTTCAGAACATAAAAAGTTTGTCGACGAATCTACTGCCAGCATAAAGGCCACTGTTCTTAAACGGCCTAAAAGCAGCCCGGGTGCTCCGTCTATCCGTCTTCCGAAGCAACTCCCAACCTTGGACCGCGATAGCACTATCCATGGCGAGTAAAACACGAGCGCTCACCGAATATCTTGAAATTTGGCAATGGAATTGCCGCACCTTTCACAAACGTGCGGCTGCTCTACAACAATTTCTCAATACGGCGCTAGTCAAACCTGATGTCATTAGTCTACAAGAGGTTGGTAATAAGCCAGTCAAATTGTGTGGCTACTACACGATATCAAATCCAGACTATCCTAAAGTCGCCACGTTGGTTCTTAAGGAAATAGCGACTAGTATAGATTATCTGGTAACTAGCAGCATTAACCACCAAATCATAAGTATACTACCACACAAGCGTAGCAAAGCCAAAACCATATATACGAACGTGTATAGCTCCCCTAAGGAAAAGAGGACCGATTTTGACGTGCTCATTCGGTATGCCAAGAGGAATTCCAGCATCCAGAATCGACTACTGCTTCTCGGGGACTTTAATGCCCCTCACACTACCTGGGGGTACCGAAAAGATACCCCAAAAGGCCGGGAACTTGAGCGAGTTTTTGATGCGCATGGGCTCCAACTTCTCGTACTCCCGCAAAACCGGACAAGATTGGGTAACAGCGTCAGCGCAGACACATTTCCTGATCTTGCATTCATAAATAATGTTGACGAGTTGTTCTGGAGCAACCTAGAAGAGAATCTCGGTAGTGACCATGATATTTTGAGCGTGTCGAGTGCCTCCCCCGAAATTCGACAGTCTCATGGCCATGTTGTATTAACAGATTGGGTAACTTATCGTAAAGTCTCACTGCCCAAAATTTTACCGAATAGCGCTGAAGATTGCGCAACGCACGTACAAGAGGCTCACAAAGCAACTTCTAAGCGGGTTGCGCTCACAGCGGAAACCCCTGTAGTCGATAGCCATCTGATACATTTGTGGGAATCCAGGAGAGGGTTGACCAAGCGATGGAAACAACAGCGACTCAATAGAAAATTGCGCCATAGAATTGCTGAGATATCTTAGCGGGCAAACACTTACGCGCCGCAGTTGGAGACGGCGAGCTGGGCGAATTTTCGTGAGTCACTCCGAGGAACCTCACACGCCTCCAAGACATGGGCAATACTGCGCAGCATAATGGAACCTGGTAAAACCAAAACGGCAGCAAACCGAACTCTTAAGAAGCTCGCTGGAGAATTCGCAGGAACAGATGACGCCCTCCTCGCTAAGCTCCGAGACAAGTACATAGGCTCCTTCACAACTCCGCCGTGCACTTTAGCATACCAAGGCCAGGAAAACGCAGTGCTCGACGCACCGATAACCAAGGCAGAACTTTTCGTGGCCGCGCAAGCAGCAAAGCGCAATACTGCCCCCGGACCTGACCTGCTAACAAACGCGATGATTCGGAATCTGAGCGATGAACACTTGGAACAATTTACTCGGTATTTTAATGAACAGGTATGGGAGAAGGGCGTGGTTCCTCAACATTGGAAGGAAGCTAAAATTATTCTTATTTCGAAGCCATGAAAAACACCCGACCTACAAAATCTAAGACCAATATTATTAACATCTAGTCTTAGCAAATTATTCAAAAAGGTGATTCACACACGTCTCATGACTTACATTGAAGATCGGAAACTTTTCCCAACAAGCATGTTTGGATTTCGCCAACATTTGTCAACGCAGGACGTCTTCTTTCTACTTCGGGAAGAGGTACTCTGCAATACCACGGTTGGTGCAGAACATCTCGTCGTAGCTTTTGATTTGAAAAGTGCATTTGACACTATGTCCCATGCGCACATCTTATCTGAGCTAAATGACATCGGTTGTGGCAAAAGATATATGACTACGTTCGCTCTTTTCTAACCTCTCGCGCTGCTACAATGAGCCCAGCCAATACACGCTCAGATCCGTTTCCTATGCCCAATAGAGGCACACCACAAGGGGCGATACTATCTCTTTTTCTCTTCAGCATCGGCATGAGACGCTTAGCAAGAAGACTAGACAGCGTTTCAGGGCTATAGGGTACGCGTTCTATGCGGATGATAGTACCTAAGGGCCAACAGTGACTCTTTGGGACAAAAAGAGCACATCCTACAAGACGCAGTGACCGCTGTTGACGACTTCGCTTATCAGAGCGGAATGAGCTGTGCTCCCGATAAATGTGAATTTATTAGAATCCGAGGCAGAGGCCACCCGGGTCAGCAGGACTCGATGGCAATAAGAGAGCCGGTCAACCTCTTTCTAGGAGACCACAAGATAAAAGAGGCACAGAAAAGGCGAGTCCTTGGACTGTGGCTACAAAGCAACAAGCGAGTGGACCACACAATAAAAACCCTCAGAACAACGGTGAAGCAGATCTCCCGTATGATTTATGGAGTCACGTATCACCGAAGAGGTTTCAAGGAAGCTGAGACGCTCCGGCTGGTTCAAACTTTTGTCCTCAGTCGTATAACATATAGTCTTGCTTTCCAGGAGATCAATAAAAGTGATTTAAAGGCCCTAGATGCGTTGATCCGAACAACGTACAAGGCGGCTCTCAGCCTACCACTTGTAACGTCCACAGAACGTCTCCAAGCCCTCGGTATACACAATCATTATGAGGAGTTACGCGCAGCGGTGCTCATTTCTCAACGGGAGATGCTTAACTTAACCACTACTGGGAGAAAATTGCTACGCCGTGTCCTCAGTATGCGGGAGAGGAACTGGAGTCCATGGCTAAACAGCTCCGTGAAAAGATTCTAGTATTCTCTATTCCCAAAAACATGAGCCCCCGATATCACAAAGGTCGTAGGAGTGCACGAGCTCGCAAGTTACAGCGGCAATTCGGGAATAATCCGTATACGGTGTACACAGATGTCGCCCTATGCGGACAAGTACGTGCTCGCAGTCGTAGGAGTGGCCCCGGGTCAAGGCCTTATGACTTGCGCCCCGGCACGAGCCGCGTTCTCGAATAACGCTGAGGCTTTAGCTATCGCGTTTGCTATTAAAGCCAAGGATATTCTGGGACGATCGTCCCTTGTTCTCACCGATTCCATGGTCGCATGTAGACTCTTTCTTACGGGAAGACTACAACAAAACACCATTCGCCTATTAGGACTGGACCTAACGCAGCACCATGCTATCATCTGGTGCCAGGGTCACGCAGGACTCGATGGTAATGAGATAGCGGATGGCGCATTTCGTGCTTTAACCAACCGGGCGGCCTACCACTTCGACGACAGCCCCTTTTTACCGCGAGATATCCTTGAAAACCAACGGCTTGAGCGACGCAGGTACAGTGTACCACACACAGCTTTACCCGGCCGGAATTCTTATGACTGGCGCTGTATACAAACAATCGCATATCCAAATCTTTCGTTGAAGCACGTCATTCACCCTGCGATGTACAGTGATAGTTGTTCGTGGTGCGGAGGCAGGCCCACTCTCGCCCACATAATGTAGGATTGTCGAAAAAGGCCAACAGAAATTGACTCGCCGCAAATAGCCGGCAAAATTTCCGCAAGAGAGCAGTAGGAGACTTTGCTCGCTAGCGAGGATCTGGGAGTGCAACTAGCACTCCTCTACCAGGTGCAGCGGGCCGATAAAGCCAGTGGGGCCTGGAATGGGGGCCCCACCCACATGCTCCCCGTATCTATTTTTTTCCTTTTTTTTTCAAATAAACATTTTGATATATTGTCACGTACTTTATTTACGTATAGACCTACTGGAAGGCCAAGAAACCCCAGAAGAGCGAGGAACGTCATCAGGCCGAAAATACAAAACAAGCACAAGCTCGGGTCGCGCGTGTGCACCAACGCTGTGGCTGGCCGTTTCTTGCTTCTTCGTCGTCGTTCGCATAGCTTCCTACATTGGCTCCCGGTGAATAGCGTAGCCAACCTGGCGACTTAAGGCGTAGTCACTATAGCGGGGTCGTAATACGGCTTCAGGCGAATTACATGCACAATTTCTCGGCCACGACGTCTTAAGTCATGAGACTGTGTCAAAGGCTCAATCTCATAATTGACTGGTGACGTACGGGCGAGAATGCGGTAGGGCCCGTGGTATCGTGCCAGTAATTTCAAGGAAAGGCCAGGAGTACTCGGTGGAATCCAGAGCCAAACAAGAGCACCAGTCATGAAAGTAGAGAGATGTCGGTCGGTGTCATGCCGTAGCTTCTGGCGGCCTTGGTCCGTGGTTGTCAGTGAATGGGCCAATTGTGTGCAATCTTCTGCGTACCTTGCAACATCAGAAATTGCAGTGTACTCAGAGGAGTCGGGCGTGTATGGGAGGATAGTGTCCAGCGTGCACGATGGTTCGTGTCCGTACAACAGAAAGAAACGGGAAAACCCTGTTGTCGCGTGCGTAGCGGTGTTATACGCATGCGTGACGAATGGAAGGACAGTGTCCCAATTGGTCTGGTCTGAAGCTGTGTACATCGTCAACATATCACGGAGAGTGCGATTAAATCGTTCTGTGAGGCCATTCGTCTGCGGGTGATATGCTGTCGTCATGCGATGAACCATGTTGCATTGAGCGAACAAGGCTTGAATGGTGCCAGACAAGAAAACACGGCCTCGGTCGCTCAAAAAGTCGCGGGGAGCACCATGGCGAAGAACGAAGTTACGCAAGTTGAAAAACGCAACTACCCTCGCGGTTGCTGCGGGTAGTGCTGCCGTCTCCGCGTAACGCGTGAGGTGGTCCACGCCGACAATTATCCACCTATTTCCAGAAGACGACGTGGGAAGTGGTCCGTATAAGTCAATACCCACGCGGTCAAATGGACGCGCTGGACAAGGCAGAGGCTGAAGTGTACCGGCAGGGCGTTGAGGTGGGGCTTTACGTCGCTGGCATGCAGTACAAGCACGTACGTACTTGTGAACAAATGTGTACATGCCGCGCCAGTAGTACCGCTGAGGTAGACGGTTGTACGTTTTGAGAGCACCGGCGTGAGCGCTTTGCGGGTCGTTGTGAAAATCTGTACAGATTTCCGAACGCATGTGGTTGGGTATCACTAACAGCCACCTCCGTCCTTCAGACGTGTAGTTCCGCCGATAGAGGAGGTCGTCTCGAATAGCGAGATGTGTGGCTTGACCGCGGATAGTTCTGAGACCAAATTAGCTGACGGATCAGTCAGAAAGGCGAGGAGTTGGGAAAGCCACACATCTTTGCGTTGTTCCGATGCCATGTCTGTGAAGTCGTTTGGTGCTATGACAGCTGAAGAAGGTGACGAGGAGGTTGGGTCAGCCGGTAGCGCCGAGCGGGATAGCGCATCAGCGTCGGAGTGCTTGCGGCCGGATCGGTATACAACACGAATGTCGTATTCCTGTAGGCGAAGCGCCCAACGACCAAGGCGCCCCGACGGGTCTTTGAGCGATGATTGCCAGCATAAAGCGTGGTGGTCCGTAACGACTTCGAAAAGGCGGCCATAAAGGTATGATCGGAACTTCGTCAAAGCCCAGACAATTGCGAGGCACTCTTTCTTCGTGACGGAATACTTACACTAGGCTTTCTTGAGGGTTCGACTCGCGTAAGCGACCACGTATTCTTGATATCCAGGTTTTCGTTGAGCCAATACAGCACCAAAACCGACACCTCTGGCGTCGGTGTGGACCTCCGTAGGTGCATCGGGGCCAAATGACGTAGTATTGGAGGTGGTGATAAAAACCGCCGAAGCGCGGTGGATTCGTCGCACTCTTTTGAGCAAGCAGAAATGCCTTTGGAAGTTGTCAACATGTTGGTAAGAGGCACGATGATGGAAGAGAAGTTTCGCACAAATCGACCGAAGTTTGAGCACAGGCCGATAAAACTTCGAAGAGTCTTGATGGAATTGGGCTTCGGATAGTCGGCCACGGCACGGAGTTTTGCCGGATCCGGGAGAACACCCTCTTTGCAGACGACGTGACTCAGTATAGTGAGCTGACGTGCGGCAAAATGGCACTTTTTGATGTTAAGTTCTAGGTCAGCAGAGGTGAGACACGTGAGAATAGCACGAAGACAAACAAGGTTAATCGAAAAGTCGCGAGAAAAAACGTCGATGCCGTCTAGGTAGCACAGGCACGTGTTCCACTTGAAGCCGCGAAGGATGGTGTCCATCATCCATTCGAAGGTAGCTGGGGCGTTGCAGAGTACAAACGGCATGACCTTAAACTCATACAGCCCATCAGGTGTTACAAATGCAGTCTTCGATCAGTCAGGATCAGCCATTGGAACTAGCCAATATCCTGAGCGTAAATCTAAAGAGGAGAAATATTCTGCTCCTTGAAAGTAATCGAGAGCATCGTCGATGCGGGGCAATGGGTAGACATCCTTCCGAGTTATCTTGTTCAGCCGGTGGTAGTCGACACAGAATAGGATGGACCCATGCTTTTTACGCACAAGTACAACAGGGGACGACCAAGGGCTCTGCGATGGCTGGATGACACCACGCTTGAGCGTATCGTCGACTTGTTCGTTGATAATACGGCGCTCTTCCTCTGAAACTCGATATGGTCGTTGGCGTAAGGGAGCTTGAGTACCGGTGTCAATGTGGTTCGTGACGTTCGCTGTGCGACCCAACGATGGTTGAGCGCAATTGAACGCAGAACGGAACTCTCGAAGAAGGGACAAGAGTTCGCGTCTTTGTGTCGGCGATAGCTCAGTGGCAACAGAGGGCAGGAATGAGTCTGGCGCGGGCAGTGTGGCCACAGGTGGCGTCATAGCATTGAGCTGGAGGTGAGGTGGGTGTTCGGCAAACTCCAGAGGGCACGAGAGCACAACGTCTTGTATGTTACCCAAACATTCTCCGCGAAGTAAGGTAGCTGGCGACGATAGCGAGTTCGCAACGAGCATGGCGGTAGCACTTGATTCCACGGTGAGTATGGCAAAGGGCAGGTGTAGGTACGGCGGCGGGTAAATACGTCAGACGGAGTGAACAAAACAGTTACGGCAGGAGCGGCCGTACAGGTCAGGGATACAACGGTGGATGTTCTCGGTGCCATTTCTGTGTCTGCAACAACGACAAGTTTGTAAGCTTCAGAAAGAGAATCTACCAAACAAGAGCTTGGTAGCGGTGTAAGGGCAACTTCTGCACGTGAGCAATCTTTGATGGCCCGATGACGCGAAAAAAAGTCCCATACAAGAATGACTTCGTGGGAGCATGATGCCAGCACAAAAAATTCAATGGCATAAAGTTCACCTTGGATAATGACACGTGCAGTGCACACAGCTGTAGGTTCTATGCACTGCGAGTTGGCTGTGCGGAGCATCAGGCCCGAAAGAGGCGTCCTCACCTTTTTCAACTTGCGGCAGTAAGGTCTCACAGAATATGGAAACGGCGGCTCCTGTGTCGATAAGCGCTTGTGTGGTGGTCCCCTCAACATTGACCTCGATAACCTTTTTGCGGCGAGAAAGATGGAGGCCTTAAGCAGTTCGAATGGTATGCAGCTGTTGCCTCCGGAGCTGCAGCGATCAGTTTCCCTCTTCCGTAGCAGGTCCGCGACGCATAGGTGATAGAGAGCGTCGTTGGGGTGATGGTGACCGATGGTTTGCGAAGGGTCGATGACCGTCAGTGGTGTACCTTGACGACGCAATTGGCCTGCCCACAGTGTCAACTGGAGGGGGATCTCGGCGACACTGGCAGGCGACGTGTCCAGCGATACCACAGGCGAAACATATGGGCCTATTATCCGGCGTCCTCCAAGCGTCTGCTCGACGGTAAAATGGTGCTGAAGATCTCGCGTAGGGATACGGCGCAGCAATTGGGGTTGTAGGCACGACATAGGGCGGCGTGGCAGGCATACGGCATACGCTGTTGCGTAGGCCGAGCAGCGACGCTGGCGTACGTGAGAGGCGTAGTGACAGGTGGTTGCCGATGCACCGGTGGAAGGGCTTCAGCGACATGGGTTCGAATGGCGTGTTGGAGGTCCGGTGCCAAAGCTTGCGCGTGCTCATGTGTCAGTGGCAGCAGTGACAGCTGGCGCGCTACCTCTTCGCGGACGAAGTCCTTGATTGTCGAAAGCAGCGGTTGCTGATCGGTAGGATGGGCAGCTAGGTGCAAGCTTGCGAGCGTTTTGCGCGCTGCCTACGCAACTCATCGAAGATCCGACAGAGAGAAAGGAGCACAGCAATTGTGGGGGGATTTCTCGCGAGCAAAGGCGTCGTCGTCAATGCCTTTCAAAATGTGCCTGATTTTTTTCTTCCTCAGACATGGTAGAGTTGACGCGGTTGCATAGATGCAACACATCTTCAATGTAGCCTGTGTAGGTCTCGCCTGGTTTCTGCGCACGGGGGCGTAAACGGTGCTCGGCTTGAAGCTTGCGTGCCGCAGGTCGTCCAAAGACGTCCGTAATAGCAGTCTTGAATGCAGACCACGTAGGAATGTCAGCTGCGTGGTTATTAAACCACAGTGGCGCGGTGTCCGCAAGGTAGAACGTGACGTAGCCCAGCTTACTCGGGTCGTCCCATTTGTTACTTGCGCCGACTTTGTCGTACCTCTCCAACCAAGCTTCGACATCCGACTCAGTGGAGCCCGTGAAGATAGGAGGGTCTCGTTGAGGATACACGGCGCCGCAAGTGCCGTGGACGGTCGAAGGTCCCACCGGGAGAGGCGTGTCGGTGGCCATGTTCTTGTCACGTAAAGGGGGAAGCTTACGGGAGCGAAGTTCCAGGTTAGTGCGGGAGTCCACACACCTCCACCAGATGTCACGTAGTTTATTTACGTATAGACCTACTGGAAGGCCAAGGAACGCCAGAAGAGCGAGGAACGTCAACAGGCCGAAAATACAAAACAAGCGCAAGCTCGAGTCGCGCGTGTGCACCAACGCTGTGGCTGGCCGTTTCTTGCTTTTTCGTCGTCGTTCGCAGTTTCCCCTATATATATATATATATATATATATATATATATATATATATATATATATATATATATATATATATTCATCTACCCACTGTATTCCAATGCCTGTAAAAAATAAAATGCAACACAAGTTGGTATATGCAATATACGTCATTCATTCCATGATTTATAGAGTTCATCTTGCTGTGGGGTAATTGAATGCACCACTTTCATACTTGAATTGTGTCTTGGCCTGCTAGACACGATATCTCATCTAGTAGAGCCACCGGTAAACATTCGAGCAGTGATGAAGTGTCCGCTGCACATTATAAATATTGTTTCGGCCACCTTTAACTAACACGTACATGGATAGTTGTACCTATGTAAGGCTGACACTTGGCCCCGCCACGGTGGTCTTGACTAAGGTACTGGGCTGCTGACCTGCAGGTCGAGTGACCAAATCCCGGCTGTGGCAGCTGCATTTTTGACGGAGGCAGAAATGCTGTAGACTCGTGTGCTCAGATTTCGATGCACATTTAAGAACTCCAGGTGTCTAAATTTCCGGAGTCCTCCACCATGGCGTCTCTCATAATCATATGGTGATTTTGAGATGGTAAACGCCACATATGAAGCAATCTAGGCTGGCACTTGGTAGGTGCCACTACATTTAGTGCCATTGTCTTGTTTGGACGTTCATGTTTCATGTGTTCTCATCGTGATGATTATATTTCTAATAACGCAACATTTTGCGCGTATCAGTAAGGTATTGCTGTAACTTTAAGGGCGCCAGAAGACGAGTAGGCAATGTAAAGTGTGACACACAGGCCCAGGCTCCTAAATATGTTCAATACGATTCGAGAAACCAACTTTGGTAGACGATGCTTGGCGTAGCCGTTAACAGCCGTGTGCTGAAAGCTACAGCAATTAGAGTATCTTCATTTTCAACGCCATTTGCAAGCAAATTAACCTTACTAATAGCTGACTAAGGAGAGTGAATTTTTTGGTGAGGGAATGATGAAGTTTTAAATAAATTGGTTATCCCTAAAAATTTTGATGCCACCACCCACACGTATTATATCAACTCAACGAGCTCGTCTTTTCGCCTTGTCTCTCATTGCTCCTTTATTGAGTGTGCTTGTTTAGCTATCTATCATCAGCTCAGAAAACACTACACTCTCCCAAGCTATACTACCGCTTGTTAAAAATATTCGTGGCATTCACTTGGACCTCCTGTTGTTCTCGTCTTGCTCCTTGATGCTTGTTCTTTGCGCTTCTTTCTCAGCCTTGCCCATTCTGTTTGACGAGACACGAATCAGCCACTATTATACTGGCGACAAACTGCTCTTCACGTTGTAAGATTCATTTACTATTAAAAAAACGGTCTATTGCAAGCTATGTGTGAGTTGGACTATAACGAATCTCATTCCCAACCTTGAATCTACTGTTGCTCAACCTTTGTGCCTCCTTCTAACATTGTATTCATGTAATCTATTGCTTATGCGCATATAAGAGATGAGCGATACACAGCAGGTAGAAAGATATCTACGTCACTCTTCTATGCGTCGATGAAAATTCAAGGGAGTAAAATACACTGTACGCTTATGGAGCTAAGATGCACTGTCGTGCTAATTGGCCAGTATTATACGCTTCTGACAGCTATCATCAGAAGTAATACCAAACACTCTTTCATTTGTTTTTGCTTTAGTTCGAAAAAAGTGCTCACTCATTCGGTTCTCGCAAACTACAATGTCAACAACATTTAAGGAATTATTATAAACAAATATACAAGCCTTCGTACTTGTTGCAGAGAAGACGAGAGAACGCATCAGTACATTTTAATGCTCTTGTGTTTTTACATAATCAAGTCTTTAAGTAACACAGTGCAGCGTTTATACACTTTCGGTCACAGCTGGCCGCACTCATAGGCGCGGTATGCTTGCGCAGTTAATTTTTACCCAAATATACATGAATAGGTTTTAGAAGCAGGAAAAATTAATATATAGAAAAAACGGGGTGAAATAAGGAAGAACGAAATTATCAAGCCTGAGTTCTAGTTATACAACTGCAGTCTTGTGATCACTTCTACACTTCGCGTCTACCGGCGTGCTCCCCAATGAGATTGCCATCATGGAGGAGATAACACGGGATTAAGAGTCACGTGACGATTTTGAAGCACAACCATTAGAAGGAGCTGGCAGGAGTCTGCTGGGAATCGTGATTAGCTCATAGACAGTGAGAAGGCAGTGCCGTTCGAGAAAGTTGGCTTGTGGACAGTGTGATCATGCCGTGGAAGCCTTTTGTATTTTCCCATGAGTGCAGCCTAAACCTCCTTGGCTCCTTGGGTGCACTAAAAAGAAATCGCAGCAGGAGTTCACTCGAACGCTAAGAGCTAGCGCCGCCTGATTAGCTTGTGACTAGTAGTACAGCGTACTAGAGGGGGATGTGGAACGAACGAAATAGCTGGTCTGCATCCCGAGTCATTGCCTCCGAGATTACGCGCCCACCCACCAGCGTGCATTCTTGGACGCCATGTTCTGTTGATGCTTAGCTAAGTGATCGTTGCGACTACACAATAGGCAGCTTGTACTGAAGCTTGTCTGCATTTGCCACACACTCGTCGTAGGCTACCAAAACGTGTAACTGCATGTTCGTAGTGTACGTAAGCCATAAATAAGCTCAAATTGGTGTCCCAATGCCTGCTAAGTGATCGCGGTCCACGAGTGAATATGCAGACAAGCCTAAGTTGTTCCGATAAATTCCGTGATTGGAGCTTGCCGACCCACAAAGAATTAAGGCAGCCTTCGGGATTCGCGCTGCTTCAACTACCTTACTCTGTAAATGTTGTGTGAGTTGAAAGTAACGCTAGAGTTTATTGCCAACCACACAACAAGCCTTGCTGCGCATGCGCACAATGAATAAATAAAAGGTATGAAACCGAAGAGTTCAGCCCAATATTTTTCAGTACGCTGTACCTAGGATATCGAGAGCATAAATCTGTACACTCCCTCACATGCGCTCGACCATTTAATGAGTGATGCGAGTACAAATAACTGTATCGCAACAGCCATATATATGGCAACTCAGTTTTATTGAGCTGGTTATCAGTTTTTATATAACACCGAATGGCACGTTGTTCCGCAGTTACCATACATTGAATACGCCTGACCTTCGATAACTGGACATACTTGATTGACAAGCTAGCAAACAGAGTCAGAGGCATGCCTTCTGATCCGAGGCATAAAATCCGTTGTGCGCGGTGGCTTATATGCCAAAGTCTATATATATATATATATATATATATATATATATATATATATATATATATATATATATATATATATATATATATATATATATCATCAGCCTGTCTACGTCCACTGCAGGACAAAGGCCTCTCCCATGTTCCGCCAGTTAACCCGGTCCTGTGCTTGCTGTTGCCAATTTATACCCACAAACTTCTTAATCTCATCTGCCCACCTAACCTTCTGTCTCCCCCTACCCCGCTTCCCTTCTCTGGGAATCCAGTTGGTGACCCTTAATGACCAGCGGTTATCCTGTCTACGTGCTACATGCCCGGCCCATGTTCATTTCCTCTTCTTTATTGCAGCTATGATATCCTTAACTCCCGTTTGTCCCCTAATCCACTCTGCTCTCTTCTTGTCTCTTAAGGTTACACCTACCATTTTTCTATCCATTGCTCGCTGCGTCGTCCTCAATTTAAGTTGAACCCTCTTTGTGAGTCTCCAGGTTTCTGCTCCGTAGCTAAGTACCGGCAAGATACAGCTGTTATATACATTCCTCTTGAGGGACAGTGGCAATCTACTTGTCATAATTTGAGAGTGCCTGCCGAATGTGCTCCACCTCATTCTTATTCTTCTAGTTACTTCAATCTCGTGGTTAGGCTCTGCGGTTATTACCTGCCCTAAGTAGACATAGTCTTTTACAACTTCAAGTGCACTATTATCTATCGCAAAGCGCTGCACCTTTCCGAGGTTGTTGTACATTACTTTCGTTTTCTGCAGATAAATTTTACGAACCACCTTTCTGCTCTCCTTGTCTAACTCCGTAATCATGAGATGCAATTCGTCCCCTGAGTTACTCAGCAATGCAATGTCATCGGCGAAGCGCAGGTTACTGAGGTACTCTCCATTAACTCTTATCCCTAACTGTTCCCATTCTAGGCTTCTGAAAACGTCCTGTAAGCACGCAGTGAATAGCATTGGGGAGATTGTGTCCCCCTGCCTTACACCCTTCTTTATTGGTATTCTGTTGCTTTCTTTATGAAGCACCATGGTAGCAGTTGATCCCCTGTAGATTTCTTCCAGAATGTTAATATATATTTCATCTACGCCCTGATTCCACAGTGTCTGCATGACGGCTGATATTTCTACTGAATCAAACGCCTTCTCGTAATCTATGAAGGCTATGTATAGTGGTTGGTTATACTCTGAGCATTTCTCTATTACCTGATTGATAGTATGAATGTGGTCAATTGTTGAGTAGCCTGCTCTAAATCCTGCTTGTTCCTTTGGTTGATTGAATTCTAATGTTTTCTTTACTCTGCTAGCAATTAACTTTGTAAATAGCTTGTATACTACAGAGAGCAAGCTGATCGGCCTGTAATTCTTCAAGTCCTTGTCATCTCCTTTCTTATGTATTAAGATGATGTTAGCGTTCTTCCAAGACTCTGGTACTTTTCCCGTCAGGAGACACCTCGTAAATAGAGTGTCTAGTTTTTCTAACACAATCTGTCCTCTATCTTTCAGCAGATCTGATGTTACTTGATCCTCACCAGCAGCTTTGCCTCTGTGCATGCTCTCCAAAGCTTTTCTGACTTCTTCTCTCATTACCGGTGGGGTGTCGTCTGGGTTACTGCTAGTTCTTATAGTATTAAGGTCGTGGTTGTGTCGGCTACTGTACAGATCTCTGTAAAACTCCTCCGCTATTTTAACTATCCTATTCATATTGGTAGTTAATTTGCCTTCTTGGTCCCTTAGTGCATACATCCGCCTTTTGCCTATCCCAAGTTTCCTCTTCACTGCTTTGACGCTTCCTCCGTTTTTCAGAGCCTGCTCAATTCTCTCCTTGTTATACCTTCTTACATCGCATACTTTACGTCTATTAATCAGCTTCGAAAGCTCTGCCAGTTCTATTTTGTCTGTTGTACTTGACACTTTCATGATTTGACGCTTCTTAATTAGGTTCTTCGTTTCCTGGGAAAGCTTGCCGGTGTCCTGTCTAGCTACCCTGCCTCCAACTTCCACTGCACACTCCGTGATGATACTCGTCAGATTGTCATTCATTGTATCTACGCTAAGGTTGGTTTCCTCGCTAAGAGCAGAGAACCTGTTCTGCAGTGACACTCTGAATTCCTGTACTTTCCCTCTCAGTGCTAGCTCATTGATTTGCTTCTTGCGTATCAGTTTCTGTCGTTCCTTCTTCAAGTCTAGGCGGATTCGAGCCCGTACCATTCTATGGTCACTGCATGTTACCTTGCCAACCACTTCCACATCCTGCACGACTCCTGGGTGTGCAGTCATTATAAAGTCTATTTCGTTCTTATTTACGCCATTAGGGCTCCTCCATGTCCACTTGCGGTTTTCTCGTTTTCGGTAGAAGGTATTCAAAATACGCAGATTATTGCGTTCTGCGAATCTACTAGTAGCTGTCCTCTGGCGTTTCTAGTGCCGATGCCATAATCTCCTACTGCCTGGTCTCCAGCCTGCTTCTTCCCTACCTTTGCATTAAAGTCGCCCATTACTATAGTATACTGTGTTTTCACCTTACTCATTGCCGATTCCACGTCTTCATAGAAGCTTTCAACTGAAGCGTCATCATGGCTGGATGTAGGCGCGTAAGCCTGTACTACCTTCATTTTGTATCTTTTATTCAGTTTAATTACAATGCCTACCACCCTTTCATTAATGCTATAGTAATCCTCTATGTTGCCAGCTATGTTTCTGTGAATTAGGAACCCTACTCCCAGTTCTCTTCTGTCTGCCAAGCCCCGATAGCAAATGACGTGCCCATTCTGTAGCACAGTATAGGCCTCATCTGTCCTCCTAACCTCACTCAGCCCTATTATATCCCATTTAATGCCTTCTAGCTCCTCGAATAATACAGCTAGACTTCCCTCACTAGATAACGTTCAAACGTTAAACGTTGCTAAGTTCAAGTTCCAATGGTGGCCTGTCCGTATCCAGAGATTCCTAGCACCCTCTGCTGCTTTGCAGATCTGACCGCCGCCGTGGTCAGTTGCTCCGGAGCTGGTGGGGACTGAGGGCCGTGAGTTAATTGACGAATGCCTACGGGAGGGGGTGGCCAGATACTGCACTAGGGTGGCCAATCCTTCTCTAGTGAGATCATCGGTGCGTACCGGCTTTAAGCCAGTACGATCAGACAGTAGTGGGAATGCTCCATGCATGTCTTCCTTATTGTTGTTCAGCAGCGTTGGCGGCCACCCACCACGGAGCCCAACGAGGGGACGCTACACGGTTACAAATGCTGAAACCTGCAGACGCCAGCCGTACAACGCCACTATAACCCAATGCGCCTAGACCAAGGTAGGCTATTTGCACAGGGTTAACCCTAGCCGCCAGGAAGTTTGGAAGTAAACGGAAGAGAGTAGAAGACAGGGCAGATAAATAGTAAGAGATAAAGACGAAGATGTAGAGAGAGAGAGATAGGAAAAGGCGACTGCCGATTCCCCTGGGTGGGTCAGCTCAGGGGTGCCGTCTACGCGAAGCCGGGGCCAAAGGGGTGTGTTGCCTCTGGCGGGGGGCCTTAACGGTCCAATCACCCAGCGTCGGCTCAACCCCCAGGATCCCCTTTTCCTCGGACACGGCAAAGCCACGCACGGCTAGGCGTGGGAGGGAGTCGAAACTCCCCCGTTAGCTCGGGTTCGTGGTGTCGCTACACACCAAACGCCTACTTGCGCAGGCGCCCCTATATATATGTATATATATATATATATATATATATATATATATATATATATATATATATTAAACGTCGGAGTGTCCGTCAGCGGCACCAGTAGCCACGGCGGTGAATGTGATACACTCTTTTTGAGCCTGTTTGGTGTCACGTCACCCGCGAACCTATTAGGAGCTTGCAGCTGACCAATACAATATTCCCTACTATGAAACCTAAAGGCACTAAGTCTGCCAGCACGAGGGCCTCGTTAATGAATAGGGAGAGAAGTGTATGTTCAAGGGCTCGTTTTTCCGTGTTTGAAATAGTATTATTGAGATCGAACAGACAATAATGCCAAGCAAGGTATAGGAAAGTTATTAGAATGAATTGTAGTGTAAATGTGAAGAAATAAAAGTGGGTGGAAAGATAACTTGTCGTGGACAGGAACCAAACCTGCGACCTTCGAATAACGCGTTCGATGCTTCACCACTGAGCACCCAAAGCGGCTATCCTCCGAGCCACTTTATTGGGTATATATGGGAATATAAACGTTGGAGTGTCAGTAAGCGCCACCAGTAAAAGTGTCGGCGAGTGTGGTACACTCTTTTAGAGCCTGTTGGGCGTCACGTAGCACATGAACTTACTACGAGCTGGCAGCTAACCAATAGTCCCTTGTGTGAAGCCTAAAGGCCTAACTCTGCCAGCACGAGAGCCTCGTAATGAATAAGAGAAAGAATTGTGTTCTGAACGGCTCGTGTTTCTGTGTTTTGACACTTGAATAATGAGATCTAACAGATAATAATGCCAAAAAATATAGGAAAAGCTATTCAAGCTATTAGACTGAATTGTAAATAGATGACTTACAGTTAGCAGGAACTTAACCTAACGCCTATATATTGTCGCGAGAGGAAACGATAGACAGGAACTCGAAGTGGAGGACTGTTTACTCAGCCACAGCTGCCATTCAGTTCTTCGCTCTCGTCTTCTGCCACCAACACAGCGTGGCATTACCCTCTCCTCAAAGAAAAAAAAAGGAGCATCGCATGAATACCACGGTTCCGAAAAACAACAAAAGGTGGTCAGAAATGTCTGTGTCCTTTGAAAAGAAAAAAGACAAGATGAAAAATAAAGAAGCAAAAAGTAATGCCCAATTGTGTTGACGGCTATTGCCACATCACACAGTTCTTGACTTGCAGTCAACGCGAATAGTACGGCTCCATCCTGGAGACGGGAACGACATCCGAGGAGCGTGGTCTGCGAGAACGGTGTGACGTGTCTGCTGGGAAAACTTCGTAGTTAACTTAGCCGAGGCGATGAAGAACTCGGTAGGGTCCGAAGTACCGACATAACAATTCTTCTGAGCGTCCCCGTTGACGTATAGGAGTCCAAACCCAGACTAGGTCACCGGGTTCGTATATTACTGCTCTGTGGTGGGTGTTGTATCGGCGAGCATCTTGATTTTGCCGCGATAAAATGCGAAAGCGCGCCAGCTGCCGGGCGTCTTCAGCACGCTGAACAAATACATCTGCTTCCGGGGTAATCGTGTCCGGCACAGTTGGTTGCAGCATGGTGTCAAGCATTGTGGTGACGTCGCGGCCGTAAACCAGACGAAAAGGAGCAAAGCCGGTGGTTTCCTGCAAAGCCGTATTGTAGGCAAATGTTATATACGGGAGGATTTCATCTTATTTCTTCTGATCCTTGGCGACATACATCGAAAACATATCTGCAATCGTTTTGTTAAGGCGTTCGGTTAACCCGTTAGTCTGCGGGTAGTACGCAGTTGCTGTTCAGTGCGTCGTGCCGTTCAGCAACAGGATCTGTCAAAGCAACTGTGCCGTGAAAGCAGTACGACGATCTGTGATGACGACAGCGGGAGCACCGTGGCGGAGAACGATGTTCTTGATGAAAGAGTCAGCCATCTCGGAAGCAGTTGCTCGCTGGGCGGCTTGTGTTTCGCAGTATCTGGTCAAGTAGTCGGTGGCAACCACAATCCAGCGGTTACCAGCCGTACACTTCGGAAATGAGCCGAGTAAATCCATCCCGACCTTTTCAAAAGGTGCGTGAGGAGGTCCCAAAGGCTGAAGCAGACCGGCTGGTTTCGTCGTTGGAGTTTTGCAGCGCTGACAGGCTGTGCATGTCTTGACGTACTGCTGGACGGTTTTAGTAAGTTTCCGCCAGTAGTAATTGTCCTTAAGCCGCGCCAGAGTACGCACGAAGCTAAGATGCCCTGACGATGGCTTGTCATGGCAAGCACGCAAAATATCATCGCGGAGAGCAGCAGGAACAACGAGAAGGTAAACAGTTTTCGTTGAATGAAAGTTGCGCTTGTAGAGGATGCCTTGGCGTAGACTGAAAGATGACAAATCACGCACGAATTGACGTGGGGGTTATGGGCGACGTCTCTCAAGGTATTCGATCAGTAGTTGTAATTCTAAGTCTTCGCGTTGCTGCTCAGCCACGTTTAATGATGCGAGAATAGCAAGGCAGCTGAAGTCTTCATCTTTGTCTCCTTCAGTGACCTCGACGGGTGCGCGGGAAAGACAGTCAGCAGTCAGTGTGTTTCTGACCAGACTTGTAAACCATCGTTATATCAAATTCTTGTAACCCAAGGCTCCATCTTGCGTGACGGCCCGAAAGATCTTTCAGATTCGCTAGCCAGCAGAGAGAGTGGTGGTCACTGACGATTCGGAAGGGGCGTCCGTACAAGTATACGGCCTGAATTTATTTATGGCCCATACAACCGCCAGACATTCTTTTTCAGTCGTCGAGTAGTTCTTCTCCGCAGATGACAACACGCGGCTAGCGTAGGCGATGACGCCTTCCACGCCATCTTGATATTGCACGAGAATAGCTCCGAGGCCAAGGTTGCTCGCGTCAGTGCGGACTTCTCTGTCTGCTTCGGTGTCGAAGTGACCTAGGATCGCTGGCGTTTGTAAGCGTTGTTGAAGATCGCGGAAAGCACCGGATTGTTTGGGGCCCCAGACGAAGGCGACGTCATCCTTGACGAGTTGTTGTGGAGGGTCGGCGATTTTCGAAAAGTTCGGCACGAAGCGGCGGTAATAAGCACAAAGTCCCAAAAAGTGGCGTACATCTAGCTTTGTTTTCGGTATCGGGAACAAAGCAACGGCCATAGCCTTGTCAGGATCGGGGCGAACACCACTGCTGCTGACAATATGGCCAAGGAATTTCAGTTCCTCATATCCAAAATAACCCTTTTCCGGTTTCAGAGAGAGGCCAGCAGTGCGAATAGCCAGAAGAGCAGCCTCAAGCCGCTCAATGTGCTGTTCAAAAGTCGTAGAAAAAATGACTACGTCGTCTAAATACACTAAATAAGAGTAGCACTTCAAGCCACATAAAACTGTGTCCATCATTCGTTGGAACGTGGCTGGAGCGGAGCACAGGCCAAAAGGGAGAACTTTAAATTCATAGAGACCCTCCGGTGTAATTAACGCTTTTTTTTTCTCGGTCCCGTTCATCTACTTCAATCTGCCAATATCCACTACGGAGATCCATGGAAGAGAAGTAACGGGCGTGTCGCAGTCGATCCAAAGATTCATCGATACGAGGAAGAGGATATACGTCTTTTTTCGTTATCTTGTTCAGTTTGCGGTAGTCGACGCAGAATCGTAATGAACCATCTCTTTAACCAGAACAACTGGTGACGCCAAAGGACTAGTCGATGGTTAAATTACGTCGTCGTCGAGCATCTGTTTCACTTGATGACGGATAGCAGCTTGCTCCTTCTGTGACACGCGGTAAGCATGTTGGCGCACGGGTTGCTCGTTGGGCTCAGTGATAACCCTGTGCTTCATTAGAGGAATCTGCCGGACTTTCGAAGTAGTGGCAAAACAGTCAGTAAAAGATGAGAGGAGACGGAGGAGCCTTGCCTTCTTAGGTTCTTCCAACTGGCGATTGACGTTGAGGCTACTAGTCACGTCAGTATCGCAGCTGTTCTCAGTCGAGATCGTCGTAATAAAAGGGAAGGCGTCCAAATCATCGAATGCCTCCAAGTAAGCTATGATTGTGCGTTTCGCAAAATGCCTGTGTTCGCCACCGAAGTTCGTAACTAAACTGTAGTCTGGTCATTTCGCAGTTGAACGAGACTTCGAGCAATGGCCACTTCCCGATCAAGCAATAACGTCAGGTTACTTTCGGCGATGCCCATAATTGACTGCTCCCGTGGACACTCAACAAGCCCGAAGATAATACTGCGAGGTGGCAAGGTGACGCAATCATCGACTACGCGTAAGGCCACGCCACAATGTTTGTTCTCCATGTCAGAGTCTGGAGAAACACAGTTAACAAAACAGACGAACAAATCACGCAGATTAATTATCGATCCATACTCTTGCAGAAAATCCATGCGCAAAATGACCGGCCGAGAACAATTGAGCAGTACAAAGACTGATGCTACAAAAGCCGACGCACAAATCTCAAACCTGGCGGTGCACCTTCCTATAGGGGATACGAGGTGTCCTCCAGCGGTGATTAGTTGAGGGCTGTCCCACGTTGTCAGCACCTTGTGTAGACGGGTGGCCAATGAAGCACTCATCACCGAGTAATCAGCTCCCGTGTCGACAAGCGCAGTCACCGGATAACAGTCGACGGAAACGCTAATGGCAGCGGACGTTCTGTTGGTGGTTTCACAAACAGGCTTTAACGGCACGTCGTAGGGCGGTGGCGGAGGGTATTTGTCGGTTCGCGTGAAAGCGGCCTCACCTCCGGAGGTCGCCGTTTTCAGTTTGCCCGGCGTGGGCTTGCGCCACTGACACCAGGGGACCCAAAGGCGGGTCGGGCGCGGTGCGTTGATGAAGACGGACGGGGTGATGGTGACCGCGACTGTCGTCGCGGTGGGACAGGAGCATGATGAATATCTTTTAAGTAATCCGCAATTTCTTTTGGGCGCTCTACATAGCGTGGACAACGTGCATCTGGGTGAAATCCGCGTAGGCCTGTTCGTCGGTAGTAAGAGTCGCGGTACATGTTTCCAACTTCTCCAAATGGTAGCACAAAGGACAATTGTCGGGTGCACGCCAGACGGTGGACTTTCGCAGGCCAGGACGAAAATCGGCCTGAGAAGGCAGGCGATGGGCTGGACTTGGAAAGCGCCTGGAGGTCCCGGTAGGTTGATGAGCAAAATGTGCCGTCGACGGCGTAGAGGTGCGTAGGGCATCCGCGTAGGAAAGCGTGGGAGGTTCGACTTGCGATGGTGGTGAGGAGTGAACGAACTGCCTGATTTCGTTACGAACGACGTCCGTAAGAGCAGCGCTACTGGGATGGGACGCTGCATAAAATTTTCAAAGTTCTTCGCGTACAACTTGCTGTATGAGTTCTGTGAGGACCTCCCTGTTATCACCTCCTGGTACAAGCGAGCACGCAGCGCACATGGCCGTCTGACGCTCATATTGCGACACCCGCTGCCGAAGGATGCGCTCCATAATTTTGGCCTCACGTATGAACTCGGATACAGTCGTAGGAGGGTTGCGCACAAGGCCCGCGAAAAGTTGCTCCTTTACGCCTCGCATTAGCAGGGGCACTTTTTTGTCCTGTGGCATGTGGGGGTCAGCCCGTCGAAACAATCGCGACATTTCTTCCACAAACCTGGCGATGCTTTCGTTCGGCATTTGAAATTGCGAAGTGCCTGCTCCACTCTCTCTTCCCGTTCGGGGTTACTGAACGTCTCGCGAAGCTGCCGATGGAATTCTTGCCAACTTGTGAATGAAGTTTCGTGGTTTTCATACCACACTCTTGCGCAGTCTAAGAGGAAGGTATACACGTTCTTCAACTTACGGCGATTGTCCCAGTCGTTGATGACAGTGACTCGGTCGAAATGGTCAAGCCAGTCTTCAACATCCTCACTGGCATCACCATGAAATGGGTTGGGTGTGCGAGGCGTGTTGATGACCCAGGGTATGCTGGCGAGTGGGTCATGCTCGGTTTGGGTTGCGGATGGGGCAAACATTGTCCTCATGAAACTTGCCAAGGGGCCGTACTGTGGTGGTAGTCCTTGAAGGCGGTGGCTGCTTCGATAGATGTCAGCAGACCCTGGTGCACTGGCGGTGGTTGCTTCTGGTTCAGGACCAGCAGGCATAAAACGTTGCAGTACAGTACCCAGCACGTCCACCAGTCTGTCGCGAGAAGAAACAATAGACAGGAACTCGAAGTGGAGGACTGCCCCGCCGCGGTGGTCTAGTGGCTAAGGTACTCGGCTGCTGACCCGAAGGTCGCGGGATCAAATCCCGGCTGCGGCGGCTGCGTTTTCGATGGAGGCGGAAACGTTGTAGGCCCGTGTGCTCAGATTTGGGTGCACGTTAAAGAACCCCGGGTGGTCAAAATTTCCGGAGCCCTCCACTACGGCGTCTCTCATAATCATATGGTGGTTTTGGGTCGTTAAACCCCACATATCAATCGAAGTGAAGGATTGTTTACTCAGCCACAGCTGCCATTCACTTCTTCGCCCTCGTCTTCTGCCACCAACACAGCGTGGCAGAAGACGATATATATATATATATATATATATATATATATATATATATATATATTATATATATATATAAAATAACGGAAAGAAGTGTATACATAAGGGCTCGTTTTTCCGTGTTTTAACACAATATTAATGAGATATAACAGACAGAAATGCCAAGGAATGTACAGGGGAAGTTATTAGAACCAATGGAATGTAAATAGGATGAAAGAAAAGTGGATGAAAAAAGTACCAACTGTGAGCAGGAATCGAACCTACAACCTTCAAATTACGCGTTCGATGCTCTCACCACTGAGCTATCACAGCGGCCCTCCCTCCATCCACTTTTTTGGGTTTATCTGTGAATTTAGAAGTAGGAGTGACAGTCAGCGCCATCTATAAGCCAAACGACGAGTGTGAAAAGACTCTTATGCGCATGTTTGGCGTCACGTAGCACGTGAACTTATTATGAGCGGGCAGCTGATTAATTGTCCATCTTATACAACATAAACGCACCAAGTCTGCCAGTACGAGACCCTCGTTCAATGAAATAACGGAAAGAAGAGTATACCTAAGGGCTCGTTTTTCCGTGTTTTAACACAATAATAATGAGATATAACAGACAGTAATGCCTAGGAATGTACAGGGGAAGTTATTAGAACCAATGGAATGTAAATAGGAAGAAAGAAAAGTGGATGAAAAAAAGTACCAACTGTGAGCAGGAATCGAACCTACGACCTTCGAATTACGCGTTCGATGCTCTAGCCACTGAGCTATCACAGCGGCCCTCCCTCCATCCACTTTTTAGGGTTTATCTGTGAATTTAGAAGCAGGAGTGGCAGTCAGCGCCATCTATAAGCCAAACGACGAGTGTGAAAACACTCTTATGCGCATGTTTGGCGTCACGTAGCACGTGAACGTATTATGAGCGGGCAGCTGATTAATTGTCCATCTTATACAACCTAAACGCACCAAGTCTGCCAGTACGAGACCCTCGTTAAATGTAATAACGGAGAGAAGTGTATACCTAAGGGCTCGTTTTTCCGTGTTTTAACACAATATTAATCAGATATAACAGACAGTAATGCCTAGGAATGTACAGGGGAAGTTATTAGAACCAATGGAATGTAAATAGAAAGAAAGAAAAGTGGATGAAAAAAAGTACCAACTGTGAGCAGGAATCGAACCTACGACCTTCGAATTACGCGTTCGATGCTCTAACCACTGAGCTATCACAGCGGCCCTCCCTCCATCCACTTTTTAGGGTTTATCTGTGAATTTAGAAGCAGGAGTGACAGTCAGCGCCATCTATAAGCCAAACGACGAGTGTGAAAACACTCTTATGCGCATGTTTGGCGTCACGTAGCATGTGAACTTATTATGAGCGGGCAGCTGATTAATTGTCCATCTTATACAACCTAAACGCACCAAGTCTGCCAGTACGAGACCCTCGTTCAATGAAATAACGGAAAGAAGTGTATACCTAAGGGCTCGTTTTTCCGTGTTTTAACACAATATTAATGAGATATAACAGACAGTAATGCCTAGGAATGTACAGGGGAAGTTATTAGAACCAATGGAATGTAAATAGGAAGAAAGAAAAGTGGATGAAAAAAAGTACCAACTGTGAGCAGGAATCGAACCTACGACCTTCGAATTACGCGAGCGATGCTTTAACCACTGAGCTATCACAGCGGCCCTCCCTCCATCCACTTTTTCGGGTTTATCTGTGAATTTAGAAGTAGGAGTGACAGTCAGGCGCCATCTATAAGCCAAACGACGAGTGTGAAAACACTCTTATGCGCATGTTTGGCGTCACGTAGCACGTGAACTTATTATGAGCGGGCAGCTGATTAATTGTCCATCTTATACAACCTAAACGCACTAAGTCTGCCAGTACGAGACCCTCGTTCAATGAAATAACGGAAAGAAGTGTATACCTAAGGGCTCGTTTTTCCGTGTTTTAACGCAATATTAATGAGATATAACAGACAGTAATGCCTAGGAATGTACAGGGGAAGTTGTTAGAACCAATGAAATGTAAATAGGAATAAAGAAAAGTGGATGAAAAAAAAGTACCAACTGTGAGCAGGAATCGAACCTACGACCTTCGAATTACGCGTTCGATGCTCTAACCACTGAGCTATCACAGCGGCCCTCCCTCCATCCACTTTTTAGGGTTTATCTGTGAATTTAGAAGCAGGAGTGGCAGTCAGCGCCATCTATAAGCCAAACGACGAGTGTGAAAACACTCTTATGCGCATGTTTGGCGTCACGTAGCACGTGAACCTATTATGAGCGGGCAGCTGATTAATTGTCCATCTTATACAACATAAACACACCAAGTCTGCCAGTACGAGACCCTCGTTCAATGAAATAACGGAAAGAAGTGTATACCTAAGGGCTCGTTTTTCCGTGTTTTAACACAATATTAATGAGATATAACAGACAGTAATGCCTAGGAATGTACAGGGGAAGTTATTAGAACCAATGGAATGTAAATAGGGAGAAAGAAAAGTGGATGAAAAAAAGTACCAACTGTGAGCAGGAATCGAACGTACGACCTTCGAATTACGCGTTCGATGCTCTAACCACTGAGCTATCACAGTGGCCCTCCCTCCATCCACTTTTTGGGGTTTATCTCCGAATATATATATATATATATATATATATATATATATATATATATATATATATACATACATATAATGTATTAGGTGTTTGAGTTTAAAAGGAATAAATATATAAAATAATCTGACAGAGGTATGAACAGCTGCAATGAAGATGACAGACCAGCAACAACACGAGCGCTATTGCAATCATGTTCATTACATTCATGGTGTATTCTTGTTCCTGCCACAAATGCAAACAGCAAACTCACACTTCCTCGCCTAACCCCATCAACAATATATGTGCAATGCCCCTGAGGACGACCGTTATTTATTTGATTGATATGTGGGGTTGAACGTCCAAAAGCCACCATTTGATTATGAGAGACGCTGTAGTGGAGGGCTCCAGAAATTTAGACCGCCTGGCGTTCTTCAACGTGCACCCGAATCTGAGCACATGAGCCTCCTTCATTTCCGCCTCCTTCGGAAATGCAGCCGCCGCAGCTGGTATTCGAACCCAGGACCTGCGGGTCAGCAACCGTTATTTGTTTGTAGCTCAGTTGTGTTACACTTCCGATACGTTGGAACATAGCTATGTTGTTCAAGAAGTCACGCCTAAACAACGCATTTGTAAAGAGACACATCATACACAGTTTACCAGATGGTAAATGTTTGACGTGCTTTGGGAAAGATGATAGCTGCAACCGAAATCTTTCCGTACAGAGCTAACTCAGCACGCCAAATGTTTCCCGTTTGGCGTGCTCTGACAAATCTTCCCGAGTACGTGGCTAGGTCTTGGTACTCTATATGCTCTAGGAGCTTGAATATTGTACCCGTCAGGGAGAGGCGCCTGTAGTTCTAGACATAAGATCTAATTTCAGATATGTGCGCAGGTGTATTTTGCTCGTCTTTCACTCCATGCTCCGGAAAGAGAGTGCGAGGCTGATGAATGGCAAGTGCGTTGTCCGTTACCTATTGAAGCGAGTGTCCTAATCGGCTATTGAAAAACTCATGCGTCGAGTGCTGATATGATATCCATGGTTGATAGTCAACGTTCTTTAACGGTGCACGTTTGCGTAAATAGGTAGCATCGTGGTGGCTTGTTCTGGACCCAAAGTATAAGAGCGCCGTCTACAACACTGAGAGAGCGATGAAAAACTGCAGTACAATGAAATCAAAGGAAGTAGGTGTCCGCATTCCGTGGCAAGTTCTGCGCCGGCCCCCTGAGTACAGCCGTCGCGGCGAGTCGCCTTTCTATTCCATGAAGGCCAGTTTGTCGACCTACGTAAGCGTAGATCACGTGAGTGTTACTCAAGTTTTCAAAAATATGAAGGAAGAACAAAGGGCAAGGTCGTGGAATCTTGTAATGTTATAATTGAGAATGCGACTACAATTTTTCGTGCTTCGTGGACACAGCCGAGCAATCACTCGGTGGCTCAAAACAATATATACTTGCAGTTCTGTTGACGTTCAGGCACAAATTGTCACGCTCCTAATTCGAGGCGTAGTTCATGAAATGGTCAACAATTCTTAATGTGCTGTTCTGCTCATATTGTGAGCAACTACAATTTGGTGCGTGGCCGAGCTTCAGACCTTAAACTGTCTTGTATGCGGGGGTATATTACTGGCATTTTACTTCATCCAGGTAACCTGGTCTCACCGAGGCAGTAGACGACGGGACTCTAATATGAAATACCTGCAGGAGAGCTGTTTGTTCTATAAATAGCCTTTGTTTGCGTTATGAACTCATAATATTAAGACTTGAAACACACCTTTATGACAGTGAAGGACTTTTATCGTCCAAAACTTGTTCGATAAGGACGCCTTTATTGTGGGATTTTCTTCTCACAAACAGACGAAAATCAAAGGTGAGCGGCTACCATACGGCTACCCTCTGCTAATCTCATTCGGGGAAGTGCCATCCTTCTGAGAGACACCCCATTGTGCTGTTACTGGTACACTGTAACGTCAGAAAAAACCATTATGGCGGTCCTCCTTTAGGGTGGTTAAGCAGGCCACCACGAATTAAATCATGACGGATGTGCCTCGCCACTCTGATACCAACAACTGTCGTTCCAGCTTCGTGAAATAAGCTTTGCTTCTCAAAAAGAGAGGGTTTCTGCTGCATATCAAAATACCGTGAAAATTGGCCGCAAAGATGAAGAGTTCCTTTCACCGGAAATGGATCGACTAAAACAGAAATGCGGAGTAATAACACATATTCCCGACATCTTGCACCACCTAAAGAAGTTTGGCAGTTACCGATATGTAAAGACAATATTCTCGACGCCAAATAAGCTTTTCTACCTGTGCGCGGCCGGCTAACATGTTTCCGAGAAACCCGTTTGTCAAAAAAATCGCAAAGAAAGCTTCATTTGGTGTGACAACAACGCGGGTGTATGAGCTTTCGTCAACTGGAAAGCAAAAATATAATCGACAAATGCAAAGGTGCGTGAACGACAAGCTGCCTGAGCACACAAATGATGTGCGGACTCAAAGCGCGGGCTATCTTGCTAATTACTACAGAACTGTGGGTGTGCACCTGTGGATGTTGCTGCACCTGTGTTGAGCACCTGTGTTGGTTGCTGCATGCGCCCTATTATTTCTTATACAATTGTTCGCAAAATAAATCATTTGTTGAAAGTTGGTTCCCGGCTGCGGCGGCTGCATTTCCGATGGAGGCGGAAATGTTGTAGGCCCGTGTGCTCAGATTTGGGTGCACGTTAAAGAACCCCAGGTGGTCGAAATTTCCGGAGCCCTCCACTACGGCGTCTCTCAATCATATAGTGGTTTTGGGACGTTAAACCCCACATATCAATCAATCAATCAATCAATTGTTGAAAGTTGGTGGCCTGTCCGCGTCGTACCTATGCGTCTCGTCCTCTCCGTGTTCTCCAAGTGTTAATTGAAGATCAACATGGCAAAGTTCAAGTTCTTTCGTTGCTATTGCATTCATCGTTGCACCCACACCCCACACAGTCAACGTGTGACGTTCTGACCCGCAGGGCGCGGGTTCGAATCCCGGCTGTTGCGGCTGCATTTCCGATGGAGGCGGAAATGTCGTAGGCCCGTGTGCTCAGATTTGGGTGCACGTTAAAGAACCCCAGGTGGTCTAAATTTCCGGAGCCCTCCACTACGGCGTCTCTCATAATCATATAGTGGTTTTGGGACGTTAAATCCCACATATCAATCAATCAACGTGTGACGTTTTTGTTCTTGTTTATCGATAAGGGTCCCCACAACAATGCACAACAATACAACCCATGTGACAGGGCCCTACCGCGGTGGTCTAGTGGCTAAGGTACTCGTCTGCTGACCCGCAGGTCGAAGGATCGAATCCCCGTTGGGGCGGCTTCATTTTAGATGCAGGCGAAAACGCTGTAGGCCCGTGTGCTCAGATTTGGGTGCACGTTAAAGATCCCCAGGTGGCCAAAATTTGCGGAGCCCTCCACTACGGCGTCTCTCATAATCACATGGTGGTTTTGAGACGTTAAACTCCTTATATTGTCATAGGCGTCGTAACGTGGATGAAGGCGGCAGACTGTAAGTATGAGATGAAACTATTTACTCACCGAACTTGTGGCCCGTAAGCTGAAGGTCAAATTACAGCGATGCCCACTGGCACTGTAGCGGCTAACAGAGCGTCAGCGGTGGATCAATTGGCAAGTGGTGAAGCGCGTCGGCATTTTTACTCTTGCCATCGAATACTTCAGCGTTATCACCAGCACAGACGTAGTTTCAAGAATAATCTGTAATGTTCATGAAGTAGGCGTAATCTTAACAAAATTATCGACTCAACAAAATGATCTAATGCAGTTCTGTAGCTTCTCGAACACTGCAGGCGCGGTTTGCGCTGAGAATCACTGGCAGTAAAACGGGGCGACAACAAAGCTTGAGAAGCGAGTGTGGCAATATCAATCAGTCAACCCGTGTGACAGTTATTCAAAGGTCGGTGTCGGCGGCTTTGGTTGTCCCCCCCCCCCAAAAAAAAAGAAAGAGGGGGGGGCTTTGCCGCCACTTTTTAAGATAAAAATCAACAGCTAGAGCCAGAATGCATGGCTTCTGAATCGCAGACAGCTGTTCTATCAAAGAGCTCGTTTAGTGTGAATAATTGTTGAAAAAATCCTGCACATGCGCCTTGCAGCTGGAGGAGTCCAGTTAAGAGATTATCCGTATTGCGGCTTGCTGCGTACCATTCGTAGTAACAGCAGAGCACACAGAAACCTCAGAAAACAAGACAAAAAATGTTTCGGTTCACAGTAGATTTTGTTGCTAAGTCGGGGCCGGAGGCATTAGGAAAGGCAGACTCCGTTTCAAAGAGGCTCCTTAACTTTGTCTTTTGTATCGCCACACAGAGCCCGCGTCCCCTATTACTTGCACGTCCTCTCTGTATTCCTACACACGGCAACTGTGCTATCCTTAACATGGCATTACTCTCAGACATGGAATAAAGCATTCTCATTATTTAGAAAAAGAAATACATACACAGGGGTCGCCTATAAACGACGGACTGCCTGTAAATTATTCCGTCATAAAATGAAAACACAGGCTTTCAAAACTCCTGCACTTTTGAGGAAAAATTTAGACACAATACGGAGCACAGGAAGAGAGCATCATGACGCTATCTTTAGGTGTTCTGTTTTTCTTTTCAAGGTGCCTAATTGTCTAAACTTTTCCTCAATGTTTTGTGCCAATATTCCAGCAACAAGTTATTCGAAGTACTTCTGTCAGAATTTGTAGTTCTATTCTCATTTATTTCTCGTGTGCAAGATTGGAGAACAAGTGGTTTCAATTATTGGGCTTATTAGTACTTCATCGGGCTCTGCTGGTTTTTTATCTCAAACAAAAGATTACCATTTCACAGGCCTTAAGGTACATTTTTAACGTACCTTATGGCGTGGGAAAGAAAACACGAGAGATAAGCTACGTTAAGAATGAACCAACTCACCCAAGAAGTCATTCTGCCATACATAAAGTACACCTAATTTTGGTGGTAACTTAATTTGCGAAAGTTGACGAAAACTTTTGCTAAGTTTTAGGCAGGTGAGGAACACTATTACTGCGAATAAGCTGATGTTTCATAGGAACGTTAATGCTGCTTAAGCTTCGAAATCAGGGCGTTTCATCCTATTCAATGTACACACCAGAAGTTTATGATGTTCCGTATTGCATGTGTGTTTGTACGTTTTACATTGCTCTTTCAGCGTACACTAATGCTGTCTACATGTACCGTGTGTAATCCCCTTCTGCTGCATGCCAAATTTATAATGGTGACCTATTCAAGAAACATGGCTTCATTCATTTGAACAAACTAAACAGATGTCGTTAACCAGCTTGTGACATTTTAAAGGTCCTCAGGCTGCCACTTCAGAACTTTGTTTATTCCGTACAGACTCTATGATTCTCGGCATATGTGAGCTTGCTGCGCACATAGTAATAATTCCAGAAACTAGGCGCAGTGCGCTAAAAACATTGCCCGACTGGCTATGATCACGTTCACAGTCAGCAACATCATTTTCGGAAATTCGTGTGGCTATCATGGGGAGAATATAGCACTTGAAATACGTGAAACAGCACATGCCAAAGATCATCATTGTGTGTGTGTGCGTGGTATGTGTCTGAGTGTGTGTGTGCTTGTGTATGTGTGTGTGTGTTTGTGTGTGAATTGGTGCATGTAACATGGTAATAGAGAAAAACTACGATATAACAAGCAGCGCCAGATGGCGTTTTATTAGGGTATGTTTTGTTTTAATAGTTGCGTGTGCTGCTTAACACAGGCATTAAACTCGCTATACCACGTGCACAAGTTTTTGACTTCAGAGCACAGGCAGCTGCGCCACTGAACTATACAGCTCACGTACGCCTTCACTATCAGAGTATTGTACACTTTGTGGTACCGAGAAATTCCGTGTACACAGCAGTTCTGTGCTACTTGGAAGATCAGAGTGCTTCACGGCCACTCGTTGCCGCCACCGGCTCTAACCAACTTTCCGCAAGCGCTGTTCCACATTCGACTGTCATAATAATAACTGCTGGGTTTTAAATTCGAACTTCTTGGGCTCTTAACGTGCTCCCAAAATCTATAGATACACGGGACTCGAGCATTTTCCCTATCAGTGAAAATGAGGCCGCTGCGGCCTAGATCTATTACCCCAAACTTCAGGTGAGCAGTCGAGAATCATAACAACTAGACCACCACCACGGGTGAAATATGTGGCAGACCGACCACCGGTAGTCGTCCAACACACGACCAACACGAAGACCGGGAGTCGAGTGTCCATGTATATTGTGAAACACGCTTCCTCTCGATTTGTTTTTCTGCGTACCAGGCTAGCATAAAACAACAAAAAAAGTGAGTGACGGGCGCTTAGTCAGTGTCGAGCATAGGACGTTGGGCACTTTAGACAAACACATACAGGACCGCACGTAGGGAAGAACAACAGACACAGCGGTGCAGTGCGTACAGCGGAAGGTGCACTTTAGGCGCGCGAAGGCGTCACTCCGCGAAAATTCAACAACGACGAAACAGCACGAAGTGCGAAGTTCGCTGCAGCCGGCTATTTGTGCCGAGCGCCCATTGTGTGTTTCGACATTTCAATTAACAGGAAAACGCCCAGTATATACAGCAATAACACATGACGGAAGAAACAAACGCCCACAAAAAAAGAAAAAAAAACTTGGCACTTTCCTGCAGCCTTCGTGATAACAAGATTACTGACCGCCGACAATAGCGCACATTATACCGCCATAGCATAGTAGAGCCTCAATGTATCCAATTTCGAGAGCACACAGCTGCTTTCTCTGTGAAGGTGGCTGGCTGACACACAACGTGTGCAGGGCATCTTTGATCTCAGTGCACCCAAAAGCAATCACACGTATAAGTGAATGAATTGCTGCGCGCTAAAAAGAACCACAAAATACCGCACGATGCCACACCACCACCACTGGCGAGTCGAAACGTGTCAATGGCGCTTCTTTCAGCTTCCCAGATGCTAGCAGAACCACGTGACAAATTTAATACATCAGCTTGGCGTTATTTTCCGCTCTTTTACGAAATGAGCACAGGAATGGAAACTTGAGTGTTCTTGTATACGGTCCTTCACGCCGTTTTACTAAAAACACAGCACAAGAGTATTTCCCTTTCTCCCTTTCTGTCCTTTTTCGAGAAACAGATCAAACCCTGTGTTTGATAAAGCCGGTTCCGCCATTCAATCTTAAAGATTTTTGCAGTACAATTATTTTCTTGGCTTAAGCATCGAGGTGCTAGATTGAACAACTGCGGCGTATGTTCCTTCCAGAGGCACAAGAGTCCCCCCCCTCCACCCATCAACCACCATAGAATGCTTTTTTAAAGAGACACTAAACAGGAAAAAGATTTTTTTTCAGAACAAAATACCCCTTCACAATTTGTCATAAATTTTTGATGGTGCTTACTCAAGTCCACGTTGCACCCAATCAGTAACAAGGCAGCACGTTACCTCCTGATGGGTCCATCATGTTAACATGCCAAGTTTAGGGAAATTTCGTTGAGCCGATGTCAGCACAACGTGAGAAGTCCTTTTCAAAACTTTTGTCTTCCTGTGCACAGATTTCAGCATAAAGTAAAAAAAATCACACCGTGATCTTAGTATACTTGTCTAGTAACTAGCTTCTGATGGTAAGATTAACGACATCACAGTTTTGTAAAAGCACTTAATCGGTCTAAATTAATTTAGGCTTCAGTGTCTCTTGCACCGTTTCCCTACTGGGGACGAGCTCTGCCCGTCCGCACTGTTTGTACCAATCCATCAGTAGATGAAGTGGCCTCGGCCATCCTGAAGGAAGCATATCGGAGCATCGCAGTTCATTTACATTGATTCAGTTTGCTGTGCTCTCCTTGAGTTGAACAGATTACGCTATAAAAATATGTAACAACATGCTGAATTCATACTTTTGGTTGACGAACGGCTTGACATATTTGTGAGAAAGCGGTGTGGTCGTGCCGGCGAAAAATTTGTTAAAAAAAGAAAAAGACAGCAACGAGTGTGCTTCCTTGCCTAACATTTTAAGCTCTCCTGTGAGTGTGGCAGTGAGTGCACTGATAGGCAGCAGCCTCTCTAAATTATCAGATTCGTATACCTATCTCGATTTAATGCATCGTCAGTGGACGCTCACAGATGTAAGCGAATCCCGACTGGCGGGCACAAAAATTATTTGCACAAGTTAGTATGTCTCGTCACTTTATATTGTTAATGTCAGACATTTCTCGTTTTTTATATTTTTCTTTTTTTATTTAGACTGGAGAGACTGGGGCACTTTTCATGGTGCTGCAGAGTGAAGCCAATTCTCTGAACGTTTTCGGAAAACAAATATCTTGCTTGTATCATGCGAATAAAGCGACTTTCAATAGTTTTTGAGTTGCTTTAGGAGACGTGGAACCAAGTCGGAACATTTGAAAAATATATATTTTGGTATCAATTTTGGCAGAAAAACTCTTTAGAGAAAACGTTAAGAGCCCAGATGCGCCATTCTCATTGCGCACTCTGGGCACAATCTTTTCGGAGCTTGTGTTCGTCGCTATCATATCATGGAATATTGCGTGGCATGAGCGCAGCGTAGCAATATGCTGCACATTGACAGTGGAAATGAAACCAAACACTCGAATACTATAGACGCCATACAAACACTGAAGTTCCTGCGTCTTCCCTAAGAACGGGACTGCGTCGTCTGCTGAGTGTCGTTTCTGGCAGTTTCGATACTAGAATTTGCTCTGTTTCTTTTGTTCGTACGTTGTCATTTTCCGAATTTCCAGATATAAGTTTTCCAGCGTCACATAAAAGCTTCTCTTCGGCTCGGTTACATGAAGGAGGGAATATCATTTGGGTAATACATGCCGCAGGCGGTGTCTACCGCGCCAACGTAAAAAATGTTTTGTTTGCATTCCACATTATTACTAGGCGTGCTGACGCTCAAGTTTCGAGATTGCTCACGCCACCACCGCCACGCAATAAGTGCGGCGCCTCGAGATTGGCCGAAATTGCACATTGGAATAGCAAATTCATCACTTCATCAGAGGTGCTGTTCTTACTGTGTCCTTGTGATGAACTGTTATTTTCTGTGACCACTGGTTGTCTGGCGTTCGGCTATCAGCATGCCTCCTGCCATCGGTTCTTCTTCCGCAATGTATTAACGCGATAGCAATAGAGAGTTCGTGTCACAGAAACTCCGCCGTTGGCATCGGCGCCATCGGTTGTAAGTGAAAAATTTTCCGTGAGTAAAAAGTCGAGAAAGAAGCAAATAAAACAAAGAATAAATATTTCGGTCCCATTGAGGATTGAACCCGGGCTGTTCGCGTGGCAAGCACGTGTCCTACCGTAAAACCACATTGTTACTTGCAGCTGCTTCGAAAAAAAAACACTACATAAACGCCGTACATAGTGCAAGTAGTCTTCATAACGCATTCTGCTCGACAGTTTTCACAACGTAAACAAGCCCATTCGGCAATTTCTAGGCGCATTTGGGAGGCCATCAAGCTACCTCATAAAAGGCTGCCATAGTGCAGCCATCAACTCTAAAAAACACAGGAATTTTGAAACAGCTCTAAAAATGGACAGCTATCTTCATTTAGCGGAAGACATATTATGTCTTTTCACAGACATTGATCAAGCAAACAGCAAACGCTAGATAATGTGCTACCATCTGTTAGGCATTGTGGGACTATTTATGGCCTCCGAGATGGCAAGTGCGTGGCGTGTATCTTGGAGGCCATGCGACTCTTGCTTTAGATCAAAAACCTGTATGTACCATTCGCGCATGCGCGCGCGCGCGTGTGTGTGTGTCTGTATGCCATCTGTGCGACTGTGAAAAACGTGTCTCGACTGCAGCAGAGCGCTGTTCAGCAGAGGGAAGTGGCCACACTGCACGTGTGTGTGTGTGTGTGTGTGTGTGTGTGTGTGTGTGTGTGTGTGCGTGTGTGTGTGTGTGTGTGTGTGTGTGTGTGTGTGTGTGTGTTTAACAAAACATATTAGGAAGTATGCACTTAGCGGTTGAAGGGCACACAAGGGCCTGGATTTCGCTATCGCGTTCAACTCTTAAAGGCGAAGCTTAAGGGTGCCTGATTTTTCGACGTTCCAAAGCTTTCACAACTGTCGACACAAATGAGAAAAGTAATGCGACGCAACGGCCACAGAATTGTACACGACGTAGAGCCAGCTGATCAACCTGTAATACTTCAAGACCCTGTCATCTATTTTTGTATGTATTAGAGGAATGTTCGCATTCTTCTAAGATTCTGGTACTTTAACCGTCAGTAGACACTTCGTAATCAGGGTGGTTATAGTTTTTCTAACACAACATGTCCTCCGCCTTTCAGCAGATCGGATGTTACCTTAGTCTTACAAGCAGCTTTGCCGTTTTGGATTCCATCCAAGGCTTTTCTGACTTCTGTCATTACTGGTGAGATGCCGTTTCGGTTACTGCTAGTTCTTATATTGCAGTCATGGTTGGCCCGGCTGCTATACAGTTCTCGTTGAATCTCCTCCGCTATTCTACCTGCCCCACCTATATTAGTAGAGACGTTGCCTTCCTTGTCCTTTAGTGCATACATCTGGTTTTTGCTTGTCCCAAGTTTGCTCTTCCCCGCTTTGACGCTTCTCCGTTCTTTTAAGCGTGTCCAGCTCTTTACATGTTATATACCTTCTTATATCGTATACCTTACGCTCATTACTTCGCAAGATTTGCCAGCTTTATTTTGTCTGTTGGGTATGAGGCTTCCATGCTTCGATGTTTCTCAATGAGGTTTTTTATCTCCTGGGACAACTTGCCAGTGTCTTGTCTAACCACCGTACGTCCAAACTTTACTACACAGTCCGTAATGATACTCGTCAGACTATCATTCATTGCATCAACGCTAAGGCCGCTTTTTTTTCGACAAGAGTCGAGTATCTGTTCTGAGGCAAGATCCTTAATTTCTGTACTTGCCTTCTCCCTGCTAACTTCTTGATTGGCGTCTTGCGCATTATTGCTGTCGTTTCTTCTTCAAGTCTAGGCGAATTCGAGACGGCAGTATTTGATTGTCACTGCATCGTACCTTACCAACACTTCCACGTCCTGCATAATGCCTCGGTGTCTCTCAGTATAAAAACTATTTCGTCCTTTTGCCATTAAGGTTCCTTCATGCCCGCTTGATGTTCCCTCATTTTTGGTAAAAGGTATTCAAGATCTGTAAGTACTTGCGTTCTGCGAATTCTAATGATAATTCCCCTCTGGCACTTCTAGTGCTGATGCCACGATTTCCTACTGCCTCCAGCATGCTCCCTCCCTATCTTGGCATTGAGGTTACCCATTAGTATAGTACCTTACTCATTGTGAGGTCCACGTCTTCATAGAAGCTTTCAACTAACGCGTCATCAAGGCTGGGTGTAGGCGCGTAAGCCTGTACCACCTTCATCTCATACCTCCTCTTGAGTAATCACAATACCTACCACCTTTTCTGTGAGGCTGTATTCATCCTCAATGTTACCATCTATATTTCTGTAGATAAGGAGCCTCACGCCCCATTTTTTTGTCAGTCAAGCCATAATAGCAGAGGACACGTTCATTCTGTAGCACTTTATAGCATCATGTGTCCTAACGCCACTTAGCCCAATATAACATCCAATTTAACACTTTCTGGCTCATCGAATAGTACTGCTAGACTTGCATCACTAGAGAATGTACTAGCTTTAAACGTTGCCAATTTCAGGTTCTAATGACGACCTGTCCGGACCCAGAAATTTTTAGCACCCTCTGCTGTGTTGCAAATCTGACCACCGCCCTAGTCAGTTGCTTCGCAGCCGCTGGGAACTGAGAGCAGTGAGTTATTTGTCGTATGAATGTGCAACGTTTTCACTGATACTGCACCAGAGTGGCCAATCCTTCTCTGGTGAGGGAGTGCGTGACCGGCGGTGGTCACCGGTGAGGCCACACCTCAGGCTTTCTGTTGCGATTCTGTTATCTCGAGGAAAATTTGTCTTCCGGTTGGGAACTGCGTGGCACCAAAATATGAACCACTAACCTCTTGCACGCGAGGCTGATGCTCTAACCACTAAGCCGCCACTGCATCTCGTCACCCTTTAGATTGCCCTGCAATTATTTCTCGCAAATTATACGGGCGTAATTAACTGAAAGTATACAAAGTATACCAGTGAAAGTCCTTACACTCAGAGAAGTTCTCAAAATACTCTAGAAAATATCGTCTTTGAGGCAGGCGTCTTCACAGTAAGCGAAGGTCGGGCAGTGCCTCGCTAACGCTCAAGGCATGTTTGGCTGAAACGGGTGGAGTACAGGTCTTAATTAAAATAGGCGGACTGGGCTCAGGTGGGCTGGGCTGTGAAGTTTTCAAACCGTGCCTGGGTTGGAATCATTGGCCCGTGGAGTTCTCTAGCGTAGGACTCTGGAAATCCCGGTCACCTGTGATTCATTATTGACCACTTAAACTGGCACAATCAGATATATAGCATTTTAACTTCCCGGATATGTGGCCCCGTGGTGGAGTTTGATCTGCGAGTGTCTGGTCGGTAGTGGAGCCCTCTATAACCACTATACGCACAGCTATGGGTAAAGTGGTAGGTAAAGGATAAATATTTTGGTTGAACTTGTGTCAGGCAGCGCAGAAGTCAGCAAAGCATGGTAGGGGGTGCGCACGCATCCATATCAAGTGTAATCAGCAAAATCAGCAAAAGGTTTTCAGCAAAATCAAGAACATTATTTTGCATGAAGGCGCATTCGCTACCTAGTAAATACACAATCAGGTGACTGACCACCAGTCTTAAATAGTACCGTGACATCACGTGGTTCATATGCTGTAATAGTTATGGATTAAAATGAGAGATTGCGGCAAAAAGTGTGATCTGGTTGGTAGCCCAGTTTTTTCCCCGCGTAGACGACGAAGCGTGAGGGCTTGTGTTGAACTTTACCCTTCTCGGCAAGACCAAACGCGGATTCGTCACTAGAGATCTGTTTTTGCTTCATCAGAGCCACATGTAGAGCGTTGATCATAAAAGTACTTATAGCCTTAACAAATTCAAGTCATATATTTTCAGTAGCCCGAAATACAGCCACATGGCCAACTCGCCCGCGTCCCCGCCAAACATTTTTTTTTCTTTACCCCGTTCAGCTACACGTAGCAGACACTTGCAACACTGTGTCCATATCGGCAGAGGCCATTCTATTACTCCGACAAATCTATGCATCTCCACGAAGTGAATGATGATGAGTGGGTGAATTTAGGTGCTAAAATTCATAACAAGTAGAAGTCGCCGATCTTATACAAGGTAAACAGATGGACGGACGGGCGCACGGATAGATAGACGGGCCGTTGAACGGACGCACAGATGGATGGACGGATGGTTGTAAGGACGGAGGCACGCACGGGCCAAAATATGAACGGACGGACGGCGAAGGTTCTCATGCATTGCGCTTTATTATACTGAAGTGATGTACAAATTAATATGTTTTTTTTTCGTCACAGGTTTTTTTTTTTCGTTATTTAGGTGCTCAGTTTTGCTTTCGTAGTTTTGTGTAGCGTGATGGACGCCAACAGGACTAGGCGCTAAGGAGCTCAACTCCTAAAATGGTGAGCCGTGGGGTCATCGTGCCCATGGCTACCATAATGAATCACATCCGATAGCACATTGCCAGAGCAAGAAAGTGAGAGTGTAAAATTAAAATATGCAAAATAATTGTTTGTCAAGCCCGAACTTGCGTACTTGTGTGTGCCAAATGTTTGACAACCATGCAGATAGTTGTGCATGGCCTCCGATATGTGAGCTTGAAAGGCGGTCTGTCCCAGGGAGTGTGGCAAAGGCTGGCGTCTATGATCTCAAAATTAGTTTAGAAAAGCGCCAAAAAAATTCCTGCTTATCCGCAGGCACCGGGCACCAGGATCACTTAAGAAGAGCGGGGACACAGCGATTCCAAGGATCATGTCGCCGTCAGCAAGCACGCCATCAGCCCCGTACAAACGCAAGAACAAACCTATCATTTTCTGTACTTTATACTAACATACGTAGTCTTCTTCCCAAGCACGTGCCCCTGTCTAATCTAGTACAATCATCCGGCAGTAGTGTACTGATACTAACAGAAACATGGCTCAGTGACGACGTTTCAGATACAGAGGTACTGGCCGGTTTGCCAAACTTTAACGTCTTTCGTCACGATCGTAAAAATGCACGTGATGGAGGCGTACTCATCGCCGCTAAAGAAAGAACTATCATGCTCTCTAATCAACACATCTTCACAACTAGAATCATTATGGGTAATAAGCCGTGCCCCTCCCGAAGCAATAATACTTGGCGTATGCTATAGGCCCCCTCGAACTGACCCAGACTTCCCCCGCAAACGTAAGGAAATCTCATCCCAGTTAACTAATAAACACACTAACGCACGTATTCCGCTTTATGGGGATTTTAACTTTCCCTCCGTTAATTGGCTCAATCAGGTTTCACCAACCTCGAAAAATAGTGAATCAAGAGATTTCGTCGATGTTTGTCTCAACTTTAACCTCATCCAACAGGTAACCGAACCAGCGCGCGTCAATAGTGAATCCTCAAACATTTTAGACCTGGTACTAACAAATAGCCACGAAAGCTTAAAATCTAGGGCGTACTTACGTGATATCAGCGATCACAAAGTCATTCATACCATATTAACCTTCACCTCAAAAATACGCCCCATTTTCCGCAAAACGATTCACTTTAATGATAAGGGTTATTATGAATTAATTAATCGTGAATTACGAGATTTCCTACCATACTTCGAACTCAATCTCGGTTCCTGTTCTCTCAATGACAGCTGGCTAATGCTTAAGGACAAGATGACTGACTTCACAAATAAATTCATCCCCACAGTGAGCTTTACTGCCAATAAAAATAAACCATGGTTTTCCAAAACGTTGAGAACCCTTGTATATAAAAGAAAGCGCCTCTTGCGAGCTGCGAAGTATAATGGTAATACGTGCGCTTGGGGCAAGTGCTATGCTGCGGAAGATGCGTATTATGCTGAAATTAGAAAAGCGAAATAGACATTCTATCACAGTGATTTATCTAAAATTCTGAAATCTAACCCTAGAAAATTCTGAGAAATCATAAACCAGCAACTAACACGACACATCACGCTTACAAACGATAAAAATGAAGACGTAAGCGACACTGTTTGTGCCAATATCTTTAACACCGCGTTCTCATCAGTGTTCACTAAAGAAGCCAACGTACCGTTTCCTACGCCACCTACTACGACATTACCAGTGATGGCCCCTGTTGTGTTATCCTTTAGTGGCAGTGCATCACTCATTGACAAATTAAAACTTTCATCATCGGCTGGCGTAGACAACATAACCTCTAAATTGTTAAAGATACTAAGGAAATTATTGCAGCATATTTTTCAATGATGTTCTCATTGTCACTCGAAACAGGAATTCCACCAGATGACTGGAAGGAGAAAAAGGTCATTCCAGTCCACAAATCAGGTAACAGACAGTCCCCCCCTAAATTATCGAAACATCTCTCTAACAAGCGTCCTCTGCAAAACGATGGAACATGTCATATATTCCCACATTATGCACTTTCTTGACACCAACCGTTTTTTTCATTCTTCCCAGCACGGATTTCGTAAATCATTATCCTGTGAAACCAAACTGCTCATGATATACACTCTTCTCTCGACCGTCATTTTCAGACCGATGCAATATTTCTCGACTTCGCGAAAGCCTTTGATAAGGTACCGCACAAACGCCTACTGTTAAAACTTTCCCAGCTTAATCTTCACCCCAAGATTCTTGCATGGATCACACAGTTTCTTACTAACCGCTCTCAGTTCGTCTTCATTAAATATACCTGATCTAGCTTCCTCCCAGTAACATCCGGCGTCCCCCAAGGAACTGTACTCGCACCCCTCTTGTCCCTAATATATATAATGATCTTCCTGTTCATGTATCTTCGCATATCCGTTTATTCGCCAACCACTCTGGCATCTATCGCACAGTTAATAACATTTCTGTTCAAACTACACTACAACAGGATCTTGATCTCGTGCAACGGTGGTGTTATCTTTGGTTAATGAAGCTTCACTTCACTAAATGCAAACTCGTCTCATTTCAACGCCAGCGTAATCATTTATAATTCTCATACCTAATCTATAATTCCACTATCGAACAAGTTCAGTCATATAAATACCAAGGCGTCACCTTAATATCTGACCTTTCCTGGAGCACACACATCAACAACATCACATCATCCGCAAACAGATCCCTCGGTTTTTTAAAGCGTCATTTGCGTCACGCACCACTAGACATAAAACTTTTGGCTTACAAATCGCTCATCAGACCCAAACTAGAATATGCAGCGCATATCTGGAGCCCGCACCAGATACACCTAATAAACGAAATAGAATCTGTACAAAATCGTGCCACTAGGTTGATTCACTATTCATATTCATACGACATAAGCATATCATCCCTAAAACGTGACATTGATGTTGCTAATCTTTCTGTGCGTCGCCGCATCGCCAGCCTCTCTTTGATTCACAACTTTTTTCACAGTTCCCCCAATCAAGCACCTTACATCATCCCACCAACGCACATATCTCACCGCACAACCCATCCTTATTCAATCGCACGCGCACGCGCTACTACTTTTGCTGCCTCATTTTTTCTTCGCACAGCAGTGGACTGGAATGGCCTTCCCCGTGACGTTGCAGCCATCACGTGTTCATCAACGTTTGCGCAAAACAAAAATACATATTGTTTGTCAGAAGATCACTCTCTGTAACCTCCATTTGTTAACCCACCCCTTATGTAATACCCCCTCACCAGGGTCTTTAAGGTAATAAAGTGAAGTGAAGTGAAGTGAAGCTATCAAAGCTTACAAAACCGAGATGGTAGCCCCTCATGCCCTCCGCATTCTCTAAAGCGTCAAGAGTATCACGCCCCATTCTCTCACTTGGTTTCTTGCTCACCTGGGGCCGATTGAGGGTTCTACCTCTAACCCGAACGAGGGCGCACACGAGGCCGTGCGAAACCTCACTAACCACGCCGCCTCCGCAGTCTCTCTGTCTCGCTGGGAACCCTTACTTACGTTCAATGAAATGACAAAGCACTTCTATTTGTCAAGAGGGGTATTCCCTCTCCCACACCCTGCCTTGTGCAGGGCGCACGCAGGCAGTCACCCTAAGACTAATGCAAGCCAGTGCGTATCCTAGGCATGCGGTTTTTCATGCCATCTACCCTGAACGGTATCCAAGTACGAATTGCCCCGCTTGTGGACTGTTAGCCACATTTGATCATGTGTGCTAGGAATGTGAAGCCATCAGCCCCACTCTCAGCGAGGACAGGTGGGCTGCGTTCTTACGCAGCCCTGTACTTATTGATGAAACCCTGGCCGTCCAGAGTGCCCATGAACGGGCCGCCAAGCTCGGCTTGATGGTCCCTACGTGGGATTATCCGGGTGGCGCGGGGTCTCCCCTGCGTCTTCTCAGGACAAAAATAAAGTTTAAATCAATCAATCAATCAATCACCGAGTTCTATGAAGTTCGCGCATTGAAGCACAACTCTGGGCTGTCCATCAAGCCCGCGACGCGGCGGAGGCGCAATGTCTCTCTTCCGACGTGGGAGTGGCCCGCTGCGCGCCAAACTTTTTGCCAAAAGGCTTACTCAACAGAGTTGAGTAAGCCTTTTTTGGGGGGCAAGTTGGCTAACATAATGGGGTACATATTAGCGCTAACTTGGAAAAGGACAGATTCGATCTAAGTAGCAGGGGGCAGCAGAAAGGCCGGGGGCGCAGAAAGAAGCGCCTGATATTTATATTCCTGTCAATATGGTTGTTTTGAGCGTGTTCGTGATACATGATTCCCCCTATTTCTTTGCTTGAATCAATCTTTTTTAAAGTTAGTGCTATTATGTTCCCTATCTGCTGCAGAGTTACAGATAACTGATTCTATAAGCGACTCCACATCGGAAGGTTGCTTTCCAAAACCAAAGGAGTGATGCGATGGAGCTTGCCCAACTTGGTTATAATTTGTTTTAATGCGAAAGTACTTTACTCCGAACCCACTACGGCCTTGCTGACATATTTCTGTCGTTGATATGGCGTTGTGATTTCATCAGATTGTTCATGGTGCTGTGGTCGTATTCATGTGGCGGCTAGAACGTGTTGAAAGACAATGCTATAAAATTAAGCGCGCGTTAACCTCGCTCGCAAAAAGCCCCGCCGCAGTGGTGCAGTGGCTGAGGTACTCAACTGCTGGCCCTTAGATCGCGGGATCGAATTCCGGCTGCGGCGGCTGCATTTCCGATGGAGGCGCAAATGCTGTAGGCCCGTGTGCTCAGACTTGGATGCACGTTAAAGAACCATAGGTGGTATAAATTTCCGGAACCCTCCATTACGGCGTCTCATAATTATATGGTGGTTTGGGGACGTTAAACCGCACACCACAACGTCGCTCGCAGTGCCGAGCTTTTTACTCTATCAGCGTGTGGTCTGGTCGAACGCGTCTTAGTGTACACACTTCATGTCACATAAGCGCTTATATTTACAGGATATTTCATAGCTGATGATTCGTGTGTTATTTTCGCTTAGGTCTGCCATAACAGCACTCATGAACGACGCTCAAGTCACCAGGTCATCCTTCTACCGAGTGAATCTACTGCAAATTTATTTTTTAGATAAATATTTCACCAAGGAAAGCGAACTAGTCCCGCTGTTGCAACATGTGAGTCCGCTACCCTTGGAGTTAACACCAATAGTTTAGTTCTCGCATTGTAAACGACCAGAAAAAGGTTGCACGTTAAGCTCAATTGGTACCAAAGGGAGTAGAAGAACGGAAACATATTTTTTCAGCAAGTCGATGGAGCTTTTCCTGTTAGCTCACTGCATTGCTAAACAGTCATTCATAACTTCTTAAGCGAAATATAAAGAAAAGGTTGCATCAGAATATATTGGTAGTGATAATCTTAGATTCGAGATCAATATATAGCTTGAAAATTCCAGTAATATTAACATTTGGAATCTATTAAAGTGATCCAGCAATTTTTTTGGCGTTTATTAGGCCTTACACAATCACGTACTTGGGATTGACCATCATAGCTTGTACCTTTTTTGCCTGTTTATTACCTAACCGTGCAAAGAAGTCGCTATTTTGGTGTGGTTGAGGCAATCGCTCACTTTCCAGGGTCTGCGAACACCGTTCAATAGCAGAGGGGGTGTTCTAGGTCCTACCGGGTGTTGCAGGGATGCTGAACGTCAGTGTTTGACAGCGAGGCTCGAGTCAATGGCACCATAGTTTGACTCGGGTGTGACAGCCAGAGTGCAAGTTTGCAAGGTGCACCATATATATTACCCTCCATCAATTTACTCTTTCCACTTTTTCTGCTCTCATATTATCACCAATAAGTCTTATTACTTCAAGAACAAACACATGAATAATAACGTGTAACCAACAAACGCATTATCTGACAGTGAGAGTCACTGGGAGATAGAGAAGAAGGTAGACCTAAGAGTTTCAACTTTAACTACTCGAGGTATGATGCTTTGACAAGGCCACAACCGATTGCTCTTCACGTTATACCCTAAGCGTGATGAGGTTTCCCTGTCAGAAAAAACATTTTTGCCCCAGTGACCCACGAACTTTTTCCCCATCTGCTGGTTCAGCCGGAAATGCACGTTTCAACGTTTCACAACGAATAGAAAAACAAAAAAACAGTATGGTTGGTACCTCGGTCACAGGAATTCGTTTAACACAAAATCGAAATCATACCTTACAGAAATAGAGGAATGTTTTATGTGCATTGTTATAAGATAGCTTACACAATGGCTATTGGTGTTTGACAGCTATGGCTGGCTATACATTGCTCAACGTGTATGCGTCTACGTCGACGCCTTCTTAGGGAGTTTTAGAATACCGTTTGCAAGCGCTGCGGGTGTAGCGGGCGCCATATGAGTTTTAGAATAGCGTTTGCCCTGCTGCGAACCGCAACGCACGATCGCAGCGACACCGTAGCCTCGAAACCAGAGCTTGCAGGCCACATGCGGGCCGCCATCACCACACGCAATTTCGGATTTTTTGCGTGCGGTCCGCGAACGCGAACGCCGACTCACGTTACGACGCACGTGCAGTGGCAGCGACCGCACCGCAAGGGCTTACGGTGCGCTATTCTAAAACTTCCTATTCATTTGTTTGCCCACGTCGTGAAGAAATTTTCTTAGGCGCTCACTTTCTGCATCGCAAAGATTATCACCACTTTCAGCCCCGGACTAAAGTAATGGTAGCAGAGCAGCTTTGCTCTAGCCGGCGTTAAGACAAGCATTTTATAGTCAGGATAGGTGATCCAGATATGCCAATCTACTCTCGCTATCTGCAACGCATCTTCCGATAAAGCGTTCTGGCATGCAGTTTTACCGAAATCAGCTTAACAAAATGCACAGGGATCTTTGTTTTACCCAGTTTGGCTGCCACTCACGTGGTTTATTTTACATTTGCGCTACTTTTACATCGTTATCTCGACAACTAAGGTGCATGATCAATTACTAGTTGACCCCTTGTATGTAGCTGTAGTAGTTAATGGTCAGAGCGTAATCAGATATACTGGCGCTAGTCTGAAGGAAGCGTGAAGCTGGGGAGCCTTCAATTTTTCTCTTAGATTTTTCTCTTTTTTTCTCCTTCTATTTGTTTTTTAGCTTTCTCCGTTTCCTGAGGTCTCTCTACTTTTTATTCTGAGCTTTCCTTTTTCTTTTATTTCTATCTGTTTGTAGGTCTCGCTTGCTTTATCTATCAAAATTTAAATTTTTATTTGAGTTATTTGGAATGCTGCTCACTAGCTGACAATGGTCGAAACTGGAAATCCAATCAATAGCAAAACTCCGTAGTGTATTAGTCCTGAAAGGGAAACTTCGGTGATTTTTTTTATTTTAAGTGATTATAATAAACCTTCGAACATGTGTTCTCCTCGGTACCAAGGGGATATGTGCGAAATTCTATACACGAAACTCACTTAGCTTTCTTTATAAAACCAGTTAATAGAGTTGGTACCCAATGCTGTAATCACACTTTTGAGCATGACCCACCCTGTGCATGTGACCCTGTGCGTACTCTCTTTCAAAACGCCCCCTTTCCCAGCAAACGGATGCAGTGCACACTTCCTTCTACGAGGCGACAACGACGCGAGCAAAGTACAGTTTTGTCAGCTGCACACAGCGTATTTGTCACCGTCGACTACGGGTCATATGCACTCATGCACAACTTTGAGCAAGAAGGAGACCGTTCAAGGCCATGTCAGATGCTTCCAACGCCATTGGTTCGAAATTGAAAGGTGATAACCTTCACGCTCCAAGAGTAGCGGCAATCGTCGGTGAAGTTGTCACTGGTAATTTTGGACCAGCTGGCAAAGCTTGATTTTGAATAGAATAAGATCGCTTACTTGCGTTTCGCACGTTAAAAGATGCACGTGAGCTTTATTTATACCCTGAATACCCATGGCGGTGTGTAGCAAATTTTGTCACGTCACCGAATACGGCTTTATTGACGTCATTCAATAACCACCTTGGAATACGGAGCAGTTCTCTGTTTTGCTTTCTGTTTTGACTCATTGTTCATTGGTAATCAAAATTATTGACGGGTGTCTGGGTGAAATGAGCCACCTTAGCTCATTCTCAATATTAAAAGTATTCCAGCTATAACCGGCCTCAATATTTGAGGCCAGTCATTTGTAAGGTACCTAACTCATAATTAAATAGCGTAGGACGCCCACCGGCAAAGAGCGTATATGCATATAGGTAAGGAAAGCCGCGCGCATTCGGTCATTGGGTCAGTGATTTGTGAAAGTAAAAACATTTATTCTGAGTAAACAATACAAATGAAAACGTGCGCCACTGCAGCAGCCTCTATAACACAGAATTCATACTCTCAATACGGGAAATACCCGACGTAAACAAAAATAAATGGCCAAAACAGGAAATGAAATTATTTTTGTCCGACCGTTTCAACTATCAGCATCCTAGAGTGAGCAAACAGAAGCGTTGGCTGATCCTATTTTCATATTGGGAACATGCTCTCACTGCTGGCAAGAATAGATTGCGACTGGCCACCCGTAGCATGCGTAAACAAAGTGGCTTTGCGTTTCGTATATCCCCAGAGATGACGAGACTAATCCTGCAGCCTTCCTGCATTTCTGTATTAATTTTTTTTCGCTGACATTTGGGACGCAAGAGAGTTTTTATTGTAAAAACGAAAAAGCGATATATTTTGGCGCTTGCAAATGGCAATAGAATTGGGTCAGACGGTATTTTTTTGCAGTTTCTTTGTGGCAATACGCAGCAAAACTTTCTTAGAAACTTGCTGCAGCAGACAGAGGGTATAAGTAACAACAAAATTTCGCAAATTCTGTGCGAGTAATACATGGTATTGCACCGTGATGGTGATGTTTGCGGTTGTTTTCTTGCTATTTCATTGCTGTACTACTAAGCACAGTACAATCACGAAATGAACGCGCTATTTGCAACACACTTGGCTGACACCATGTTTTCTATACATTTACAAGAGGTGGGTTGCTAACAAAACAACACCACTTTCTTTTTTTAAGGATCGTGGTGATAGTATGGCGGTTGAACTTTAAAATAGTGCCACCATAGACCTATAATGCTCGCACACTGTTGACACAGACAATGATGTCCCATAGCCAAGACCATGCTGAGAACGTAAAAAAAAAACCCTCCTTGTTTCAAAACGATGCTGGAAAGAATTAGAGAGCATTCAGTCACTGAAGAAATGGCGAACATTAGTGAACATCAGCAGACTTTAACAAACAACTTATGAATGACTTAACCAACCTTTGCATAAAGTGTATTTTGCAGTTGTAATCAATACTAGTAGGACGACGGCCATTGCGGTAGTCTAAGTCTCTTGACTCAGATTGCGCCGCCTTAAAGATCGCTCGTATTTCAACTGCAAAATCATACTTTGAGGTGAATTGCACGAGTTATTAAAAAAAACTTGTATACGTTTTTTATTCCAAAACCTGAGGCGATTGAAAAGTCTAGGTGAAATGAGCAGGGAAAGATAACCTTTTATAAATGCGATATTTAATTCTGTATAAGTTGCACATACTGTATACTGCAGAATGGCATGCTGTACAAAAAAATACTGCTCTTCACTAAATTAAAAAGCTCAGGCACAAGGAAGTGTTGATGCAAAACGCCTATTGAGTCTGCCAGAAACATATACTGTCGCTTTGTGTCGTCGCCCTCAATAATAAAATTAACATTTCGATTATGTTCCCTTTAAATGTTCGGATACATAAAATCAAATTTAGAATGATTACGTTGCCTGCCTAGATTATTTGGACGTAGAAACCTATACTCCCTCTCACAAGCTGGTTGCAGCGCTGTGGAAGCTATACAGAGTGCACGACGATGGTGTCCTGACACATTGCAAAATAGTACGCTCATTTGGATTGCATTTATGTTGGCCTAATAACTACAATAAGTGCTCTTCTGCGTGCCCCTATATTTCGAAGCCAACTTTAAATTCTTCATTGTGAATATTTTGTGGATTCGCGCTATAGTGTTGCAATTTGTTTTACTTTCCGCCAACGTCATCGAATAAATAATTGCTTGCACACTGACAGACTATGTTAAAAGCATACCAGAAATCTATTCGCTAATTGAGTTCTGATTTATTGGCAATTATGAAAAATTCAATAAAATTTACTGTCCTAGGAATGCTTCAAAATGAGTGCAGAGATGGAACCAGCATGAATTTTCTGGCTAAGAAGATTGCGCAACTAGCAAACGTGAGCGAGCGGGCGCTGTACGAGTGGACGTTACGAAAGAAAAGGTGAGCAAAGCGTTGGCACTGAAAAAGCGTTGTCGGTGGGAAACGACGCCAGCACAAAAAGAAACTGGACAACTTTGACCTGCGATTGTTGCAAAAGACGTAGCACAGTTTTTTTTTTCACAGAAACAAGATCTCCACTGTAACCAAGGTAACGCGCCACTTTCGAAGAGGACATGTAGTGAGCCTACATCCGTGTAGACGGCAACTATGTACAGAATGTTAATGAATCTTTCCTTCCAATATAAGAAGCAGTCTCGGAACACACTACTCCTAGATGCGACCAACATTGTGTGGCTTCGCCACCGCTAATTGCGTCAGATCGCTGAGTTGCGGCACGAAGGTATAGGCCAATCTCTTAAACCGACAAAACACGGATCAACACTCGCCACACGAGTAGATAACTGTGAGTTGATGGAATCAGAGATACTGTCCATAAAGTGTGTTGATCCGGGCCGTCTACAGACCTTCAAGACCCTAGTAAAAAAGGTGGGTTGAGGGAATGAAAATGGGTTTTTGGAAGGCACAGGTGAAGTGTTTCGCGCAAAGAAAAGCTCAGGCAATTACATAGTGAGATCCACTGTGACAACAACAAAACGTGATTCACTGATAAATTGTGAGGAAGCGCTAATCTGCAGGTGGAACGTCTTGTAAGAATTCTGTGGCATGCATGTATGGTATGGTATGAAGAACTTCAATAAAGTCCTGAGGATTGATCCGGGACTGATGCTGGCTGCTCTTACGACGGAACAGAGAAGCCAAGCCCTTCTCCCGCCACACGGGCCCTCTGAACAGCCCTTAGTTGGTCCATCAGCACCTAATTGGGCCGCATTCTCTGCCACCCCTGTTCACCGTAGCAGGTATTTTTCCAAATCACACACCTGCAAACGTGTGCTATGAAACGTGCCATGTTTGTGTGAATCTTAGAAAACTGTTACATTCTCCGTCTCCCTCTGGGTCTGGTTAATTACATGATGGCGCGTTAAAAACTAGCCTGACAGACAGACGGGTAGAAGTATAGATGCATAGACGAACGCATGGACGGACGCACGGATGACATAGCACAGCGTTCGCTCGATAACTTGCGTCAGTTTTACTATTCTCTTGGGAAGGCAATCCACTCTTTCACTGCACTCGAACTTGACGCAACGCGCTCCGAAACGTTTAAAGCCTTCACCAGCTTTCGAAAATCTCGCACACTGAAAGGATAACTTACCTTCGCACAACTTGAGAGATATCTTCCACAGGTGTAACGAAGTTGGCTGGTGCTGTGTTTTTTAATTGCGGCGCATCACCACCTCACAGCAAGCCTCCGCAAAGATGCGTCCATGTAGCCTTTCTCATTTATTTGCAATGATGATGCAAACATTCTGCACACTTTGAAACAGTCAATTCTAGGAATATTTTCAATTTCCTTGGCTTTAGCTTCCAAATAGAATCGTATTACTAAAATTCTTCAAGGACTATTTGCTGTGCCCCTACAGCTCTATTTGGATGAGGGAGCTCTAGCTTTGGTTGTGATGCCAACAGGTTGAAACAGAGTATATACTGCTCGTTTCATTAAACATTATCAATTGTGTAGCATGACATCCTTGAATATAATCATGAACGCAAACGTTAGTGAAGGCTCAAAATTTTCACACATGGCTGCCAGAAGAGATAAATCGTACAATGTTGATAAGTATGTTTCTTAAAAGGATATGTTGGAGCGAAGTATGGTTAAGCCACGCTTCACATAGAGGCTAACCAAAAGAGCTATTAGTTACGGTGCTTTGTTGCGAGTGCTGTATGTTAATATTCTAAATATCTAATCACATTGCCCCCGTCAAAAAAAGACGAAATTCTGTGACGCGACAGAACCGTGACCCAGAGCCTAATATACCATGAGGTACGCTACTGATGTTCAGGATATTGCGAATACCTCTCCACACGGAAGGCAATACGTGTGGTGTGTGCGCAGCAAATATCCTGTGAGGTGTAGGATATAGAGAGTTTTTTATTGATAAAGAGCAAAGCAATGCGTCTCGTGGAAACCGCAATATGAGGTCGTCCACTATGATCGACCGGCAAAACATGGTTCCACGTCTCACTGCTGCAAAAAGCATCATGCCGCGTATCGCACCTTGCCATCACCTGGACGATCATTGTGATGTAAATACCATGGATAGTGTATGCGCCCTCAGTGATAGTAGTTCGTGAAAACTGAAATATAGGTGACTCGCTCAAAACAATTCCACAGTTTTCAAAGACTATCGTATTTCTTGGGATACTTCGACACTAAATTTTGGCATGTCTGTGTGTATGTCCTGTTGTATTTTGTCTGTCACTCGATTCAACTGTCAGAGCCGAAGCTTCGCCCCTTTCGAAACGACTAACCATCTTGATCTCCCGGCAGCGTTAATACTAGTGAATATTGTAAATAAAAAAACATATATTACCCATACTTTGGCGAAAATTTTCCACCGCGTCATTAGGTAGTGCGTTACTTTTATGCTAAAATGCATAGAAACATAATTTCAAACAACGCAATGCTTATTAAGCCACGCTTGCAATGTGACACTATGGGCGAAAGAAACGACTATTTGCAACACTTCGCTAAAATTTAAAAAAATTTTACATGGTGTGGCCACCGACCAGTAAGTTTGCGTTCTAGAAAAGTTCGTTTCCCGAAACTACTGCGAGATGGCGTGCACGCTTGACATGGCACCTAATCTGAAATTTTCTCACGCAGAACGTATTTGGACGTCTCATTTATCTACGTCGTCTATTAACGTCACCTGATACCGAACTTTGTATATGTGAAGCTAAGAAACGGCCGCGAGTGCATCATGAGCACAGTATGTACTCATGTTCTTACATTAAACACGTATCAGGATTATCATGTTTGCACCACTCATACACCTCCGTCATCCACTAACCTCACGTATCGTCAAATTTGATATATGTGAAGCTAGCGAAATAGCTGCAAGCGCACTATGAACATAGCTTGTATTCATGTTTTACATAACACAATGTCGAGATTATCATGTTTGAACGTGTCATTTACTTTCATCGTTCATTCGCGTCACGTAATGCCAAATTTGATCATTGTGATGCTAGCGGCACGACCGCGAGCGCATCATGTGCACATTGCATCATCATCATGGTCATTGCATGCAGTCATTGTAAATTGTAAAAATTGCAAGTATTATATGCAGATGCAAGGGTGCTGTGAGCGCCCTCTTTTGATGGCGAGTTTCCTATGCGCCAGCGGCTGTAAAGGCTTCAATATTGTTGTCTCACATTATTTCTTTATTTTTTATTCAAAGGTTCCGCGCATTGCCCAAAGGCGTTACAGCAGGGGGGTTACAGAAACGACATAAACAATTCTTCATTGTTACAGCACACTTGCATGGCAGACAATTCATTCCACTCTTTAACAGTTCTAACAGAAAATGAATTCTTGTCATTATTATTGACATTTCAGAAGGGCTCTAAGTTTTTTAATTGCTCGAAATTTCTTTCCACTTTCTTCTCAAATAGTAGGCCTTGCTTTGACTTCTTTATTTTGCTTTTTACTATATACTTGTTGAGTAGACGAATGAGTGCCTGAAGGTCCTGATTCAAAAATATTTATTATGTCAGTTACAAAAGAAAACAACACTAATATGTAACAAGTTAGTACCACCAAACGCGCAACGAACGTCAACAGTACTACGAATAAATGTGAATAAATGTTGCACGACATATTATCTTAGTGAAAATGTGTTTATTCAAGTTAGGTTGTTGGACCAAACGTCACAGGTTGGATCCAAGCTGGGGTGGCCGTACTTCGACGGAGTCTTATGGCTAAAGCGCCTTGTACTGTGCAAACTCAGTGCACATTAAAAAATGCCAGATGGTCGAAATTGAAGGACCATCCTGCAACGGCCCAACTTATATTCATATCCTGGTTGTTGAACGTAAAGCGCAAGAACATATTCATACATAAATTGGTCCACCGAAAGCGACATGCGTTACAGGGCCCGGCGGATATTTTATTTATTTATTTCAGAAGTACTGCCAGCCTCACACATGAGGCCTTAGGCAGGGGTGGGTGATACAAGAAAGGAAACATATGAAGATACAACAGTAAAGGAAACACGTCACGTAGAGCTACATCATCAAGAACTAGTGCATCAAAGTAAAACGCTAGTACTTACACACTTGTAGTGGTTTACGCGTACACATACAAAAAAACTATGATGACAAACATCTGTACACTCAGAACTAAGAAACAAACATCATATAACAGTTCAAAAATCGGCAACATTTCAAAAATACAACGCATTGATATGAGAAAAGTGATAGAAAGTGGAACATAAATGGAAGCCTGTTCAGGATGCGCGGTGGAATAATAGAGGGCGAAGCGCAAAGAAAGATCAAAGTAAAGTGGGTTGCTGGTGTTTAAGTTTTTCCACGAACGACTGAACGGTCTCGCAGTTCACCACATCGGCAGAAAGAGCATTCCATTGAGTGACAGTGCGTGGAAAAAATGAGTTTTTAAAGGCTTTCGTTTGACAGGAATATTCCTTCAGTTTTTTTGGATGCTCGGAACGAGTTGATCGGCGGTGAACCGTTTTTATGTACGCGTGCTTGTCTATGCGTAGCTTGTCGTGGTAAAGCAGAAACATGTACTTTAATCGATCGTGTTGCCGTCTTGCCTGCAATGTATCTAAGTCAGCTTTTTTTAACAGTTCACTGGGTGACGTAAGAGCACTGTAACGATTATATACAAATCGGATTGCTTTTCTTTGAATCATTTCAAGTGTTTTAATGTTTACTTGGCTATGAGGGTCCCAAACCACAGATGAGTACTCGAGGATTGGACGGATAAAAGTTTTATACGCAATTAATTTTAACTTTGGAGTAGATTTGCGCAAAGAACGTCTTAGAAATGCTAGTTTCTGTAAAGCTTTCTTTTCAATGTAGGCAACATGCTCATTCCACTTAAAATCTGCACTTAATACAACCCCCAAATATTTATAGGTTTTAACAAATGATAGTTTTTGACCATTGATGGAATACGAGTGTTTCAAAGGAAGCCGCTTGCGCGTAACGGTCATAGCAACCGTTTTCTTTTCATTAATCTTCATTTGCCACACTGCACACCAAGAAGATATTTTTGTTAACGCTGCGTTTAAAAGAACCTGGTCGTCTGCACTACGTATTTCCTGATAAAGAATGCAATCATCGGCAAATAACTTGATAGAAACCGGGATGTCATTGGCGATGTCGTCTATAAATACTAAAAAAAGAAGTGGCCCAAGCACAGAGCCCTGAGGGATTCCCGATTTCACCGGTCGTGAATCAGACTGGACGTTATCTATAGAAACTATTTGATTTCGACAAGAAAGGTAGGCCTCAATCCATGAAATTAATGTGCTGTTTTTTAGTATAGGTTTAAGTTTCGCGAGAAGTTTTGGATGCGACACGCGATCAAATGCTTTTTCGAAGTCTAGGAAAACCATGTCAATCTGGCCTTGCCTATCTAGAATAGCTGCAATGTCATGAACGGTTTCCAACAGTTGTGTGACGGTGGAGAATCCTTTTCGAAAGCCGTGTTGTCGGTCATTGATTAAATTATTTTCCTCGAGAAAAACTGAGAGATGCTTAAATATAATATGTTCTAATACCTTCGCACATGAGCAAAGCAGAGAAATTGGTCTATAGGCGGAGACGAGAGAAGTGTTAGGTGATTTGGGTATAGGGATAATTTTTCCGAATTTCCAGTCATCTGGAAGCGCGCGCTGTGACATTGACTTCTGAAAAATGATGCACAAAAACTTCGAGCACCATTCAGCATACCTCACAAGGAACGCGTTAGGTATGCTATCAATACCAGGCGTCTTTTTGGGATCTATGTTAAGAAGCAGAGACAAGATTCCTTCCTCAGATATTGCAAGGTCACTTATTGGTGGGATATCATGAAGCGTTTTTGGACATGGCCTTCTCCCATCGTCATCAGTAAACACTGAACAAAAAACGTGTTAAATGATTCTGCAATAGTTTCTTTATTAGTTACGATAGTCCCATTTACACATATATTATGAAAACGCTTTTTCTTTGGGGCAAAATGCTGCCAGAATTTCGCTGGGGATGACAGCAAGAAGTTTTCTAAAGTGACGTTATAGTACTGATCTTTTGCTTCCTTGATACTGTCTTTCAATTCTTTACGCACTTTACTGAGTTTAAGCATGGTCGATGGAGTGGGGTTCTGACGATGCTGTTTTCTTATCCTGTTTGCCTTTCGCCCCAAACGAACAACTGGCATAGTAATCCATGGGCTAACATTTTTTATTATTTTCACTCTTTCTGGCACAAAGTCATGAACGCACTGCAACACAAGGTTTTTGAAGAAACACCAAAGGTTGTTAACAGTACAAGTACTACACTCAGAAAGTAATGTGAATCGAGAAAATTGTAAGTCTAATGTGTCTAGTATTTCTACGTCTTTTGCGCGCGAGAAGACAGACACCACGCGTTCTTCCCTCTTGCCTTTTGAATATATATTTTATACATGCTGGCAACAGTGTCTGCAGACTCTCTCGAGATCCTGCATCAGAGCGGTTCTCGAGCTTTACTTTTATTGTCCATAGTTTTTTTTTTACAGTGAGTGGCATATAGCCTGTTCTATAAACTTTTCCTTGCAAATCACTGCTCGAAGTTTTCTGCGGCACGTCGAAGCCAAGTTCTCCCCATAATTTCTTTTATGATGTGGCAGAGTAAGCTATTTTTGAAATATACTTTTCAGAAGCACTTTTAAAGGTGTGCATCGTACGGCTCACGGGAATATGACCGATAAGAGTCCCTGCATGACATTACTTGGCGATTCTGTGGTGAAATTTTGCAGGACTTCTTCCTTGTAGCTATTTTATTTTTGTTTATTGCGGAGGTGACGTGCAAAAAAAACGTGATTTTAAAATTGCCTAACCCTATCCCAAAATATGGAAATTTATTTTCTCAGCACGACGTCAGCCATGGCACCCTATTATTATAACATTTCCACGTTCGTTTTCTTCTTTCTATTTCTCTGCACCAATATTTGCACATTATGTTCAAGCCAGAAAGCCTAAGTGTTAGTTGTGTTTGAAATAAGAGTTTCGATAGCAACAGCTAACGATGAATGAGTACATTACGTAGATTGGAATTCAAAATCTACCTAGAATACAGAGCACTGCACGGGCCAATATTTCCAGCCCGCATCAGGCCCGACACGCCCGAGCCCAGCCTGGTGCTTTCAAATGTGGCCCATATCAGACCCGAGCCCGAAACGTCTGTGCCCGGCTCGGCACGCCTTTGCCCGTTTAAGCCATATATGCCTTAATCTCAGAATAATCACTCTCTGATTTGGTTACTGTGCAGGTGCACATACCGGAAAACAAAACATTTTCTAGAGTGTTTAAGAACTTTTCAAGTGTCACTGCTTTCGCCTAATCACTCCCGTAATATTTTTTAATTACTGCAGGGCAATATAAACGATGTCATGTACTCAAATGGGTGTCTTGGGCACTCAGTGGCAACTGTGCAGCCTTTATTTTGCATTTCAAAGAATGACTACAGAATATATAACACCCTTAAAGACGAAAAATTGGCGGAAATTTATGGTTCAAGTCTACATAAATTGCTTAATCGCTGTGGCTGAGTAAAGGTATCAAGTCTTGTAGACTCTGCACTATGGAATGAAATAAAAAACGTGCTCTTGCTGCTCCTAGGAGGAACACACAAGGCTGGGCAGTGGTACATAAATTGAAGCTGTCGTGTAAGCTCCTCGGCAGGCAGCTGTCCCCAGCGTACACTACGTATTCAAGCTGAAAACAAGAAGATTCTTTGACGCACCACCTTTTTTTGAGTAACCACCACCACAGTGTCATAGATGCAACTGCTCAAGGCGGCCGATCCTGTCCAACGAGTGGTCAGTGGACACCCCCCCCCCCAGGTGTTCAGAGTGTTCCTATAGGAGTGTCAGGCGTGCCGCATGGATGTATTGCAAGGGCTGCAGTTAATCTCCGAGTGGCAGCAGATGTGGGTCACAGATACTTTTGAAGACATTTTGTGTTTCTGTTCAACTACCAATGGCCCTCAAGAAACCCTAGCAAGTGCGTCACCCTACTTGTTGTTCTTTGATGGCTATCTTGTCGTCTTCGCGTAACAGCCTCCGATCGTTGAAAGTGTTATATAATAATGTAAGACCGCACCAAGCGCTTCCAAAAAATGGCCACGTATTTGCATGTTGCACTGCTAATGTCGTCGAAAGAAGATAGGCTTCCGTCTCAAGAGAGTGAATAAAACGTTTATGTGATGTTCTGCGCAAGAAAACCGGTGAATGGTATTTTGCAGGCGCTGCGTTATGCTCGAGCACGCAGCGAAGGCGGACAGGCGCATTAAGTCACGTCACACGTGAGACATGAGCGCTGTCTGGCAGTTATCTTGGAAAACGAAGCGTGAGGCCTGCGCACCCGTCTCGGAGGTGATCTGGGTTGAACGTAAGTAGATGGGTAGGTGCCACCCCGGTGTCGTCTTAGCAAAGCGTTGGAAACGGTTGCGTTTTCGTGCAAGCAATGCATCGTCAGCGCAGTGTGATATGCGCTACGGTCTTTAGAATTCCTTACGCATGCCTTTTATAGTAAAAACACACGCATACAAAATACTGACGTGTTGTTATGGTGCCTCAGATATGCGCAATAATTGCTTTCATTGACAATCGCACATGAATGAACGCTACGCCTTGAGCAATATTGGTGGGCGCTTTGGATGGGTTTGGCCGTTGGGCGTATCGTTTGGTGCCATTTGGGGTATCATTAGAGGCTGACAAAGAGACAAATGTTCAGACAGACAGATTAAAATGTTTGCGTCGAAGGTCCCCAACAAAGACTATTGTCTTTAAAGAACTCTATTGGAGCACCGAAGTGTACCAGCCGACGGTTTCTCTAGCGTTCTCTACTGAGCGGGGCGTGTCCAGTGTCCGGAGTGCAATCCCCCCGAGATCGAAAGCGTCAGAGTCATTTGCCTAGCCACCAATGGTCCAAGGCATCGGTTCAAATATGGTATCAAGATTTCGCTGTCTATGGCTAACGGTTGTGGTTGTAGGCTGGCAGCTAGTGTACAGCGATAATGGAGAAGGATGAAATGTGTGGCAGAAAAGAAAAAGCGACAACTATGGTTGGGTTGAAGAGGCAGAAGGTAAAAAGAAGTCAATTTTTAACAAAGCTAGCACCCATGTAAAAGAACCATTCTTGCTTCAGTAGGCTTCATTAAAAAAAGTTACCTTTTCAGTCGACAAAATAGGGTCAATAATGAGTACAAACAAAATACAAACAGCTTACCCTCGCCGATTTACCAATATGTATAAGACCAGGCCCGGGTCTAATACGGGCCTGACTAAGGCTTGAAGCATGACCCAATACCAACGCTCAAGGCCCCAATCCTGGCAAAGGCCCATGCACTTTTGGCGAGGGCTGAGCACTTTTGATCCGGTGGGCCCTGGCAGAGAAGCATCCCCACCCGGGAACTAGGCCACACCTGGTAGGCGCCATACACGTTCTTCGGCCGCGCCTTCCATTCTGGATGGCACCTCTTCCTGCTGTCTGGTGGGGACTCATTCCTGGACGTGTAGAGGATGAGAGGACCCGCTGCCCCTTGTGACGAGAGCCCTGGACGTGCTGGCTGGCAGTGGCGATCTCCGGTTGCGGTCGTCTGGCAGTGCCAGTGAGAGTCTACAGGCCTTTTCTCGCCTGGCTTTCGCTGTTTTCTGCTTGCCGCCTGCTGCATGCCGCACGCGTCCTGGTCGTCATGGCCTGCTGACGACGTCATCTGGCCCCGGTCACCGTCGTTACCACACCACCATCGTCGCCTGCCGCCCGGTCTGCCTGCTGCCTGGTCCTGCTGCCTCGTCCGCTGGTCTCTATGCCAGCTGCCATAGACCCCACCCGCCCGAGATCCGCGAGGGGTCGCTTCCCGGCGCTGCCACGCTCCTGCTCCTTCCAGCTCACCAGCACCACCCTCTTCTCAGCGACCTCGGCCCGGTACTCCGGCTTCCCCCACTGCAGGGCTTTGTCGCCCTCCTCCAGTGTGTCGCCCTCACCTGGCCCGGCTGGTTCTTCAGCACCGTCGTCCTCACCTCCTGCCATTCCGGTGCAACCAGGCCAGCCGATCCTGGGCGGCGACGTTCTGTGTGTCTACTTTCTGATCCCGGCGGAGCTGCAGTGTCCTATCAGCTGCTGCAGCGTAAGGTACAGTGGGCCCAACTGGACGTCACGAGTGCAGTCCACGCACTGCCACGTGGAATTCGAACACATCAAGCCTGTGAATGACCGAATCTACGTGTGCTAGGTCTGCGACTCACCGATGACGTCCCGGCCATCAATCACTGCTGCCTGGCCACGTCCACGTTGGCACCCTCGTCGGAGGCTCCTCGGCGTCGTTGCCGCGTTTGCTACGCGACTTTTACGTCGGCTCATGACATGTCCAATCTCCTACGCTGCCACATTGACCAGACTGGGCCATCTGGCGCTGCTCATGCGCGTGTGACTGCTCGCTATACGTGCCACGTATCCAGTTCCTCCTCCTCCTTGCCGTCCTCGAGTTCCCCATCACCTATAGCGTCCCGGGCTTGACGACGACGCGGAGACCCTGCGCCTTCCGCTGCCACACGTTTGGTGCGGCCCTCGTCTTCTCCGGCTACCAGATCGGGGGCCTCCTCGCCCTCGTCGAGATACAAACCGGCTGCCTTCAAGTACCTGTCTCCTAGCGGTTTGTAGCGAGAGAGGAAGACGGGACGGCGGGCAACGTGGTCGTGTCGTTCTATCGCCGCTTTATTATCCAAGGCGATTTGCCGAAGTGCAGCAGCGGTGGCTGCCACGTCTCAACCCGTCAGGAGCGTGAGCACGGTCTCCCCAGCTCGCGCCTCGAGCTGTGGCATGAGCTGCGCGAGAAGCGCAGTGCGGTGGCTAGAAAAAATGACGATGAGGATGAATGGCGATGATGATGGCGCTACAGATTACTCCCCAGCCCCGCAGAAATGAAGCCGAAATGAAAAACGATGGGGACGTGTATACAACAAGGTTCGTGACGCGAGTCAAAGTGTCTGTAGGCAGTCCAGGTTGTCAACGAGAAGGGACCACTGGGAACCCGTGGGTCTATGGTGGCCGACACTGGGAGAAACGCCGCGAACGGAGATAAAAGAGCCGGGTCGCTGCGGTCATAGACACGTGCGTCCCACGAAGACTTGGGAGAATTCGAGAGCGAATCCGGTGGTTAGAGTGGACGTGGCTGACGAAGGCACCCCCGTCCGGAGCCGCGGGAAGGCGCTGAACAACCCGCGTTAGTGATGTGGGCGAAGCGGTCTGATGGATCAAAGCGAAGCCATGATGACCAAGGAATGATATGGAATGATCGCGGCGGAGTCTCCGACAGCGCACATGGTGCCGACAAGGCTGTCGACAAAGAGCAGTTGGCTGACTGTGCTGATGCGGACGCAACCGTCGACGAAACACCTACGTTAGCGTTACAGTGCGGCCGCCGTGCCGGCGCGGGTGGCCGAGTCGACGGACGTGGAAACGCCGTGCTCAAAGAAGCGCACGAAAGTCATGGCAGGCAAGCAGGTCCACAGCAACTGGTCAGCCGATACGCCACGGAGAGGTAGTGGATGCCTGGGCCTCAGCGAGGGGCACGTATGAATTGATTGTGCATTGTTGCAGGTCGTGTCACCCTTCAAGGACTCCGGAGGGCAGTCAAAGGCCCAGTAGGCTCAGGCTCTATCGGAAGGTCGGCTGGCGTACCCATGCTCGTCGGGGCAGCCTGGTGGTTGTCCGCCTGTGCGGGTGGTACACAAAGTGCAGTCTGTTGTGTCATAGGCCTACCAGGAACGTCATTCTCAGGAGCGTCGGTCATAGTCGCAGCCTCTCGGTAGTTTCGCCACATTTGATGGCTGGTGGCTTTAACTTTCGCTTCGAGAAACTGCCAGGGCGATGCTGGTCGCTGCTGGCAGAACACGCAGAGCGTTGGGGTTGGTAGAGAGTCCCCCTCTGACATCGGAAATGGTAAGGTTCTACGACCAAGAAGGGAACAGGGGGTGCAAGGATGTCTGTGCCAGACTCCGAAGTTGGCGGCAAGGTAGCTGTCGTGAAGTCGTGTGGGTCCACGGTGTCGTGTGCGGGCAGCACGTTTGACGGAGCTTCGTACGCGGGCTACGAGGGAATGCACTTCTCGGAGGGGAGGTCAATCGCAGTGGGGGCGTTTTCTATTTGTCGGCGTGGTCAGGTGCAGGGTTGGATGTTCATGCGACCGGATCAGAGGTAGAAGTAGTCGTAGACGGGGAAGTGAGGTCTTTCTCAAGGTAGGGCTGCGGGCCGTCTGGTACCGCTCGCTGGGGCGGAGGGGCAACCTGGAACTCGCGGCTTCCTGGAAGCGGGCGGTGGTTTCACCGTCGCAGGCGAGCACCGCAGCGCAGAGGTCGTCGAAGGGTAGCGGCCTGGAGGATGACTCGGCGGCTAGATGACCCAGCTCAACCAGGAGAGCGTCCAGCAGGACAGCGTGCATCATCGGCTGTACCTTGATGCCATTGACCACGAAAATGGCATCGAGCCGCATAAACCACGCTTGGGGGTAGACTGAGTGAAACGGCGGAACTGGAGGACAGAGTTACGGAAGTCTGGCAGCGGACCACTCGGTGAAGGGCGTGTTCGCCGGGTCACCAATGTGGCAAAGAGGAAGACGGGATGGTGGCCAACGTGGTCGTGTCGTTCTCTCGCCACTTTATTATCCAAGGCGATTTGCCGAAGCGGAGCGGTGGCGGCTGCCACCTCCCAACCCTTTAGGCGCGTGAGCACGACATCCCCAGCTGGTGCCTCGAGCTGTGGCATGAGCTGCACTAGATCTGCAGTGCGGTGGCTAGAAAAAAATGACAGCATATTCACGAAGTGAGTGATGGAGAGTGGGGCGAAGCATTCGTCCGTCCATGCGTTCGTCTGTGTGACCATCCATGCGTCTGTTCGTGCGCCCGTCCCTGCGTTCGTTCATGCATCCGCCCCTACGTCCGTTCAACGTCCATCCATGCATCAGTGTGTGTGTGTCCGTTCGTCCATCTATTCAACACTCCAAGTCCCACCATCTCGCATCTATTTATCATATATTCCCCATATAGAAGCACCGGACATTCCAAGGACTAAACGAGAGGCGGCACACGCACACTTTCTTACGGCTTGCCCTTCGGGTCTACTTCCCACCTTCAACCACCTTGAGTTTATGGTATATACTAGTTCACTGTATTCATAGCACTGTGGCCCAATGCTCGCTAAACCTTTCTAAAACCAAGGAGGTTACGCCCAGCGAGTATAACGTAGCAACCTTTTTCTGTCAGATAGTGCTCAATGTACATGCCAGTGGCTGCTAAGTGGGAATGAGATACAGGAGAATTCAGATTTTAGTCGACGCGCACGCTGCGAATTTTTTACTGTTCAACAACGCACAGAAGATATCTCCCACCAGCACCACCTTGGAGGGGCTGGTGGCATATTTTGAGATATTTCGTATATAGAAACACTGAATGTATATATGACCTGATATACGGGATATGCGTTTTCAAGATTTGATAACACTGCAGTTCCGGGACGCGTTAAGATCCGCCGGCCTCTTTTAACAACTTTGAACCACCCAGGAATTTTGACTAGATGCTTCATGAAAAAAACCAATATGATCATACATTATTGCTAGGTTTAAGGCGACAATCGACGTTAAATCTCACTTTATCAGAGACTCTCCGAAGTTCCTTTTAGGTAACATCTTTCTGAAGATGTAATCTACCTTCACGGTTACATTGAATCACGTTTGACAGGTCCAATGGCTGCCGTATCATTACAGCGCAGGGCCTGCGCCGATGCCCCGACGCGGAAGAAAACGCCCCTAAAGCGGTGGCTGCTGTCCTTATATCAAACTGTCGCCGAAGCTTCATCACCAGTAAAAATACTGAAAGACTCATTTATTGCTCGCGAGTAATAGTAATGAGCTTTTGAATGCAGCCCTTGGTGTTGTTTTCTTGACAGTATTGTGCTTTACGGTGCCTCGTAAACACCCCCAACCGGTAAAGTAATGGCAATCTCGTAAGGCAAACAACTGCATTGATACGAGTGCAGTGGTGAGCGAGGAAGTGTCATACTCCTAATTGGACAAGACAGTTGTTTAGGACAACATGGAGTATCGTTAACTACGCCAATGGTAAAAAATAAGGCTGTCCAAACTGTTTTGTCGACGATCGTGGGGCTAAATTTGGCAGCTAGTAACATCTTGGGGCTTGCGTGGTGGTGAAACCATACTCAGGGGAAACGTTTTTTTCCGCTGCTTCCACATGTTCAAAGCGAGAATATCCTCACACAAAGCTTGCCAACTTTCGAACAGACTGCGCAATAGCATGTTATAACAAATCACTACAGCAGATAGGCCTAATCTACGGAAGCAATTCAATTTCGAATAACACATAGCTAATTCACATGCACGTTTGATGGCCGGCACGCCCTCTCACCACACTGCGCTACCAGAGGAAGGTGTGGTTCGGAGTGTTTAAAAATGTGTGCACTGAAGGCACTGAGCGAAACATGCTAAATTTAGCACATTTTTTGGGAGGCATCGCAATTACCGTTCACTAGTGTTCACATTCCTTCATGTTCTGGATTAGTTTTTTAAGATTTCACGAATAATTCACAGGCGTTTTACAAATTATACGTGATTTTATTATAGGTTTGATGAAAGTGTTGCTTGACCGCTGCTATATAATCGTATTAATCACGTGTGAAAGTTTTATTTGCTGAAAAATTTCATTTCAAGCATAAATGTCTATTTAGGCTTTACTTTGATGCCATTCACATCAGTGATGCAAGCACATGAAATTGCGTATTTCCAAACAACACAGCATCGTCTTGAAGGCCAAAACAAGGGGTATTTACGGGTTCATTCAAACAAATCGTATCAAAAGAGAGCCAAAAAGGGCATACCTAGTCCAAATGGAATTTTCAAACTGTTCAAAAGGCCCCGCCACGGTTGTGTAGAGAATAAGAGAAAACAATACCACGGTGGTCTAGTGGCTAAGGTACTCTGCTGCTGACCCGCAGGTCGCGGGTTTGAATCTCAGCATTTCTGATGGAGGCAAAAATGTTGTAGGCCCGTGTGCTCAGATTTTCGGTGCACGTTAAGAACCGCAGGTGGTCAGGTGGTCAAAATTTCCGGAGCCCTTCACTACGGCGTCTCTCATAATATGGTTCTTTTAGGACGTAAAACTTCACATATCAATCAATGAAACTGTTCAAAAATGTTGTGGCTCGGGCGAGTTGGTTATCCATGAACCTAGCGTGTATTAGTGTGGCACATGAAAATGAAAGGGGAAAGACGACAGAGACGAGTAGAAAGGCAGGCGCTAAACTTCGAACTGTTTATTTTATGCCCTTGACATTCATCGTATACATGCGTAAGAACACGCATGTACATTCTTGGAATGACGCCATGTGCAAGGTGAGTCGTGTTTCTACGCATGAATAGGGCGGATGTCAAGGGCATGAGATAAACAGTTGGAAGTTTAGCGCCTGTGTCATCTTTCCTCTTTCATTTTCAAGGTGCCGTGCTTATACAAACTAAGTTCATGTCAAACTGCGACTGACTTTCTTCATGTAAGTTGTACATCTGAAACTGCGTGCTTAACGGTACAGTAGAGACCTCTATGCGCAATGAACTATCCGATCAAACGGAGCGTCAAGTCGACTCATGAGTATTGCATTGTGTTGTTTAATATGATGCGTATTTCCGATTCCCTTTGAGGTGTTTGAACAAAAGCATATCAGCTTCGATGTTGTATGTGAACACCACACTTTTTTTAGCCGTTGTAAAGGGTGTTTCCCGGCAATCCTGTGAAATTATAACACGTCCTTAACCTTTTCTCTGCAATATATTTATTTAAAGCGTTCCTCATTTTATTTACACATAATGATGTGGTGACAACGGCAGTTCAAAATAGTCACAACAGGTAGCAAACAGCCGTCTCTACGCTACCATTGACAACCATGTTTGCCTCGGAAAAAAGTGTTTCGCTTGAATAGCGGTTTAAGGGAAATGTTGCTCTTTGAACAATGTACTGTCACTTCACCCTCACTTCGATCAGTGAAGTCACTCTTGTTGTCCATACATTTATTGTTTATTTTTAACATTAAAGTGCTTAATATGCGGATAAACTTCTGCCATTTGTTCGATTTCCGTCAGGGTGCATGAAATGCGATTACGCACACCGCACTCGCTATCAAGCCGCAATGTAAATAGGTCCAACAAGGGAACACAGCCCTATCAACCACTTCACAGAGAGCGGCTGGCTTTCCGCCTCTTGCACAGCCGAAATTGCCCCCGGTATCGCTTGAGGTGGTTACGCTTGTCACTCATGCTTTTGCACTGCCGCAGAACGGCGGAGAAATTGTTATTAGTTTAACGCACAAACACGTGTTCCCGAATGCGTAAAAAATATTGCCCTGATCCCCGTAGCAGAAACCTCATGTTATGTTTCTGACGTGAGCAGTGATGAAGTGAGATAAAAACTCTGTCGCCTGCAAGTTTCAATAATAATTGTTGCCTAATATTTTTTCTCTATAATTCCGGACATTTGACTTACCTTCGCTTTTGTCTCTAACCACCCCCGTTCCACGTCACCGTGGATATGGCGAGAGCCGCGCCGCGTAGCTGGAGAGGGACATTGTCCGAGCAGAGAACATGGCTGAAAATGAGGTGCAGGTGTGCAAGTTAAGTCGGTGTCACTGCGTGTGCCTCCAATGTGACTACAGAATCGGCCATTGAAAGACTGAACACGACAAGGTTCGGGCGGGGCCTTCGTGAGACCATCAGCAGACTGTTTGTGTCCTTGCAGTGTACATAGCAGGAAGACAAGACAGAAGACACTCCCAAGACAGCCGGCCGACTAAAATCGGTGTCGTGTCTCTCTAGTGTAAACGCGCCTTAAAGGTATCAACGAAACTTGGTGATTGCAGTCGGCATCTACTGGGATTTACGTGTGAAAACCACCATATATACTAATCACATCAGTGCACGCATGAAGAGGACGAGGTGGCACTCACTGGCGAGCAGCTCGGTCAACTGATTTTTGCTTTGAGATGCACCTCTCGCAATTATTCTCTTTATAAACGTGTTCCATGGTTGCAATTATAGTGGAGGTGCTGGGTAAGCGAGCTACTGCCAAGCAAGAGTGGAGAGCAACCGTCTACTAACAATGGAAACGTCACGCTAGGAGCTTCACCGCAGCCGTCTACTAGCGGGTTTATGACCCTAACCTCAACACATGAGCTCGGACGGAGACATCGAACAGCCGTCCACGAGGCGTTTTCTTACCACTACAGAGAGCCACGCACCTTTACAAGGAAACCTGCATGGTGATGACGTTGAAGAATGACTCAGCCACTATCATCGGGTGAGTTGAGCCAATGACTGGAAGGCTGCCAGCAAGTTGTCCCACGTGTTTATTTCTCAACTTCGCTGCTTCAGTATGGTTCGAGAATCATGGCACACCTCGACAATGTGGGACCCACTCACAAGGGCGATTCATAAGTGTTTTGGCCACCCAGCGACGAAGAGTAAGCGCGCATCGCAAATGTTGTCGCAAAGAGCTCAAGCTTGCAGTGAGACTTTCAGAGCGTACATTAAGAGGTATAAAAATTGTGCAAGTGTGTGGATGCCAACATGACGGAAGTGGACAAACTGGGCCACATTCTCAAAAGAATTGTAGAAGTCGTCTACTACTTCCTTATCGGCGAGGAGAGTCCTGATTCTGTGGTCGATATGATCGGGCACTGTAAAACTTCTGAGGCCCTATAGCCTCACCGCATCACTTCGATGTTCAGGTACCCGGCCAATGTCGAGAGGGTCACCACTGTTGATGCTTGCCAAGAATGCTACATGATAATTCTCCTTCAGTGATTCGCCTTATTGCCTGAAGGACTTTGTCTCCTTGTTTCTGTACCCTAAATTCCCGAGATACATAGTGCAGTACACTAAATACACGCAATACTGCTGCTAGTTTCTATGAGTGTAGCTATTCTAGCTGTGGTCCACAGCTCTTGAACCAAGAAATACATGCACCTACTCCCTCGCACCAATGACGTCATCGACTACCTGCCTTCAGCGTCCATTTTTTATTAAAATGAGGAAATAAGAGAGATTGGTGCCATTAGGATTGCACCGGCCTATTCCTTTTCTCTTAGCAGGCAAGATATGCCGTAAGATCAACAATAAGGGCACAAATTGCGAGACTGTACAACGTACGATGTGAAAGTACACATTCGCCAAATTTCACAGGTTAGTTCACATACAGCTAATAGGTTCATATGTTTCACACACAATGTCAGTTCACCTCACATGGCAGTTCATATTCGCGTTATTTTTGGGTGGACTTGTGATACCAGAGTTGAAAAATTCGCATTGTTCTGACTGAAAAAGAAAACATGGCATTTGTTATGCCATACAGCTTGTTTGAATTTATAGTTATGTCGTTCCAACTGTGTAATGGTCCAAATTTGAATGACATACGCACACCGTCTTGCGGGACATAAATAGAAATTCTGTTTATGTTACCTGAACGATGCGTTTAGCGTTGCATGAACTTGTGAAGAACAATCATCACCTAGATCTTATTCTAACCTGTTTGGCAAAGGCGGCATTGACAATGAACTGAAAAATATATCGCTTCGGTGAACGCATAGTCTAAAACAAATAAATTTTCTTACACCGTTGATGAGCATAAAACACTAGTTTTGACACAGCTTGTGGACAAAGCTGGCAGTAGGCCAGACCTACAAGAAGCAGATGCCGTCAGCAACTTCAAGCAGCCGTGGTCTTTCAGGAAGCTGCGAAGCTTTCTGCGCCTACGTTCTCACTTCCATCTCTTTGTGCCGAATCCTGTCAAAAAAGTCCCAATTCTTCACTGACTCGCTGCAAAAAGCTGCCACTGTCCACTGCAACCTGAACTGTGAGTCAGCGTTTGGGCCAGTACAGTTCGTTCTCACTTTCGGTGTCAATACAACGCCACTTTGCTATTTATGCTTCTCAGAAATCAACGCTGATGCCAGTGGAGTTGGTCTCGGCTCGGTACTTGTTAAATGCCGTGATAATGCTGAACATGTCGTCGCCTACGCAAGCCGGTTGCCGAGCAAAGAACTGTTGCAGAAGTGGAGCGTCTTGCTGTCGTTTTCATCGCAAATAAGTCTCGCCCACAGTTATTACAGCCACTACCGACCATCACTCTCTTTCATTGTCGGTAGGCCTACACGATCCACCTGGGCGACTTGTGCGATGGGTTTTGCCATTAGAAGAGTATGACTTGATGATATGCTACAACAGCGGAAACAGCCACGCAGACGCTGACTGCCTTTCACGGCTTCCCCTACCGATGACAAAGTGCGACCCTGACAACTTCGACGAGTTTATCGCCACTCTTGACGCTCAGTTTTTTTACCCCGTGGCTTTCCGGGCACCACTGCACGAGCACGGTTGCTTAGGTTCTCTGTTTGCCTCCACGAATGACCCCGTCGATTGAATTTCTTTTGTAGTTGCAATGCGTCCTTTTCTAGGAAGAATTATTCCGACTAAAGCACCCGTTCACTCTACGTTGTCGAGTTTGTCTGCTTTGTCTTGACGACGCAACCAGCGGACACATGATCTTCGTCAGACAATTTCATCACATGGAGCAAACGTTTTACTGGCCCATGATGTGACGCTACAAGGAAAATTACGTAGCAAGTTGCGAACAATGCCAACGTGGCAAGCATCCCACGAATACATCCCCCGGATTTCTCTGCATCACTGACCACCTCCTAGCTCTTTATTCGAAATTGTTGGTAGTGACTTCCTAGCTCCGTTTCCACGTTCAAACAGCCCCAATCGATAAGTCATGGTCTGTGTCGACCATATGACACATTACGCAAAAAATGTGGGAATACCTATGCACTGCCACAGTTTTATGCCACAGCCGTTCATTTGTGACAGTTTTATGCTTCACCTTATAATTTTACGTCATGGCCCTCCACTAGTCGGGATTAGGTAAATGGAACGTCAGTTCCTCGCTGACGTCGTTGAAAAGATCCTGCGCCTGTCGGCCAGCCAAAAATCGCCACGCGACCCCCTATAGGCTGGTCTCGTAGAGCACACCAACAGGACGCCAACGAACATCTTGCCACTTTATGTTGATGCCAAGCCCAAAAGCTGTCACAAAGTACTCCCCTACAACACGCACGCACACAACACTGCGAAGCACGAGAAGACAGCGTACTCGCTTTTTTTCTGCGCTACGCTCACTCCTCTCGCAGCTGTCTCAGTACCATTCTGCCTTTCACGCTCAATGTGTAAAGATCGGTTGTTAAGTCACCAAGTTGCTCTGAAGAAGGCCGTCTTGTAACACGCCTCCGAACCATCGCATCACAATACCGCTTAATCAAGGATCGTCACCCTTTCGTTTCTCAAACAAACAAAGACCTTATGTGGTTGTGGGCTCCTGTTCAAATGCGTGGTTTGTGCTAAAAGCTCTTGGCCCACTACTCCGGACCATTTGTAATTCTTGACTGCCTAAGCGACGATACATACGCCATCTTCAGCGTACTAAAAATAGCTAGTGCTCTAGCAAAACACAGCTGACATACGTCGCGCACCTTAAGCCATATCACTTTTCTACTGGCTCACGCAGTATAATAATCGCCTGCAAAGGAAGAAATGAAACATAATATCGGTGGACGAATACTACGGCATCCCTTATGATGATCACCCAACAAATATTATAATATTGAATCTAATGTGCGAACCTATGGTTCTTCGCATACAACTATTTACCAAAACAGTGACAAAAAATATAAGCAAACAAAACGTAAGACCTCAGAGAACACGATCTCTTAGGAGGTTCTGTGCTTTTGTGCACCAACTTTGGTGACAGAAGTTTCTCCAGAGCAAAAGAGCCATTCTGTCAACATCCTACGAATACGACACGTTTCACTGCCAGCGGTGCATACATCAAGTCTCACGACAAGAAGAAAGCAAGTATCGATCATCCCTAATGGATGAACTTCGTGTTCGAATGTTGTGCAATGTCGACGCGGTCCTCCTTAGTACAGAACAAGCTTTCCGGTTCTCCTTAATATTCTACCGCAGCCATCATGAGCGCACGCTGGCCTGAGCGCTTGTCCCAGAGGTTCCGGTTTCCATCAGCTCGGAACTTTCGCCAGACGGAAATGAGGGCGCGCGTAACGGACACTGTTGCTTCTTTGTTAAGACATACAATATGAGAAACTTGATGTGCCATGTTCTATAATGCCTCATTTTTCATAGCGCACTTTCAGTGCTACTGCTTATCGCGTTGTTCATTCGCAGTAGCATATGTTGATTCCAGGGAAGAGTAAAGTCATCAAGATAGTAAGAAACGTTTGACTGTCAGTCTGAGTCAATTTTAATGCCTTCTCTTTCAATTTTAATGATCATTGATCAATGCCTTCTCTTTCACAATTTCATACTCAGATTTAGTCTTTCCCAAGCATACGCTACGAAAAATAAGCAGAAGGCTAAAATAAAATTTTAACCGTACCCGATAACAAACACGTTGTTACACATAGATCAGTAGTGACGAAATCTAAGAGAAATTCTTTTTCGGAACAGTGACGGCACGGTTGAAATGTTTGTGCCTGTTAGAAAACATTCTACGCCATTTACTTTTTCGCAAGCTTTGTATTTCTGTGTGCATCCCTAAAATGTTCATTTGCATAAGTGGTGCAGTTTTCTTTTTCGCTCTAATGCATATGTTTGTCATACATTAGAGGTTGAGGATCTAGTTATGAAACGGTAGCACTGTTTGGTAGTTCGGTAGCTGCTTTACCCAACCATGATTATTTACTTCAGCTGAATGGAAATGGTGTTTTCAGGTGCATATCAAAAGCCGCGTTATTCTTTTTTTTCATAAAATGAAAGAGAAAGAAGCCATCATAAATTTAGAAACATTAACAGGTGCCCTATTTTTATTGTGACAATATATTACGTGCAAATCTAATCAGAAACTTGTGGTGCAACATACAAGGCGCCTGAATATCTGTGCATGATTTTTTTCGGCTAACCACTCGAACCATATCTCGATAGGGGGTCTTCAAAGAGGTAATTAAGAGTAGTACTACCCTCTTCCTAATCACCACGAGAAATTCAGGGCACATTGAAACATGTCTTGAATGCCGATCATTTTTTACTGGGATGATGTCAAGCTTCGGCATCGATGGTGGCACCATCGACACCCCCACTGTGCATTATCGCGTCTCTTGCTACCTGCTCGTGTCTCCCGCCGGCCAAGGAAGACACTCATAACACTGTCGTTCGTTGGGCTCTGCTGAGAAGCGCGACCAGCACGCAGTTCTCGGCAGAGACCAAAGACATTGTTCGCGGTGATATGAGCAGGTCAGGCAGCCAGCATGGTGGAATCTTGAGCGCCCATGCAGGTGGCTTCCAGCTGAAGACCAAAGGCCAATATCGTCAGCATATATGGATTATTGAACAGTACTTGGAAATTGCTTTAAAAGGCCGACCATCAAAAGAATAAACAAAGTGGGACTCAAAATGGCACCCTAAGGGACGCCATCGGAAGTATAGCAATTTGCAGCAGGGACAATCTTCTGTCTGTGTTAAGAAGGATCTTCTCGTCAAATAATCGCGGTTTTACTGGACCACACGACCGCCATATCCGACAACATTCAACAACTTGATTATTGCGTCACGTGTTACATAACCGTAGAACCTTTTGACACCAAGAAATAGCACCAGTCATGTGCGCTTGAGACACTTATGTTGCTGGATAATGTTGTAAGGTCAGTTGAGTTGTGAACGGATAACCTTGCTTGCCGAAAGAACTTCATGCTGCCTTGGTGCACAATATAGCATTAGAGGTGGCATTTTAGGCGTGCGTCATTCTTTACCATCAATTTCACGATACGGGATTTGCCATGGCAATTGGGCAAAATGATGTCAAATCAATTGGCACATTTCCTGGCTTGAGCAGTAGCACGAGACGACTTATTCTTCGTTTCTGCTGAACAATGTCCGCAATCTTTGAAAGATTGTTATTTGCATAACCACATTCCTCAGCCTCCACAAGGTTGACCAAAGTGGTGCCGATGAGTCCATCAGCACCTGGTGAAGATGATTGTAGGGAAGCTGCTGAAAATGCGCCAAGATCTAGTATAGTGCAATCTTACTTCATTTCAGGGATTTGGTGCTCAGGAAAAACATTCTGAACGGTGGAAGTCCACATGGCACACAAACCATCAATTTCCGCACAAAATTCAATCGCCACTTTACGGTGGGTGTGGCCTACATATAAAGTTAGAGGCATGAAAGATTGCCTTTTTATGTGAGTCAAGCGCAGGGTATCATATGTCTAACAAAGGCTCTCGTGATCTAACGGATCGCAGAATGATCTGTAGTGCTTCTCTCCAATTTTTCTAGATGGCGTTGGATGTTCTTGTACGCACGTACCATGGACAGTCTCGAATCAGAAATTGCCTTCATACGTCTGTAGGTGAGTAGACACTGAGATTTCGAGTTGTCGCAAGGCCACCTTTTAACTCTAAATATGTCCAATTACAATTGATAGAATAAGCGACATTATGGCGCCTGCAGTCTGTGATAATGGCGTATCAGCCAAGACCTCTCGTCACATCATGTACTGCAAGCGCAGCTGGATCCGGTCAAGTGTGCACTTATTCCTACCTACATAGCCCTCCTATGTGTTCTTGAGCCTTGTGCAGGTATATTCAATCAACCCAGGTTTTAAGTATTGTAAATAATATAGTGCTATTTTGTTTATTTTGGCTCGTTGCTATTATTACAGGTCTCAAATCAGTACAACTTTTGAAATTACAAATTAAGTTCGTGATATTCCAGATCGAAAATAACAATGATCATCATTTTTTCACTTCCTCATTCACTCCAACATCATTCTGTGTCTTGGGCAAACCCTTCTAACACATTACTATTAGTGCTACTACTACTACTGCCACTACTTCGATGACGACCATGAAGGCCCAGAATAAATTAAGACGAGGTAGATATATAAAACGCAAAAATATGAGAGACGTGACTAAGCGCAATGCTGTTATTCTTAAACAACTGGTGATTGCACCATCGATGTCGGTCAACGACGACAACATTGTATGACTGTTGTCAATATATTACACGTATGTTTCTGCTCTCTTTAGCAGGAAGCTATACAACACCATGTCGTTTTATTAAATTTTGGTGGTTTTGTCAATCATTAATCAAATACAGATTCCAAGACAAATTATTTCCGCCATACCGACAATCAAGAGGCGTTGAGTGATTTTACTGCAATGAATAGTGTAAGCATGGCAAAATCCATATAATTTGTTTTCTGGGTATGTTTTGTTCATAGATTTTTGTGTGCATTGTAAACTCAAGTATTTCAGCCTGGTAAGTTGTACTCCAAAAATAACTACTTATAATAACTTCGATGTTCTCTCTGCAGTTCTAAAGCAACAAGACAAGAGTTATGCCGGAGAGAAACTTGTCATGGGCAAACTTGATAAGCAAAGTGAGCCGAAGTCAATTTATGATCATACGTTTGTCGAACTGTTACAGTCATTTCAAGTATCAAGAAACTGATCATTTACAGGTGAAAGGAGACAATACAAAAACTTTTTAAAAGGTGTAGCTATTGTCGGCTAAACGTACAAAAGTATATCATAAGTCACATTCAATGCATCTGCGTTAACGATTGTACGTGCGCTGGCTCGTGCTCTTAGGTCGGCAAAAAATGTCGCTGTCCAACTATTACCGTTGTTGGAGCGTCGATAAAATAGCTTCCATGCCAGAACTGAAAACAATACATATGTATTTGCCTCGTACTTTAGCAGAAAAAATTGCTGGGTGAATGTCGGAGCGATTGAACCTATGTGGCGTTCCGAACACGGCTGTAGATTTGTTTTCGCCGCATAGGGGAAAAAGCTACGTTGATGAATCAAAGAATGAGTTTTTCCCCATTATCGTAGTGGAAGAGAGAAAAAAGAGAGGAAGAAAGAGAGAAAGAAAGAAAGAAAGAAAGATCGGAATCAGTAAAATGCCAGCAGGTGCAAATGCTGCGGGCACAAACGAACCAATGCCTTTGGCCTTAGTGCTAATAGGCGTTATTTGAACCAATTACTACAAGCCACGAGAGCTCTGAACGCGGAAACATTTACGGGTTGCTAGTTATGTAAGCGAGTTCTCCTTTTGTCCGGAAAGAGCCTTTAACTCATTGGGAACCACTGTACATTTAAAAGTACGCTACTCTATTGATTAAAAAAAACAGCAAAAGAATATTTTGTTTTCAGTAATTCATAACTCTGCCACCAGGGGGAATCTGACATCATAAAATCAAGAGAACACGTTTGCACTTTTCCGTGGACAATATTTTTTCGGCCAAGTATTGACAAATGTCGTTCTCACCAAACACTCACGTAAGTGCTTCATAAACTTTTTTCTCCCAGCTGTAGTATTTCATTGTGCATAAAAGCTTTTTTTAAGTTCAAGAATACAAGGAGTAAACGTTTACGGCTGTAATTGTTGCATAAGTTTAATGTTTTCGTGTTACCTTGAGGCAAACGCTGCTGTTCTATATGTGGTATGCCGGGCCTTCATGTGTGCACATTGGCACTTGCTATTTCAGGCAACCAATATCATAGAAACAGAAGTTTTCTTTGGCAAGAAACCGTTCTGTCGTCTCAGTGAGGCACTCGAGGCTGCGGCAGATATTGCACAGAGCACTGATGAAAACGTGGATACAGTCATACACCCTCTAAAACCATCAGAAGAAACAGGCGAAGAAGAAGGCGACGAAGATTGTATAGGTTGTGCTCGAGTGAAATACGTTTCTGGTGAGAAAAATTGCTTTGCTTTTAAAGTAACAGCAATGAATTGCATACACTCCACTTTCTCGATATATAGCTTTGGTAAACACTAAATAAAATTAACAGTGATTGTTTTAAAGCTATAGCAGCGCTTCAATACGAAGTAGGGCAAAAACATTGACAATAAGGTGAAGGTAGACACGGGTGGACGATTATGATTGGCTGAAAGTAGAGATCCGTCTACAATTTACATTCTGTATCAACGTGTATGTGTGTCGGCGAAAGTGTGGAGGGGCCTCCGGAATGTAGGCGTTCACGCTTGCTTCAGATGTTCAGATCGGCTGGTTACGCTGCGCAGCTGAAGTTAATTTGCGTCTGTTTACCGCTGTCAATAATTGCCTTTTTTGCTTGCCGCTGTCAAACATGCCTTTTAGATGTCACGTTCGAAGAGCTGCATGTTCTTGAAGTACAATACACGCATTTTTCTCGCAGGTATGTTGGAAGTACACTGTAGTCTAAATGATGAGGAAGCAGAGGAGTGTATGCCCAACCTTGAAGAGGGCGAAAGTTCCTTCAATCAAATCGAAGGTGATGAAACCTGAGTAGGCTTGGGCAGATTCAACAGACGGCTCAAAACAGCGCCTTAGCAGGTTGCGAGCTCTCTATTCCGGTTATTCAGCAAGCCATATCATGAGCACCACCATTGATGATGAAATTCTCACTCACATTCCTATACAAAACGGCAACTATGCAAAACATGAAAATGAGCACGGTTTCCCGCGCACCTTGGACAAACTAAAGAAGTTCATTGACATTCTCATGCTTTCAGGCTACCATAGTCTTCCCAGGAAAATGCTGTACTGGTCCAACGACGAAGATGGAGGAGTTCTATACGTTTCAAAGTGCAGGGCAGGAAATATGTTTATTGACATAAAGAAGTTCTTGCACCTAGTCGACAGTGAAATAATCGAAGAAACAACTGCCCGTATGTTGAAAATTCATTTATGCATGGAACGTTTGAACAAAAGATTTCAGCTACATGAAATATTTCATCAAAATCTTTCAGTGAATGAGCCTATAGTTCGATATTTTGGACACCATCTCTGCAAGCAACTTATGCGAGGCAAGCCGATTCGTTTTGGTTGTGGGAACTGAATAATGTGCAGCCCGATGGTTATTGTTATGCTTTCCATACGTACTGCGAAAAATCATGAACAAATAGCGTTCCTCTTGGCTCTCGTGTTGTCCTCTCACTGCTTGAAGCAACTTCCAATCCCTGCGATCATGTTGTCTTTTTCGAAGTTTTTTCATTATTCAAGGACTCATTCTTACTCTTCGTGATTATAGATTCAGAGCTACAAGCACTCTTCGTAAAAACCACCACATGAAGTACCCCTGCCAAGCAAGAAGGAAGTGCCAAAAATAACAAAGGGGCCATCGCCATTGTTTCGACCCTGCCGGTGAAGTTCTCCTAGTAAAGTGGAAGGACAGTAGTGTAGTGACAATGACAACTAATTAGGACAACGATGAACTCACGTTCAGTGTAAAGCGACGGTTTCCTTCAGCTCATGAGAAGGTTAACCTTGAACAACCAGGGCAATTCAGCACTTACAACTGTAATATAATAAGGGGTTGACCTTTTAGATCAAGTCGTAAAAACTACACAATGCACATTCACAGCGAAAGCGGTGGTGGGTTTCTTCACAGAAAAGCTGAACATGGCCATGATGAATGATTGGAAAATTCACCTCGTAATTTCAGATGAGCCCATTGAATTCCTTGCATTCCTACACAATTTCACAGCATATTATCTGCTTCTTGCCACAACGAACCAGAATATCCGCCGATGGCCAGGTTCAACCATGCCTGGTATCGTACTTGACAAGGGGCCCGGGCAACTTTCCACACAGGTTAAAAAAGTAACTGTGGCGCCAGTCTTGCAACGTGAGGTCAATGTGGGCATGTGCAAAGATCGATGTAACACTTTGCTTGAAACACGAATGCTTCAATTCGTTATCTGTGTCTAAGTAGCACCACGGAGAAATCTTTGTTTTGCTATCGAAAGTGCATAGTGTACTATAAAAAGTACACCACTGTAAATTTGTAATAAATAGCGCAATTTTTTATGACACCTTAAAATTTTTGGTCCTGGTGGCTCGACATCGTGCACCTAAACTAAAGAAGAATGACCACGTGTACTTTTTTGTCCTTAATGGGTTAGCGTCCCGAACCATATACCATGCCATTTCCTACTGAAGAATATTTATTTATTTTATAATACGATATCAATAATATTATTACTAGTAACTCATTTATTAATCTATTTACAACGCACAATACTCGACGAGCAAGATGGCGCCAGTCCAGCATCAATCAAAAACTCACGGCAATTGAATCTCCCAATCCTGGTGGTCTGGCGCAACGTATTTGGCAAGCATACCGGTTAGCGCCTATTGAGGCGCTCCGTGAGGCCATTTGACTGGGGATGGTACGAGGTAGTAAATTTGTGCTTAGTATGGCAAGACTTCAGGATTTCCCGAACCACAGCTCATAAGAACGTACGGCCACGGTCGGTGAGAAGTTGGCGAGGAGCACCATGCACTAATATTATGTCGTACAGCAGAAAGTCCGCTACGTCGGTAGCGCAACTCGTCGGGAGTGGTCGCGTGATTGCGTACTGAGTCGCGTAGTCTGTGGCAACAGCAATCCATTTACTTCCGGCTGTGAAGAGTGGAAATGGGCCCAACAGGTCGAGACCAACTCGAAAGAAAGGTTCAGTGGGAACGTCTATTAGCTGAAGGTAGCCAGCTTGGAGGACAGACGGCGTTTTGCGACGCTGCCAGGGCTCACAAGCGGCGACATAGCGTCGAACAAAGCGGGCAAGTACAGGCCGAAAACCTGACGTCGTATCCGATCATATGTGCCGGAAACGGCCGAATGGCCCGTCATGAGAGCGTCATGAAGTTGGTGCAAGACAGTGGAACGCAGGTGTGCTGGGATGACAGGACGTAAGTTTGATCTGAAGGAATCAAGGCTATGGCGGTATAGGATCCAGTCCTTCACCAAAAACATTTGTGGGGATGGGTCGCGAGGCGTTGACTCCAGTTTGTCAATGATGGCTCGTAAAGAAGCATCCCGATGCTGCTCTTCGTCAATGTTCAGCAGCTGCGACATGAAAAAAACATCCGCAATAGCATCAGTGTCTGTTGCTTCGTCCGCAGGGTAGTGAGATAAACAATCCGCATACTGATGTAATCACCCTGTTTTATGCATTACAGATAACGTGTATTCTTGAAAGCATAGCGCCCAACGAGCAAGACGTCCTGTAGGTTTCTTCAGGGAGGCTAGCCAGCAAAGCGCTTGATGATTCGTGACAACACAGAATGAGCACCCGTACAGGTATGTACGAAACTTGGCGACGGCCAATACAAGGACGAGGCACTCGCGCTCCATGATGGAATAGTTGCGCTCGGCTGGAGATAGCAGCCGACTTGCGTAGGCTATAACACGGTCGTGTTCCCGTTGGTGTTGCAATGGCACAGCTCCTATGCCGTGTCCACTGGCGTCCGTGTGAACCTCGGTTGGGGCTGATGGATCAAAGTGAACCAAGATCGGTGGCGTTGTAAGCAGGGTCGTAATTTGGGAAAACGATGACGCTTGGTCATGGTCCAGGTAAACGAGGCGTCTTTCTTCAAGAGGTCTGTGAGGGGACCTACAATGGTCGCAAAGTCCTTAACAAAGCGTCCTGAAATAGGAGCAACACCCCACAAAATTGCGGACATCCTTTGTAGTCCTCGGAAGGAGAAAGTTTTTGACTGCGCGAATTTTCTCTTGGTCGGGGGGCACGCCTTGAGCATTGACAAGGTGACCGAGCGCAGAAATTTGACGACGAGTGAAGTGGCACTTGGAGGCGTTAAGCTAGCGTCCGGCTCAATGGAAACCGTCCAGAATAGCTGATAAACGATCTAGATGTTAGTCAAATGTGGCAGAAAAAGCAATAACATCGTCAAGGTAACACAAGCAGGTGGACCACTACAACCCTTGGAGCAATGAGTCCATCATTCTTTCAAATGTGGCTGGTGCATTGCAGAGACGAAAGGGCATCACCGTAAACGAATAAAAACCATCAGGAGTGAGGAATGCGGTCTTCTCGTGGTCCATCTCGTCGACGGCTATCTGCCAGTAGCCTGAGCGAAGGTCAATTGTTGAAAAATAAGTAGCACCGTGCCGGCAGTCGAGGGCGTCATTGATGCGAGGCAAAGAATAAACGTTTTTTTTTGTAATTTGTGTTGAGGTGACCGTAATCGACCCAAAAGCGCCATGTTCCCTCTTTCTTTTTAATAAGGATGAATGGAGAAGCCCAGGGGCTGTATGAAGGCTCGATAATACTTTTCGCATGCATTTTCCCGACTTCCTGCTGTATTATTGCACGCTCGGACGGAGTAACACTGTAGGGCGTCGGTGAGTGGGAGTCGCATGGCCAGTACTGATGCGATGGTTCACAATGGTGGTTTGGCTTCAAGAGTTGCTGGCAAAGTGGAAAATGCTACGAAAGCCCTCAAGAACTTGACGAAACACTGCAGCTTGCTCAGACATGAGGTCCGATGACACCATTTGCTCGATATCGGCGCCCCAAGAACGTGAAGGAGTGGAACCGCTGACTAAGCAGCCATCGTCAACTCTGAAGGGCTCGACATGGTCGTCTTGGAGAGCCCTAATTTCGGCCAGAGAGATACCCTGTGGTAGAACTTGGGGCTGAGTAAGAAGTTGACGAGTGGAAGCAAGGTTCGGTTTCTCGTATTCGTCAGAGTCAAATGCGGCACAGCAACCCCATGCGAAAGCATCACGGCAGGAATTAGGGCCACCATGTAATCATCGTCAGATACGGGCGGCATGGAGGATAAGTCGACATGTGTGACAGAGTTAGGCGGGAGGAGCGCGAAATCTATGCAGCAGAGGCTGGTTTGCGGTGGGCTTGTCAAATCGGAAAAGAGACGTAAATCGAGATTCAGAGAGCCAGCTGAACAGTCTATGAGAGCAAAGCACGTGGCTAGAAAATTCATACCAAGAAATAGTTCGTGAGGGCAATGCTCGATAACGGCGAAAAGAGTGACAGTGCTTCTCTCCCTAATAAAAACTCGCGCAGAGCACATGCCAAGAATTAATTGCGGCAATTTCTCTATCAGCGACTCGTACAGCTCGATTGAGGGGGGGGGGGGCATGACAACTTTTTTGGGTCGGCGGTGAAGGTTAGCACTTATTATGGACCCATGCGCACCAATATCTATCAATGCGCTCACATGAACATTCCAGACAGTGACGTCCAAAAGGTTCCGGTTTGTCTTTAACGTTAAGCGAGTATTTCTTGCGAAGGTCCTTAACGCAGCTCCACCTCCAGAATCTGCACGGCGTTGTTTTCTGGTCGGAGGTGCTGCAAATAGGTCGGGGAGGCAGCACGGCGTTGTGGGGGCGACCGGGACTGACGACGAGCAGGAAACGGTGACCGGTCATAGCGAGGTCTGCTCAGAGGTACTGCAGGAGCGGAAAATGTGGTCGGCATTAATGAAGAATTGATGGGGACGACTGGCGGACAAACGTGGTGTCAGACTGAGGTGCATAATATGACGGTAGAGCCCAGCGGTACCAGCAGTGATGAGCAATATGACCAACGCATCGACAGTTAAAACCTATGGGCCTGGCATCAGGGGTACGCCATTCGGACGGATTGCGTTGGATGCCAGGAGCAGAAGGTGGACGATAAGAACGCTCAGCAGAGTATACGGTAGGAACAGGATGTAGGCAGACATTCAATAGCTCTTAACGAACGACGGCTTGTATCTAACAGATTGTGGTCGGTGAAGGCGCAGGCGTCGGGAATGGCGTGGCTACCGGTTGTGCTAACTTGACCTGTCCACGAATGATGCGTGTGAGGTGGTCACATCGAGGAGCGTGGTGGAAGGCGTCGTCACATGAAGAAATAGCCGCTGTGTTCGGAAGGCGCAAGATGCTTTGGGCTATGCGGCAGGCTCTAGCTTGTTCGAGACGTCGGCATTCTTTACAGATGCTGTCGATGCTCGAGACGTTAAAAACCAGCAGGTTGAAAGCATCATCAAAAATGCCTTTCAAGACGTGGTTAACTTTTTCGTTTTCCGACATGCGCTGGTCGGTGTTGAAACAAAGGGCCAAGACGTCAAGAATGTAGGAGACATATGATTCCATAGAAGACTGGGCCCGTGTGGCCAGAGCCTTCTTCGCAGGGAGCTGACGACCAGGTAAATCGCCAAACAGGCCGCGTATCCTTTCTTTGAAGAGATCCCAGCTCAATAGGTCGCCTTCGTGGCTTTCAAACCATCTTCGGGGAGTGCCGTCCAGGTAGAAAAGCATGTTGGCGAGCACGAGCGTGGGATCCCAGCGGTGAGTAGCACTGACGTGCTCGTACTGGTTCAGGCAGGTGTCAAGATCGATCGTAACATCACCAGAGAAAGTGCCGGGATCCCGGAGGTGCGGGAGTGTGACGTAGGTGGTGGCTTGGACTGATGAGGGCGGCGTAGAGGAAGTACCAGCTGTCAAAGCAGTCGAAGGGTCGCCGATGTTGCGACCGCTGCGCGTTTCAATCGAGGTGCGGGGGTCGTCCACCTCCACCAATAATGTTACGAGTAACATATTTAATAACCTGTTCCCAACGCACAGAACTAGACGAGCAAGATGGCGCCAGTCCAGCAATTACCAAAAACTCCCTTCATCCTCCTCTTTCATGCAGCCGCGTTTAGCAGCTTATGTATCATGGACACTCTCGGCTAAATTTTACCGCTGTCGTCGGCGTTGGTGTTCGTAATCAATGACCGTATGTGTATTCGTATATATATATATATATATATATATATATATATATATATATATATATATATTACAAAGGAGATTTATTAAGCAGAAAGGGTGATGCTGAAACTTGGAAAGCGATGCACCAGCCGCAATTTCCGAGCTCGAGCCACTGCTGCACACTCGATGCTGCTGCCTCTGCGCCGGAGTACTTCCTCTTCTTTACAATGGCCCCACGGAAAAAAGGAGCCATCCTGGCGACTTAGTCCTGTGCAGGTGGCGTTGAACCGTGGTACTGCTTGAGCCTCTGGACGTGTACAACCTCGCGGTTGCGACGTCGCAAGTCTGATGGCGGCGTAAAAGGCTCAATGAGGTAGTTTACTGGCGAAGTTTGTTCAAGAATACGATATGGCTCATTGTACTTTGGCAGAAGTTTGGAAGAGAGCCCAGGTGTGTGATGCGGCACTGACAGCCATACAAGAGCACCCGGGAGAAAAACGGGAGTTGAGGTCTGGGCATCATGAATTGCTTTTTGCCTGTTTTGGTCATCGCAGGTAAAGCGACGAGCTAACTGGCGGCATTCTTCTGCGTGTCTGGCGGCGTCCAAGATCGGTAGGCACTCGGACGCGTCCAGTCCATAGGGCAAAATGGTGTCAATGGTGTGGGAGGGGTGACGGCCGTAGAGGAGGTAAAAAGGGGAGAAGCCTGTTGTCACTTGCGTTGCCGTATTATAGGCGTATGTAATGAATGGGAGGACTAAGTCCCAGTTAGAGTGATCAGGCGTCACATACATAGATAGCATGTCAACGAGAGTACGATTAAAGCGCTCGGTAGCCCCATTGGTTTGAGGGTGGTAAGCGGTACATGTGCGATGTACAATAGCACACTCAGCGAGCAATTTGTCAATGACCTCGGACAAGAAGGCGCAGCCGCGGTCACTGAGGAGCTCTTGAGGGCCTCCATGACGCAACACAAAATGACGCAGTAGGAAAGTGGCAACCTCCTGTGCTGTAGCCGTTTGAAGAGCAGCGGTCTCAGCATAGCGCGTTAGGTGGTCGATAGCAACCATTATCCACCTGTTGCCAGTCGGAGTCAATGAAAGTGGCCCATAAATATCTATTCCAACCCGTTCAAAGGGTCGGGAAGGGCATGGTAAAGGCTGCAGTTCACCGGCAGAGGCGTGTGGTGGAGATTTTCGACGCTGGCATTCGGCACAAGAGCGAACGAAGTTGCGGACGAAGGTATACCAGCAGTAGTAGCGATGTCGAAGCCTTTCGTAGGTCTTGAAGACTCCTGCGTGGCCAAATTGTGGGTCAGCGTGGAAGGAGGAACAAATCTGCGACCTCAGGGTTAGTGGAACGACGAGCAGCCACTTGCGTCCCTCTGGTGCGTAGTTGCGTCGATAGAGAAGCGTGTCACGTATCAAGAAGTGTGGAACTTGGCGCCGAAGCGTTCGCGTCTTTGGGAGTTCAGAAGTGTTGGAGAGATGATTGAGGAGAGACGCAGTCCACGGGTCATTGCGTTGTTTAATAGCAATGGTGTCAAAGTCAAGCGATGACAATGTGGAATCGCAAACAGAGTCAGCTGCGGCATTCTGGGACAGGGGGGAACGGGAAAGGGCGTCGGCGTCAGCATGCTTTCGTCCTGACCGATAAACCACGCGTATGTCGTAATCTTGAATTTTCAACGCCCAGCGACCGAGGCGGCCAGATGGGTCTTTTAACGTTGAAAGCCAGCACAGCGCGTGGTGGTCGGTCACGACGTCAAAAGAACGACTATAGAAATAAGGGCTGCAGCGCGAGCACGAATGTGCTAGAAGAAATAGATACCTCGACTTTGTCTATTTCTTCTAGCACATTCGTGCTCGCGCTGCAGCCCTTATTACTATGAATTCAAACCAACTAGCCCAAATCGCCATTCTTCTTCAACGACTATAGATATAGGCGAAACTTTCCAAGGGCCCACACAATGGCCAAGCACTCCTTTTCTGTGATGCATTAGTTGCTCTCAGCGTTGGTAAGTGTGCGACTAGCGTATGCGACGACGTATTCCTGATGTTCCGGTTTGCGCTGTGCGAGCACAACACCAAGGCCTACACCACTGGCGTCGGTGTGGATTTCAGTTGGAGCTTCAGGATCAAAATGGCGTAGAATGGGTGGCGTCGTGAGAAGCCGTCGCAAGGTGGTGAAAGCCTCGTCGCAGGCAGGGGACCACGATAAGAGGTCTTTACAGCTGCTGAGAAGTTGCGTGAGAGGTGATATAATAGACGCGAAGTTTCGGACGAATCGCCGGAAATAAGAACACAAGCCGATGAAACTTCGAAGTTCTTTGATGGTGGCAGGTTTAGGAAACGCCGTAACAGCTCGCAATTTCTCGGGATCCGGGAAGATGCCTTCCTTCGAAACAACGTGGCCCAAAATGTTCAGTTGACGCATGGCAAATCGACATTTTTTGAGGTTTAATTGCAAACCGGCGTTAGTTAAGCAAGTAAGGACGTGCTGAAGGCGACGTAAGTGTGTGTCAAAGTTAGGGGCGAAGACCACGATATGATCGAGGTAGCACAAGCATATCTTCCATTTTAGTCCACGCAGGATGTTGTCCATCATTCGTTCGAACGTTGAAGGGGCATTGCAAAGTCCGAAGGGCATGACGGTGAATTCATATAAACCGTCTGGCGTGACAAAAGCGGTTTAGGGGCGATTGGCGTCCGCCGTAGGCACCTGCCAGTAGCCTGACCGCAAGTCTAACGAGGAAAAGAACTCGGCACCCTGCAAACTGTCTAAAGCATCGTCAATGCGCGGTAGTGGATAGACATCCTTCAGCGTGATCTTGTTCAATCGCCGGAAATCGACACAGAAACGAATAGAACCGTCTTTCATTTTGACGAGAACCACCGGAGACGCCCATGGGCTCTGTGAAGGTCGAATGACGCCTCTGCGAAGCATGTCGTCTACTTGGTCAGCAATGACGCGGCGTTCTGTAGCGGACACGCGATATGGTCGTTGTCGCAGCGGTGAGTGGGACCCAGTGTCGATGTGGTGTTCTACTGCTAAGGCACGGCTGAGAGATAGTTGTTCAACGTCGAAAGAATGGCGGTAGCTGTCAAGAATGGTGAGGAGTTGTGAACGCTGTGAAGATGTCAAATCTGCAGCGATGAATGGTTGAAATATGTTTGCCGACGTTGAGTCAGGCGCTGAGACGACAGCCAGTTCACAGATGGAGGTAGAAGGCACCTCATCGGGGACGGATATAATTCTGGAAGAACTGATTATCTCGACGTGGCCAAGGCACTCGTGACAAAGTAGGGATAAAGACGACGACTCATGATTATAAATTGGCATTGTGGTTGAGCCTTCTACAAGATCGAGAGCAGCAAAAGGCAGGGGGAGGGCTCTTCTGGCGACGAATATTGGAGATGGTGTGAAGAAGACCGTGCCGTCGGATATGGCGCTGCATGAAACTGGCACGAACGCAAAAGAGCATGGAGGGATGTAGGTGTCATTGCTAACGACAAGTTTAGCGGCAGACTGGGTGTCGCCGGACGCTTGGTCATCCAGTGAGCAAAATTCAACCTCAGCCCTAGCACAGTCGGTTACGGCGTTATGACGCGACAAAAAGTCCCATCCCAAAATAATATTATGGGAGCACGATGAAAGAACTACGAACTCTATCGTATACAGAACGTTCTGAATTGTCACGCGGGCTGTACATACTGCGGTCGGTTGAACAGGTTGAGCACTGGCTGTGCGAAGCGATAATCCGGAGAAAGGCGTCGTAACCTTACGAATTGAGCGGCAAAATCCAGCGTCTATAACAGAAACAGCGGCACCGGTATCTACAAGAGCGTCAGTCGGGACATTTTCGACGAACACATCAATAACATTGGAAGGTGACAAATGAGGACTTGGGCAAACCGAAACTTGCGCAGTTCTTGCCTCAGGAACTGCGTCGTCTAGTTTTCCTCCTCGTTAGGCGCGGGCCGTCGACGCATAGGAGAAGGCGAGTGGCGGCGTGGAGAGGGCGAGCAAAGACGTCCCGACCGAGGGCGGTGGTCGTCCTGGTAGCGGGCTGGCATTGGAGTGGAGGAACCGTATCGCGCGTTGGAGTCAAGCGAGAAGAAAGGCTCACGGCGGTTTTCATTGGTGATATGCGTCCGGCGGCGGCAATACCTCGCGACGTGTCCGGGGTATCGACAAGCATAACATATCGGGCGATTGTCGGGGGTGCGCCACGGGTTGGCGGTGTTGGTGCTGGTCCAGTGAACTGGAGCTGGGGCATAGCTCGCGCGAGGCTGGAACGGAGGCGCAGGCGCCTTGCGAGTTAGCATGGCTGCAGCCGCGGCGTAGGTGAGAGGAGCAGCCACAAGATTAGGTTCGCGAGCAGCTGGTAAGGCCTCGGTGACCTCTCCTTGAATGACGTCACGTAGAGACGATGGTAAAGTTGTGGTAGCTTCTGGTGTGAAAGGCACCAAAGAAAGCTGTCGTGCAACTTCTTCGCGGACAAATGCTTTTATTTCGGCTATTAGTGACGCTTTGTCATGACCACTGATCACACTAGACAGCGATGCCAAATCGTGTCCTAGAAGACGTCTTGTCAGAGCTCGCTGCTTCCACAATTCATCGTAGCTTTGGCAGAGGCTAATTACGTCGTTAACAGTGGTCGGGCTTTTCGCCAAGAGCATTTGAAAAGCGTCGTCGTCAATTCCTTTGAGGATGTGCTTACCTTTTTCAGCTTCCGTCATTTCGGCAGTTCACGCGTCTGCACAAATCGACGACGTCTTCTATGTAACTTGTGAAGGTTTCACCCGTTTCTTGTTCGCGTGTGCGTGAACGTTGCTCGGCGCAAAGGTTTCGGACGGCAGGTCGATCGAAGACTGATACAATCGACGTTTTAAATTGCGGCCACGTTCGGACGTCTGCCTCGTGGTTTCTAAGCCAAAGGCTGGCTACACCCGTGAGGTAGAACGACACGCGTGTCAACTTGTCCGCGTCCGTCTATCTGTTTAAAGCGCTCACCCGTTAGAAATTCAAAAGCCAATCTTCAACGTCGTTGTCATCTGTTCCACTGAAGATGGGAGGCTCCCGCTGAGAAACACTGCCTGGACAGGTGGCCGGAAGAGATGAAAGCGTCTGCTGATCGGCGTCTGGCAAAGCAGAAGGTAGCCATCGAGAACGGAGTTCCAGGATGGTAGCGGGAAGGTGTAAGGGACGGTACTCGGCACGGCTCCACCAATTATGAAAGAGATTTATTAAGCAGAAAGGTTGATGCTTGGAAAGCATGGAAAGCGATGCACCAGCCGCAATTTCCGAGCTCGAGCCACTGCTGCACACTCGATGCTGCTGCCTCTGCGCCGAAGTACTTCCTCTTCTTTACAATATATATATACATATAAATATATATATATATATATATATATATATATATATATATATATATATATATATATATACCAAAAACCAAAGTGAGATTATCCGTATAGGGAAGAAGACGCACATATGAAGTAGTTTTATTTACGTTTCGGCCGGGGGTCCGGCCTTCATCAGATTCTGATGAAGGCCGGACCCGCGGCCGAAACGTCAATAAAACTACTTCGTACGTGCGTCTTCTTCCCTATACGAATATATATATATATATATATATATATATATATATATATATATATATATAAACACAAGGAAGAAAATAACCCAGAAAGAACTCCGGTGCGCAGAATAGAACGTCTGACCTCTTGCTTGTGAGTGGGTGGCATTAGCTCCTGCGCTAGGGAGGAGCAGCTGCTCTCATGTTGAAAGGCAAGCTATTCATATCTACCACTTACCGTTGGCGATATCGGGGGAACTATCGTGTTTTGGGCAACACCAGAGAGATGGTGCAATGAGCGTGCACTGCCAGATTGGCACAACGCGGTGACGCGCACTGATGCTTTAATCTCCCACGCGTACTCTCCCCAAGAAGGGGGTGGGGCAGACACTCGCACATGCGCACGCCTATCTCTCTGAGAGACAATCGTACGTTTTGGGCTTTCACTGGTACGATGAACGATTCTGTTGTAGTTACCGGGCGCGCAAAGATCACTGCACTTGCTGCAGAGTCTCCATTTGCGGAAGGGGTGCGCTTTTCAGACGCCGCGAAGCAACAACTGAGACCCTTATTCGCGCCCATCTATAGCTGTGAGGACGTTTTGTGCGTCATTTGTGCGTGAGCAAGGCAGGGGGGGGGCGGAGTTTTGATCTACTTGAAATTCTGCGCGTGACATTCACACTTGTCGCTATCGTATTCATTGCTTGGTCTGTGCTGCAAATCTGTGACAATTCATTTATTTATTTATTTCCACACTACTGCCAGCCTAAAATGAGGTTTGAGTTTGGAGTTCACATTATAAAGTACACAAAAAACAGCTGAATTGAAAACACAGTACCTGTGTCGCAACAGTTGCCATGCCATACGAGATTTTCCGTTCCTACATTGTCTTAATAGTTAGGCTGCCAGATTTTTCTTGCCAGCTTGTTGAACCTATGTGCATACACATCAGCTTATTGACCACTGGAACTTAAAAGCCATGCCTAACGTTAAGGGAGACATGCTTTAAGCAGCTGAAACAATTTATTTGCCACGTCATATTACCTGATGAAGTTGTGAAAGGGCTCTTCAGGCAATTACTTCACACGTCTCAGCCCTTATGAGAAACTTGAAGTTGTGCAATCTGCCTGGTGGATTAAGTGCACGATATATGCCCTACAATTTTTCAGCCAGTTTGGGTGTTTGGATGAAAGAGAAGAATGAAAAGTCAGGGGGGGTGAAGCTGACGCGCGTATGGTTTGCCACCTTGCACTGGGGAAGGATCGAGGGCATTAATTATAAACAAAAAAAGAAGATGAAAGATAGTGACATCAGGACAAATGTGCACCGGTTCATTGTACGCTTATAAGCGGTCGCTTAACACTTTCATGAACGCGAGGAATTTGGCCGATTCTGGGTAGTCCTGGAAACTCTTTTTTATGGCACCCAAATTTTGTGATGGTATAGTTGGTCGTATTAAATTGTAACACAAGGAAATATCTTCAAAACGAAGTTAGTATGAAACCAAAAATTTATTATAATGGTACAAAAAATGTCAAAAAAATTGTAACTAAACAATGAATTACAATAAATTCATCACAATAGTCGGAACACTATAAGTGTTAGAAATCGAAATATACACTTGAAGCACAATGAACACATAGTTTTATACTGTGATATCAGCGCTGTAAATTTGAAAGCTTTTGTGAGATGAAATAACAATACATGTGGTGTCGATCATGAGACCGTGTGAAGCTGTTTAATGATGCTTAAAACACGGGTTGCTGTCCATGTTTCAAAGAAAACATTTGTTTTCTGTTCAACTTTACTTTGTTCGTAGCATAACTTACACTTTCTGTATTTGTCTTTTTTTTCTTGCTGGTGTTGTTGGTCCACAGGAGCATTCCGTACAGGAGCAACATGACGGACGGCAGCACATTCAAGAACATGCTCTTTCGTTGTACATCGGCTTCTCAAAAGTACGCAACCGAGCATAATTATTTGTGCTTTCACATAGTTTTTTTTTGTTTTCACAAAAACGAAAAGTTTTCAGCTCATTTGAAGCACCGCGTGTCACTACAGAGCGCACTTGCAAGGTTCACTCCTGGCTGCCTCTGCACACAAACCTGCACTCGCTGAGCTGCTGCTGGCAAATGATCCATCTCCAAGAAAGTTTACACCCTGCAGATAAGAGCCCTAACTCTCAGAACACATCGGATCAATCTACGCCGACGCGCACCGTCCATAACGCAGCACGAGCAAAAAGCTAATCTCACCGGTGGATGACCGCCGTTGTTCCGGGGTGGTTCGAGAGAATATCGTCGTCCGCGCTGAATTCAGAAGTGCCGGTGTCGTTTTCCGAGCTTGTGCTGGCGTAATCATTGCAAAGTTCTAGCTCAGATGCACGAGAATTTTTCTAAATTTGCCATTTTCGTGAAGCGGTCAGACGCAACATTGACACCAACATTGCAACTATGTACGCCTGCCTTAGCGCATACAAACGCGCTTTTCAACCCTCACATGGTTAGGTAGGAAATAATACAAAAGCGCGAAGCCGATAAAATGCTTCTTCTATCCTTTAGATGGCGCAAGGTCTACAAAGCGCTTGAAACATGGCAAATATTGAAATTGTAAACATAAAAAAATTACTATCGATGGGGATAGGCACGTTCACAAAAGTATTATTGCTTTTGATGCTAAAACAACTAGCAATGCCCACGTAGCTTTGCTGGCCTGATATTCGTAGAACCATAATCTGAGGATGTTCTCTTTGAAAAAAGGTCTATCATCTAGTTTTTTTAGCTTTTCTATTGCCCGTTCTGTCCACTCACAAAATGATCACAAGATCACAGTAGACGCTGCCTTGTTTCATCATTATCGCATGAGTCACATCAGGCAGTATATGCCATTTCTATGCGGAAAAAAATAGGATTTTGTGCAAGATCCCCTTATCTACACACGGTATAGTAAAGTTTCGTGCCGGCGAAATAGGTCCAATAGAACTCGAAGCTTTTTCCACGGGGCCGATTTACGTAGGCGGTGGTTTCATGCACGGAGGTCCCTCAGCCAAGTTCCTTACATTTTGTCAGTGAATGAGCGAAGGGCCCTTGCAGCGTGGGCTCTCAGCAAGGGTGCTGGGGTTGTCTGGTTGTTCTCGTAGGTGGACCCGGCAGCATCTTCGACAAGGTCGTTCCTGGCAATGCGACAGCATGCCGGTAACCATTGGAACCCAACGTCATGACCCTTCAATAAAACTTAGTGAAGGACTTCTCTTATTCAATTTACTAGCTGTTCAGGCACATTTCCTTGTTACGCTGAGTGCAAGCTCTGCAGGTATGATTGTGTGTCAATAGAGAATAGTTATAGGGACTGTGTAAAACGAGGTAAACGAAACCAACAAATAGTAGTGAAATGCGAAGCACGTAGGGAAGGACAGTTCAGCTCTACTAGCGTGCGACCTTGAGAGGAAAGAAGCATCTAGTGCTCGGAGAGAGATTTATTTGGTAAGGCACTAATGAAGTCAAGCTTGGACAGGGCATCTAGGAAAGGGTGTCAACTCTCCAGTAAGATAATTAGAAAACTTTGTCAGAATGCAGCTTGCCCTTATGGGCTTCGTCTTCTTTCGTACGTGCCCAGTTTCAGTTTACAACGGCATGCAGAGAAGGGAACTTCAGCTTAACTAAGATACTCAGCTATTCATGGGCCTAACTACTCCCTTCGTCCATTTCAGTGGACCGGTGGCGAGTGGTAGCATTTGCCCAAATTTTGTAGTGCACACTCGCTTCATAGTGAAGCGTGACATGACACGACGTGATGGCATGAAACGCCAACGAAACAAGCTCCCGAGGTGATTCACACCTGAAAAGTTGCCAGGCCTGCACCGCACATGCCGTCTATTCAGAGCGAAATATGAAAGAGTGTTCTGTATAGATGTAGTAAAATCTTTTGAAGTATCCAATGCCGGTAAACTTAGAAAGTGCCTATTTCGTGACAAGTCCTCAATTGTATACAGTAACAAAGCCCCCACAACGCTATAAATAATAGTTTTTGAAAGTAGGAATCACCCAGCATACCAATTATAGTCATTCTGCAGAGAAGTGTTGTACGCACTAAAGAATATGGCTAAACCTTTTGTATTGATAAAATAGCTGACTGGGCTAGTTTGTTCTGTACACTCAGTGTGCACGTCTATTTGAAGTCCGACATGTAGTATTTCTGCGCTGTTAACCTCGAGTGAGCCTTTGTATTGGTCTGAATCCATTCACTGACCCTCTCGCTAAATATTTTGTATTGTGCAGCTCATTGCGCGGTTGACGCCTGCTAGTTAATTAACTATTCCACCACGCTGTATTTTTTTATTTTTTTATTTACAGTACACTGCGGTCACAAAGGACCTTGCAGGTGGGAAAATATACAGTTTCAAATTTACAAGCGCAAATGGAGCCGTAAGGCACAAGAGCTCACAAAAAAGGAAAACAAAACAATCTAACGGCATATCTAGAAGTATTACCAGCGCAGCCTGTCAGGATAAAAAAATTGCCTAAGTAGGCCATGTCTGCGAGTAGCTGCTGTACAGATGTTTTCAATGTGGGAAAACCATGCGAGTTTGTTGGAGATCGTCAATCCCAAATATTTGTACTCAGTGGCTTCTGCGGCGGTGTCAGCATTAATTTCATACGTGTATAAGAAGGTTGTCTTTTATTGCTTACGCGTAGCAGTACAGTTTTCTCGGAATTCAGGGACATTGACCATGTTGTGCACCATTCGTGGATATTTGATAGACTAGAGTTTAAAGAAATTTGATTATTTTTGCATGTTACCTTTTTGAAAATCAAACAATCATCAGCAAACAGCCTAATTTGCACATCAGGACACACAGCCGTGGTTATATCTTTCAAATACATGAGAAAAAGGATTGGTCCCGAGACGCTTCACTGAGGCACACCAGACGTAACTGGCAAGCGCGTGGATGAGTATCCATCAACATCAACAAACTGAGTTCGGTTGGATAAGTACTGTTTTATCCAATTGATAATAAAAGATGGTAGGCCAAATTTGTTTATAGTTGTTTAGAAGTTTACTGTGGGGTACACGGTCAAAGGCTTTGGTAAAATCCAAAAAGAATAAATGAATCTGACCGGCCAAGTCAAGAGTTAAAGCAACCTCGTGAATAGTGGTAGTAAGCTGTGTGATTGTCGAAAGGTTTTTACGAAATCCATGTTGGTGGTCAGACCGCAACATATTGTGTTCAAAAAATTGTTTATGGAATGTACAAGTATATGTTCAAGTATTTTGCAGCAGGAATACGTCAGGGATATCGGCGATAGTTTTCTTTTTTTAAGCGGTCTCCTTTTTTGTGAACAGCCTACTACCCGGGCGACACGCCAATCATCTAGAATGATGGCAAGCTTCAAACAGGAACGAAAAATCGCAGTGAAAATGTGACACAGGCTCGACACTACCGGCGCAAAAAAGCATTTAGAATGTTTTCCGGGCCACCTGAAGATCTATCTTTAAAGTTCAGCAAGAGAGAAAAGACACCTTCTAGAGATATAGAGTTATCGTCAAAATCTGATGGCCCGAATGACTGGACGCTGCTTTCGGCTGGAGAGAATACAGAATGGAAGTATTCATTCAACACGTCAGTTATGCCACTAGGTTTCGTTATAAGCACATCCGCTTCTTTTATTTTGTCTATTTGTTTAAATGTTTAGCCGAGAAAACACCAGAACTTTTGAAGATTTGTTTTAATAAAAGGCGCAAAGTAACCTCAAGATATTTGTTTTTTTGCGCAAGACAGCACATGGTGTAATTCTCGAAGTTTACGCAGCGATTCATTATTGGTGACCTTTTTTTTTCTTTGCTCGTTTAAGCTTGCCCTTCAAATTAATAATGTTTCTATCAACCCAGGGTTGTGTCGATCTGACTTAATGTGCCTCGTAGGAGCAAAAGTTTCAGTGCACTTTTGAACAGTTGCTTTAAACTTATTCCATAAAGTAATACCATCACGGTCGCGCAAACTATCTGCTAGTTCCCACAGCTCGTCAAGAATAGTTTCATCGTTCGTCTGATGAAAGTTATTGACAGTTTTGCTCTTTGGCCGAGTTTTCACGCAGTTATTTAGGGTACAAGAAAAAAGAACTAAATTATGGTGCGATGTACCATCCTCTACACAAACAGCATAATCAGCAATGCTTCTGCTGACAAATATAAGATCTAGAATTGCGCCTGCCCCCTTCATATTCACGGGAGGTTTCACGAACAACTTGAACCAAGTCGCTTGTCAGCATTATATCTTGTAACGTGTTGTCGAGTAAGTGAGACGTAGTGCTGCAAGCCCAATTGATTGATGGCAGATTAAAATCCCCAGCCATAATAAGTGTTCCGCAAACGTTCGTCGTCATGTAATCTGATAAGGAGATCAAGAATTCAGGGGGCGAAGACGGAGGTCTGTAGACCGCACACAGTTTAAGTGCATGTCCGCAGCAGTTTATCTTTAAAAAATGACTTTTATGATTTTCTACTTGCGTTAGTAATGCAGCTGCTAATGTGTTTTTCAAGATAACTGTGATGCCACCTCCCCGTGACGGGCGATCATGACAGGAAATTATGGTGCGATTTGTCAACTATTACTTCGTCTGATATGCCATCGTGCAGCCAAGTTTCCATTATTATCGTGATATGGGGATCGTGGCTAAGAAGGAGGCACTCGATCTCATTTCTTTTGTTCACTATGCTACGAGCATTAAGATTAAGTATTCAAAGACATTTAGGCCTTGCGCATGCATGGTTTCTTAGAGCATTTGACCTTGTGTTCTGGCTGAGTTTCTTGGATTTGCTTCATGCATCTGCGCTATCACGCGTAATTGCCTTCGGTGCAAGAACTGCTCGATCATTTTTGTCTTCATCCCACATGTAGAGTACGCCCCCTACTTTTAGTTTGTCATGAATAAGAGTCACCTTCTCTGCAGTTTGCCCTGTCTTCTTTGCCGGACTGCCACAGAAGCCATCGCTTATGCCGTGTCGAAGAGCTGCAGTCATTACTAATCGATATATTAGTGCCTTTCATTTTTTGCATTCTGCATTATGGACTCCTTCTTAATGAAGTCTTGGAAATGGACAATGAGTGGCCTATTTTGGTGACTCCTTCCAAGACGGTGAATTCTTGCCACCGATTTGCAATTGTGTCCTAATTTTCTGCCAAAAAGATCCAAAATCACCTTCTCTCTTAACATTTGTTCATCCTCTCCGCTTTGTTCGTGAATTCCATAAATGACGAGGTTAGATCTTCGACTACTGTTCTAGAAATCACTAATTTTTTCAGCCTGTTGGCCTAGCCTTCGCTCAAGTGAAATGATTTTGGCTTGAAGAGTTTCGATTTGCGAAGATTTGTCACGAATGTCTGCCATCACTTTGTCGAACTCATTCCAGCGATTGCGGGGGGCATTTACTGTGGTTTCGGTAGCTACAGGTCTACTCCTCATATCGCAACGTTCTCCAAGTACTGCGGATTGGCCACTTTGAAGTTCGTTAAACCTTTCCTCGACAGTATGTCCAGCATTTTTCTCAGCATCGCCACATAAAGTTAGTTTACAAGCACACAAGCAGCTAAACACCATCAGAACACATGTCCGTGGTCACGGCACAATCAACAACGTACGATCGTCACTTCGTATGCTAGATGAATTTGAAAAAACCTGCACAAAAAAGCGTAGACTTTGTTAGCAGCATTGCTCCTGCCGTATCGCCGTGCCCACTGTGGAAGAACCGTTGGATACTTTCTTTTATAAGCAGATCTTGTGACGTCGTTGACGACGGAAAGGCCAAGAGATTGCTGGTGATTCTGCGCTGAACGGTCTCATCCGGAGACAAGGGACAACGCTGAAAGCCGGAGCCATCCACGCTATCACCCATGTTGAGCTCTGAGCATGTGCCGGCAGTCGATGATGCGACGGCGAGGACGAGCAGGAAGGCCTGGACAAAAAACAGCGTAGACTTTGTTAGCAGCGTTGCTCCTGCCGTATCACCGTGCCCACTGCGGAAGAACCGTTGCAGACTTTCTTTTATAAGCAGATGTTGTGACGTCGTTGATGAAGGAAAGGGCAAGTGAGTCCTAGTGATTCTGCGCAGAACGGTCTCATCCGGAGGCAAGGGACAGCGCTGAAAGCCGGAGCCATCCACGCTATCACCCATGTTGAGCTCTGAGCATGTGCCGGCAGTCGATGATGCGACGGCGGGGACGAGCAGGAAGGCCTGGACAAAAAACAGCGTAGACTTTGTTAGCAGCGTTGCTCCTGCCGTATCACCGTGCCCACTGCGGAAGAACCGTTGCAGACTTTCTTTTATAAGCAGATGTTGTGACGTCGTTGACCAAGAAAGGGCATGTGAGTGCTGGTGATTCTGCGCAGAACGGTCTAATCCGGATGCAAGAGACAGCGCTGAAAGCCGGAGCCATCTACGCTAGCATCCATGTTGAGCTCTGAGCATGTGCCGGCAGTCGATGGTGCGACGGTGGGGACGATCAGAAAAGCCTGGACAAAAAACAGCGTAGACTTTGTTAGCAGCGTTGCTCCTGCCATAACACCGTGCCCACTGCCGATGAACCGTTGCAGACTTTCTTTTATAAGCAGATCTTGTGACGTCGTTGATGACGGCAAGGCCAAGTGAGTGCTGGTGATTCTGCGCAGAACGGTCTCATCCGGATGCAAGAGACAGTGCTGAAAGCCGGAGCCATCCACACTATCACCCATGTTGAGCTCTGAGCATGTGCCGGCAGTCGATGATGCGACGGCGGGGACGAGAAGAATGGCCTGGACAAAAAACAACATGGACTTTGTTAGCAGCATTGCTCGTGCCGTATCGCCGTGCCCCCTCGGCTACACGTAGTGAAGCTAGTTTTTCTCAATATGACGCCTGATTTGGGTGTCTTTTCAAAGTAGGTTCAAGCACCGGTGGGACGATATGGTAGAATAGTCGACAGCGATGCCAAAGACCATGCTACAAATCTTGTCAGAGCTTAGATATTTATGTTTTTTTGTATTTCACATGAAAGCATTTATGCCCACAGCAACGGAAAACTACCGCTCCATAATTGTCAGCGTCTCTTCTCTCATAACAGCTTTTGAACTAAAATAACATAAACAGGCAGTTTGAAATTATGCAAAAAACGCTTTCTTGTTGTCTGTTTTCAGGATGATCGCAGAACCTTACATCCTCTAACTCAGTCATCATAACGTTAAGAAAGCAAGGAGAACTCGATTCACAGCTGAGGAACTGGAATTCACAACTAAACAGTCTGTTTTCGTAAATGAGCACCTTTGTCCCCAACTGAAAAAATTGCTGGGTATGACGATTGCTCGGAAACGGGAAATGAACTGGTGCTTCGCGTGGGCAAGTGGTGGCAAAATATTTGCGCGTGAAAACGGAAACATCTCGTGCACTTCAAATCACATGTGAAGCCGACTTGCACAAGACGCAAGTGGCCACTTCAAGCAGCCGCGGGGCATCTAGCATGCCGTAGGCTTATATGATTAGCACTTATCGTTTTTGCGGCGTGACCTTTTTTCTTTTTGTCTTTTTCTTTCTTTCCTTTTGTTAAGATGGCGATATTACTACGTGATATCAATATACCTTACACTAGTGGTTATTGCATTATCATGCACTTAATTGCTCGCTCAGCTCGCAACAAGCACGCTGACATAACTACGTTTCTCGACGAATTCTCGTTTAAATTCGACATCATCATGATTACTGAAACTTGGTACACGTGCGATGACGAGGTACTTTGCTTGCCAACGTATGAATCGTTCTTTCTAAACAGGCCCTCTCGTCGAGGGGGAGGTGTGTTGCAACTAATTGCTGACCATTTAGTTGTCAGCCTTCTCTCAGACTTTTCAGCGATTACACCAGACTATCAGGCATTATCACTAGCATGTCACAAGTATGTATATGTGGTAGTTTATCGTCCACCTGACGGAAAAACAGAAGCGTTTTTTCGATTTCTTGAAAATGTGCTTACGTATGCGTGCACCAACAAGTTGCACATTATCATAGGGGCGACTGCAACAGTAACCTTCTACAGTAAACTGAAACCTCTGGTAACTTCCAACTATTACTTGATTCCTTTGCGTGTGCTAATATTACTACTGAACCTACACGTGTCACTTCAAATGCTGAAAGCCTTATCGACTTACTTATTACAAATGACATAAGTGATTCAACCATATCTGAAACTGTTATTGCCGATATTAGTGATCACTACCCTATATATATGTTTCAAAATCGCAACGAGTATCTTAATCGTGCAAACGTAGCAACTCCAGAATAATACAAAATACAGGAAATTAGTAACAAAACATTAGACACTTTTAGGCGTGAAATTGCACAGATTTGTTGGGATCCTGTCTATAAATCAGTTAACGCTAACGAGGCGTATGAAATATTCATGTGCCTGTTAAGGAAAACTTACCATAAGTGTTTTAAATATAAAACTGTCAAAACACTAAAGAAAGGTCGGAAACAATGAATGACGCGAGAATGTCTGGAAATGATTAAGAAGAAAAATTTACTGTACGCGAAATTCGTGAAAAAAAGACACCATAACGATATTTTGGAATTCAAGCGGTATAGAAATTTGGTAACGAAGCTTCTGAGAAAAACTAAGGATGCGTACTATGAAGCTGTCTTCAAGAGGGTTGGCACTCGTGGCGACGTGCTTTGGCGAGAAATAAATAAGCTTCTAAATAGAAGTTGCTCTCGAGACAACGCACTTGAGTTAAACATAAATAAAAGATAGTAAAAGGTGAAGAACTTGCTAATAAATTTAACGTGTACTTCACAACGCTGGTGTCCTCTGATTTATCAAACCCTTTTCGTGCCTGTAATAGTGATTACAGGGACTTTCTAGGTGTCCCAAACATGCGCACTGCATATTTTTAAACACAACTCCTGAAGAAGTATTGTCTGTATTTAATGTCACTAAAAACACTACTGCTCGGGACATAGATGACCTACAAATTAAGCCTATTAAAGCAGCACTTGATCTTTTGTTACCTGTTCTTACCCATCTGTTTAGCATCTGCTTATCTACGGGAGTTTTCCTAGAAAGAATGAAGCATATGAGAGTTAGTGTCGTATACAAATCTGGTGACTGAAATATCTTTTCTAACTATCGTCCGATCTCCATACTCCCTGTTATACCCAAAGGGCTAGAGAAAATCATATATCAACGTGTCATGTCTTTTTGTGAAAAGTACTCTATTTATCACCGCATAAATTTGGCTTCCGACGGGACATGTCCACAGAACTGGCTCTCCTCACACAAAAAGAACTCATACTTAACTCATTTGAAAAGAAACTGTTCACACTGGGTGTTTTTATTGACTATTCCGAACCATTCGATCGAATTAACCACGAAGTACTCTATGCACAATTGCGTCATTATGGTTTTCGGGGAACCCCACTTGACTTTCTGAAATCTTATTTATCACAAAGAAAGCAATCTGTACTTATAAATGACAGCCAATCCTCCCTACTAACCATAACGTCAGGTGTACCTCAGGGCAGCATATTAGGGCCCCTACTGTTTATTATTTATATAAACCACATAACAAGTGTCAGCAAATATGTGGACTTTATAATTTTTGCAGATGACACTAGTATATTTTTTCATGGTAATGATATAGTTAAGCTTGCAGACTTACCCAACAACTTTCTTAACGACATCTTCATATGGAGTACTGCAAATTATTTAACAATAAACACAAAAAATTCCAAAGCTGTGGTATTCGCACCGGTTCAGAAGGCTGTCTGTCATGGTTTGGATATATATCTAGGGCCCGAAAAAATTGAGGTTGTCAAAGAAGTTTATCATTAGGAGTAATTTTTAATGTAAATCCTAATTGGGACGAACAAGTTAATAAAGTAACTAGAAATATAGCTAGGACGTGTGGTGCTCTCTCTAAACTTCGACAGATACTTCCAGCAAACATTAATCTTTTACTCTATAATACGTTGTTTTCGTCTCACATAAACTATTGTAGTCTAGTGTGGGCTGATACGTCTAAAGCAAATCGGAACAAAATATTTTTACTGCAGAAAAAAGCGATTCGTCATATTGCAAACGTACCATACGACGCACATACAAGCCATTTACTCAGAGAATATAGAATTTTACCGATCGATCACATACACAGCTTTAACCTTATTATGCACACAACGCTTGTTTTCTTAAACTGTGTAACCTCCGAAAAAGTACACAATCCTATTATGAAATTCGGAAAAGGCATTCCTGGTTCGTTCCTTATTCGCGAACTAATCACGGTTTGAGAAGACTCGAACATTGTATTCCAGCTTGTTTTAACATGTTTGAAAATAAAAACATCAACATCTTTATTATACATGAAAAACAACTTAAGAACCTTCTGATCCAAAATTGCGGCATGTAGTTTAGCTTCTTCTAGTTGTCCGGCTACAATACTATATGAAAAAGAAACACTTTATAATAGTGCTCGTGTGTAACATGGCATCCTATGACATTTGCTTTCTTTGAGATTTTTTTCGTTGCTTTTTTACGAGTAAAACATGCAACATTTCAGTCGTCAGTGTTTCCCTTGTGCATCAAAACTTGTGCTTTTCGCATACCCAGTGTTGTGAACGTTGTATAATCATTTTGTAATACTTTGGTAGCCGTTTAGCAACGTGTTCATCTTTTCATGATTGACCGTACGCTGTTTTCTTTTGTTATTTGTTGTTTTTCTCTCTTTGTGGTTTGCTTATTTTATGTAAACCTGAAGCTGATGTAATTTTGATGCATTTCCTTTTTATTCCCTGATTTCTTGAAGTTTTGAAAATCGACGTCAAATTGTTTTTTCATGTTTGTGCTCTGAGGGTTTTTGTAATGCTAAGTGAAAAGGGGTAGGTACCTCGTCAAGCTGCTAACATAGCAGCTTTTTGCTCTTATCCTTGCGTTTTCTTTTTCGAAATTCTGTCAAGAAAATGCTCAATAAAACTGAAACTGAAACTGAAACTCTACCATTTGGCAGCTGTGTGCTTTTATAGGGCTTCATTCAAACTGAAATTGGAAGTAGACTAATGTTGCAGTATTTGCCCGAAATGAGCCCACTTCACCGTCTGAGCCAGCGCGAAAACAAGAGACTTGCCCTTTCGAATACGTAATACATTCAATGCATTAGCTTTAAGGAGTCGACGTCGCAGAAACTATGGTGTTGGAGACCTCGGTTCTGAAGAAATTAGAGTTCTCATTATGCAACGCAATGAATTGAAAGAAAAAAGAAACAATGTTTAGGATCGGTATATCTTGATTCTCAGTTGCTGTCAGATGTTCTACTACAAAGCTGTGGCGACGTTGCTTCGACTCGCTACAGAAAAAACTCAATGCAGGCGCCATGTAGAACATGACAAGCAGGTAACTGTCACATAGTTATCGCTCTGTATTCATGTCTTTCCGCAGTAAACGTATCTGGTATTAAGCATGAACCACACCTTAATCACTTTTTGTTGTAACTTTGAAATATCTTATAGCATTCAATTTCTTCATCACTTTGCTATTTATTCAGACCACAGAATACCAATTGTGAACCTCTGTGACTAAATGATTTACACCTAGCAGGCTTGTGTTCTGGGAGTGAAAAGCAAGCAGGCATAAATGTTTTGTTCTATATTTTGCCTTTTACGTTCTTTATAACTTTTCCTTTTGTTTGTGTGTGCTGCCTGTGCATACTCGATACGCACAGCTTCAGGGTTCAAAGTGGGCGAGGAATACCTGAATACACACAGAAGGAACCCTCCTTGCGTCGTTTGCATAGGTGGTAAGGAACGCAGTGACGCACACGGCCCAGACTCTCCAGGGGAAAACTGATCGAATAGGCAACGCCAACGGGGCCGTTGCCCTTCGCACTTTTGTTCGAACGACCCGCGGCCAGACAGCAATACCTGTCTGCAGTAGCTGTAGACAGCCTATATGTGTAAGTGCTCCCGTGGGTGGCGTTATGTTAGTCGGGTACGGTTGGATGCGCCTTAGGGTGCCAGCTATTCACTATACGGCAGCTTTAACCGTAGTTCCAATAGCCTCTTGTGTCAACCCGTCTTCCTGACTTCTTGCGGCCAGCATTTCAGTCGTATATTGGTTTCGAATTTGGCATTCGGCTACTATATTGAAGCTCAAAACCTTCATTTTCGGGTGTATACTAAGGACTTTGTTTTTTACGGCAATACTTCCTGCTTCCAAAGTGATTGCACTCTCTGGGCACATTCAATAAAGTGTTCTCGTTTTCGCGGTTCTGTTCCTATCGGCTAAAATTCCTGCCAGTAAGACCGACAAGGTAGTGTCTCGAATTACCTCTGGCTGGATTCCGAGTGATTTGCAGGATCAGAATGTGGAAGGAAATGAGTATCTGCTGGTGCATTTCACTGCAACCTAAACACTTTCTGTTGTGTAAGTTGTGGGCACTGGTATATATAGAGAGTAGTATGTAAAACAAGAGGGCTATGAACTTAGATAATAACTGCAGCTGTGGGTGCTTTTATATAGAGAGAGTATATATAAACAAGCTGGTTATGAACTTCGGTAGTAACTGCAAGTTGCGGAGAAAGTGGGGCTAGGATAAAGCCAAATGCTTTCTATTGAAGGCATGCTCATTTCAAACCATCCTACGACTCTCTACTCTCCCTCTGTTACCACCTTGCATGACCTAAGATCCTCTGCCACATTTGTGTTCTCTGCTTTAGCAAGTCATTTCACTCGCACCAGCCGATATTTATCACCTAAAACAATCCAATTATGTAAATTTTTCTGTTCCCAGTTAGTGGCTATCGAAGACATGACGTAGTCTTAAATGGCAGCCATGTGTAGTCAATTGTAACCACCATGCTGACGATCTACTCATTGAGCCCACGATGGAGCTCCACCTTTCATAGCCTTGTAAAGAGTTGCGCTGCAAGAAAACTTTTCCATATCGTATATTATGCCACTATAACGTATGGGAATTCGTCGCCAAGTTCTAATTGTAGCCTCCAGAGCCTTCATTCATTACTAAGCTACTACTGCGATTTAAGATTTGCTTATGTGGCACTTCAATGCTGGGGCGGCCATGGGTCAATGAAGCTTTTAGCAACTTAGAGACGCCGTAGTGGAGCCCTCTGCTACGGCGTCTCTAACAATCATATGGTGGTTTTGGGACGTTTAATTCCACAAATCAAATCGTCAACTATTCGACAACTACAACGGTGAGAGACTATATACATATCGCCTTTCGTGCCATTCTCCACAATTATATTAGGATCACGGCACACTGCAGTACGCCTCAATGAAACTTGATAGCCCTTCCATTGGAGCAAAGATCTTGGGTGGCTCGCCTTCTAATACATCATCAATAAAGCCACATGAGCCCTCCTGCAGTAAATTAGGGCGGAAGAATGAGTTGCAGCATGTCATACATGTCCCTGTGTGTGCGCTTTGAAATATCTCCTCTTTCGAGTTTGCACCCTTATTACCTGCCCCATGTGTAAGGTAGGAAACTGGTGGTAAAGGCACCTAATCACCCTAGCTTTCCCATAGTTTCCCTCAGTCTAATCCCTCTTGCTGGCACATACCCATTTCAGTTTTGCTATTTCGGGAGAATCATAAGTGAATGAATTTTCGTTTCCCAAACAAGTGACCGGACTGCAAAATGACCTCATTCAGCCTTTATGTTTGTTGTTCTCTCGTCGCTTTGTAAAGACAACCACGCTCGGACCACGAGTTCACATTATTGAATAAATGACAATACATAGAGATAGACAAATATTCATGACATCAAATGTGGCTTTGCGGTACCTGTATCCGTGAATTTTCCTTACGCGCCATAGTGAACTAGACCATGCCTGGCACGAAGCTTGTTAGGCTATCTGGCTTCTCGTTTTGGTGATGACTGCAATGCACATATGCACTCAAATCGCAGTAACACGTATTGGGTGAACAAGATGGCTTTTCACTTCTTCGGACCACTGCTTAGTCTATCTTACGTGTGTTCTACGTCATTCTCATCCGTGCAACTGTTGAAAACTACTAAGCATATGATGACAAACTTATTTATATTTGGAAGACGCCCTTCTTTGTGTTTGCCATGATAATGTCTACACATTGTGCACAACGTTTCAAAGATGCTGCCAGCACTGCATTCATACATTTAGTCCCATCATTATCATCATCATCAGCCTGACTACGTCCACTGCAGGAAAAGGGCATCTCCCATGTTCCGCCATTCAACTCGGTCTTGTGCTTGCTGCTGCCAATTTATACCCGCAAACTTCTTAATCTCATCTACCACCTAACCTTCTTTATCCCCCTAACCCACTTGCCTTCTCAAGGAATCCAGTTAGTTACCCTTAATTACCAGCGGTTATCCTTTCTACGTGCTACAAGCCCGGCCCATTTCCATTTCCTATTCTTGATTTCGACTGTGATATCCTTAACCCCGGTTTTTTTTCTAATCCATTCTGCTCTCTTCTTTTCTCTTAAAGTTACACCTACCATTTTCCTTTCCATTGCTCGCTGCGTAATCCTCAATTTAACTGGAACCCTCGTTCTAAGTCTCAAGGTTTCTGCTCCGTAGCTAAGTACCATCAAGATAAAGCCGTTTTATACCTTCCTGTTGAGTAATAGTGGCAATCTAGCTTTCATGATTTGAGAGTGCTTGCCAAATGTGCTCTGCCTCATTTTTATTCTTCTAGTTACTTCAATCTCGTGGTTCGGCTCCGTGGTTATTGCCTGTCCGAAGTAGACATAGTCTTTTACAACGTCAAGTGAACTATTACCTATCTCGAAGCACTGTTCTCTTCCGGGGTTGTTGTACATTACTTTCTTTTTCTGCAGAATAATTTTAAGACCTGCTTTTCTGCTCTCCTTGTCTAGCTCCGTAATCACGAGTTGCAATTCGTCTTCTGAGTTACTCAGTAATGCAATATCATCGGTGAAGTGCAGGTTACTAAGGTACTCTTCATTAATTCTTATGCCTAACTGTTCCCATTCTAGGCCTCTGAAAACCTCGTGTAAGCACGCGGTAAATAGCATTAGGGATATTGTATCCCCCTGGCTTACACTGTTCTTGATTTGTATTCTGTTGCTTTATTTATGAAGCACTATGGTAGCAGTTGATCCGCTGTAGATTTCTTCCAGGATGTTTATATATGCTTTATTTATATCTAGAGAGTTAGTCTAGATAAAACTAAAAGGATACGTGGCGATAACTTATGAATAACATAAAAAATTATTCGACTAAAGCACAAAATATTACGTTCTAGGAAAAAAGTTGATAAGAGTGCTCTTTTGAGTTAGCTCTCAGTTTCAGAATAAAGCTCCAAATCATAGAGAAACAGCGCGCAAAACCTGGTCAGTGAAGGCACACAACAAATAAACGTAACGCTGTGTAAAAGCACACTTACACCGAAACGTGGTATGTGTGCCTTTACTGTTGCGGATTTTTTTTCTATTTTTGTGCTATATGTTGAACCAACTAGCAAACAAGTCCACCCTTCAAACTACAACAATTGAGAGAGTGCTACTATACTATTAAGCTAGATTGCTTTGTAATATAAAATCCTACAAAAATTTTGGAGTCCCTGGCTCCAAGGGGTTCTCGCAAAATAAATCATATTTATGCGAAAGGAAGTGTATTTACTGATAAAAAATGAATAGATACATCATTCAAAATGTTCTTTCAAAATGTTCTTACGAAGCCATCGTTTTACATGACGTAAATGCTTTGCAAAGATATCCCCAATAGCCAAAATATTAATTTTTCGGTAATATTATTATTATATTGTACTAAATTTATTGAAAGCCTGATTCAGCTTTTTTAGTGGATAGTCAGTATTTAGGGGTCAGGAACGGATAACATTCAATACTCGTTTTGAATGTATGCAGTACAAGTAGTTGCGCTTTTAGAAATAATTTTTAGGAGCCTCTCAGTGCGGCCCGTTATCTCACGACTGGTGGGTTGCCTAAGTAATTCCTGCTTTTAAAAAGAGTCTCCGAGTACAGATAGATAGGGACAATTCTATCTAACTGTCTTCTTGTTTATGTGGGATGATTGAGCATATGATTAGCAAAACACAACATTTTAGCATATGATTAGCAAATACTTAATGAAACTGGAGCAGCACAAATTGTGATGTGGCATTTTCATTATTAAAGTGCATGACGTGAGAAGGTCATTTTTCACAATAAGTATAGCTGGGTCGTGTCTTTTTGGCTTCCCAAGACTTGTGATCGTGAGTAGCGTCCATAAAGGTTTCCAACTGCCCATTGTTCAGTAAAAGTAACATGGGACTAAAAATAAGAAAACGTGCAAAACTCTAAGAAGACCTCGCTGACTTTCATAAGCAACATGACGTATATTTGCTTTGTCAAGGTAACAACTAAGGGGAAGTGAACAGCCACAACAATTTATTTTTCATTCTTTGAAGAAAAATTGTGCTTGTCTCTCTGTTTTTATCGCTTTATAATCATGCAAATTTGGCCGTGCTACAGTTTCATTATTAAAATGTAAAACAATTTATTCATAAGCATACTTAGACGCTTCAAGATGGCGTGATTGCGAGGCGCGTGTAGTGGAGTGTTTTTGAATCATTCTTGGGGACCTTCAATGAACTCGTGAAATAGAGTACTAGTCAGATCAGTGTAAATATTCTACTTGAAGGCATATTTATGACGAAGCTGAAAAAATCAATACTTTTTGTTTTCCTTCCCTCCCTATTGTAAGTAGGCTCCATTCAGTGTTTTCAAGCAAAATATTTGCCATAGCTGCCAAGTGCTGTTATTATGAAAAGCTGTGCTTCGATATTTGTATATTGTAAAGATGCGTGATTTCTCAATTTGAGGTTCAAAGTGACTGGTGATTAGATCATATAATTTCGAAAAACGGAGTTTGATTATTACATATCACATTATATAAGAAAACTGCAAGTTTTCATCGTGGCCCAACCATCTTGTGCAATATTTCAAGATTAGTACAAGGCTGGTGTGAATATCACTTTTGTTACAGGTGAAGGCAAACCAAATTTCAATAGTGCTAGCACCTGTATTCATTTGATTAGCAATTGTTAGTAAGCTGTAAGTCGTAAAACACGTTTATAACACGTTTATTATTTGCTATTCTTCGTAAATAATACACTTCTATAGTATGCAAATAAATAAATTGGGTTGCATGTAATATGTGCATTGAACCCTGAAGTATGGCTTCGTGTGAGTGTGGCTTTTTTCCGAATAGACTCTTTCATGGCATAGCAGCCTCTTGCTCCTATGAAACCACTTTTTCAGAAAAGTTTCATGCAGTGAAAATACAACTTGTTAGTTTCAGATAGTTAAAAACATTAAGAATTTTAAATTCACATCAACGTATATTTGCATACTGAAACACTTACTCAAACATTCGAAGCACTCAAGTATATTGTTAGTACCATATTTTAAAAAAGATACGCACAATATACTTCGAAAAGCTGTAATAATTATTCAAGTTTCAGCAGAATGCTAGAACGCCCTAGGGAAAGCTGTCGAACCTCTTGTGAAAAACAATGTCAAGTGTTCCTGCATCTTAGGGAAAAAGTTGACTGAAATTGAAGCAGTGGTCTACAAAAAAGTGGACGACACACAGTGTCAATCCCACAACGTCTTACGCTATTATAAAAGGCGGTGCTGTTTCTAAATGTGGTTGAAGAAGCCGCCTAAATTAAGAGTAAATTGGGCAATGTTCACTCAGTGGTAAATCGACCTTTAATGTACAAGAAGAACCTGTAGTGCTTCTTGACAAGTTATTTATTTTGGATCTAATTATGCAGAAGGCTAAAATTTAAGAAATATTGGATCGCACTCCCACTTGAGTCACGTTACTTCATCATTCAAAGCAAGAGGTCAGGAGTACGGCCTCACTGGGGACCAGCTGCCGGTAATGCACTCGCTCATCAGAGCAGGACTGGCCACCCTCGTGCAGTACCTGGCCACAAGCTCCTATGAATACCGCAATGGACCCTTGGCCCTCAGTACCCAGTGGCTGCGAAGCAACTGTCCAAGGTGGTGTCAGACCTGCGATGCAGTGGAGGGTGGTAAGAATATCTGAGTCCGGACAGGCCGCCATTGGAATCTGAACTTGGCTACGTTCAACGCTAGAACGCTATCTAGTGAGGCTATTCTACAGCTGTGCTATTCGAGGAATTTGAGGGTGTTATATAGAATCTAAACAAACAGAGAATAAAATTAGGCAAAGGCAGGCAGCTTAACTAGAAATTGGAGCACTTGGTTTGCTACCCTGCACTAGGAGACGGGAGAATGAGGAAAAAACTGAGCGAAAGAGCGAAATAGACGCGCTAAAAAGAAACAAATTGTGAGCTGGGGCCACTACCACGCAAATAGTTCGTTAAAGTCTTCACTGATTTTTTGGGCGAAGATAGATCACGTCGCCTTTCAAGCACTGATTGTTCCGACAAAGGTTTGTCGTCAAGGTGGGTTAACGGAGCAGCAAGCTGCCATTTTTGCGTGGTGTAACGAGGGCAGTGACAAAGACCGTGCTCTATCGTTTTATCGCTGCCGCAATGATCGCAAGAAACACTGTCTTCCATACTAATTCGGAAGGCGAAAACTTTGGTGAAAGCGATACCAAGCCACAGTGAGCAAAACACTCTTGTCTCAAGTCGAGAAAACCCGGACGGAAGCCGAAATCGACGAGACATGTCCAGCTTATGTAGTCACGTGTGCCGTAAGCGCTCAGTGCTCCACAGGGATTTTATATTCTTCAGTGGTAATTTTTCGGATTTTCATTGCAGCATCAGTCCTTGAAAATAAAATAGAATCTTCTTCACCATATTCGTGTGCTTTCTGGAAATGTAAATTTCAGGAAATGTAATTGATGTCTGCCTGCACAAAAGAGCATAGGTATTATACTTCCACTGCTCATAATCGGTATATAAAAAAGTCAGTTTTGCCGCAAGCTCGCTGCAACAAATGGTGCAGCAACAAATTCAAGTGCCCCACGAAGAATGGCAACAAGTCATAAACACATACACAGAGGCATACACACAAGCTGTACTAACTAATAACTGTCACATTTCTGCCCTTGCAGCAGGATTCTCAAGCACGAAAGAGAAAGCACGAAAAAAATGCGCAGGTACGCACGGGACCCGCGTGAACAAATTATTGTCGCATGTGCAACGCTTTGTGTCTGAGCAGCGCGCTGTGAGTTGCAGCTCACTCTTTTCGTAAATACAGCTGCTACAGCGAACGAAGTGACATTCGTGGGACCTGTAGCTAGACGTAAGCTTTGAGATCAAGGTAGGTCAACAACAATAACAGTTTTTGTCCAAAAGTGACAATTGTTCTTTTACCTTTTAGGGCTTTGGAAAATGTTCGGATTAAGACAATCAAATAGCTGTAAGTGTACAAAAATAAATTCGCGAAAATCAAAAAGTGCGAAAATATGCATGTTGCGCCAATGGTGATAGCGAAAATTTTCTTGTGAAGGTCAAACGTGTCTTGGCTGCTATATTGTAAGCAGAACAGCCTGTGCATCTACCCTTCACGACTATGAAATGTTGAAGCCTAGATGTGTTATCATAAAAAGAGTGAAAAGGTTTATATTTGGCAAGTGTGTTTTTCACTCAGTTTATCGTATTACAAAAAAGTCACACTTCTTGTCAATTATTATGCTTAAATGCACAGCCCCAACTATAAAGAAACAGAAACGCCACAGATGATGTGAATATTTTGGTTAGAAGCAGAGCTACCATTTTTAGCGTAACACTAGGACACAAAAATCAAGTTTTGAGAAAAAATGGCTTGAAAGATTTGAACCGAATGACCATTTAGCAAACACACATTCAATCCTCTTGAAATTCACCAGCTAAGGACCACTTTTAAAAGGTTACAAGGTTTTTTCTAAACAAAAAAAAGTATTTTTTAGCTTGTTTTGTGTCAATGGGTGACTCCCATGTCCGTGATTCAAAATGGGTCCACGCTTGGCATTTGGATAGCTAACTTGCGCTTAGGCTTTTTTTTTTGTCCTATACTTCGCCATGTTTCACGACACATCATAACTTTCTTCTAAGAAAGTGAGAACTAAATCCAAGAACTCGAAACGGCATAGAAAACAGCTTTGATCGCTGAACGAAAATGTAGGAAATATGACTAGTGGAGGGCTCCAAAGAAGCAGTGAAAATGATAAAATAAAATGAGAACTTGATCTTCCGCAAGCTCTTAGGCGTACTTAGATAACTTAGCATTACAGAGTGCATATATGAAAAGTATTCACGCCGAGATGGTAGGTGTTGTGGAAATAGAAACATTCAGTTTCTGTTTCGCATGCGTTCTTCAGGGGTTCAACAAATGGTGATAACGTTTGAGCGACTCAAGATAGCTACATCATTTTCTCTTTAGTTATTTTCTAGATATACACAGATAATATAAAGATGTCGAATTCTCCCGGAAAAGCTTTTTTTATTTTTTTTTGAAAGTGGCAACCTACTTCAAAGCCCATCATACAAACCTTACCTGCTCAGGAGATGAGCGCACCAGCGCAGGTGCGCGAATCTGAAATTATGCGAAACACAAGCGGGGGAATTAGCTTTACCGCACATTATTCAGGCCGTCTCGTGTGTAATAGTAAATACGCTTAATGAACTCCAAGCTCTGAATACCAGAAGTGGTAAATGTTGTAGAGAAACGGCTCACAGTTAGCACGCTGAGATGTAAGCTGTGAGGCAGGGTTATCTAACGCGAAATGCTGTGGGGCATGCCTCATGGTCGTGCAGTTCCAGAGATATTTCATCTGAATTATTGTTCTTTTTTGCTTTTATATGTACACAAGTATGCATATACCTCACATGACAGCGCCGGTCACGCCGATGGTGACGGGATAAACCAGCCGGGAGTATGCTTAAAACGACTATTGCAATAAAAAAAACATTGGGAATCTTTTCAAAAAGCCAACAGGAATATTTATTTTAATTGGTCAGTTCTTGGTGTAAATTTGGTCTTGCAGCTTCTCAAAGGCACCGAAGGTGATTCGGTACTTTAAATGTAGGCGTACCTACAATTGATGTGACGGCGCAGTGTGTGAGCTAAATGAAGTACTTGTTCTTTTTTTGAGCAACGTTTCATGTGCATCATTTAATGTTTTATCCTAGTTGTTGAAGTAAGCCGGTGTTCCTTTTTAAAACAGGAAGCACTGCTCTTTTTCACAGTATTTATTTGATTATTGATTGATTGATTTCGAGTTTTTTTACTGGCGCCAGAGTGAAATTGTATCAGAACTTACAATGTTACATTCAGGCAAAGGCAAAACTTCTCCAAAGTTTTTTTTATATATAGAATGAATGATAGTGTGCAGATATAATGACACGCCAAGGCACCAATGGAAGTCATCGTTAGGAGGGGAATAGTTCCATACCTTTACGCATACTGCACATATCCTGCAAAATCTACGATGCTGATGGTGTTCCAATCTACTAGTTAATCTTGCATTATATGCAGAAAATTTAATTAAATTATTCTGCACACAGACGTGCACTGACAATACGTTAGAGCACTGAGCCAGGTGATGTTTGACAGCTGTAGACGAGAATGCTCCTGTTATAGACATGCCTACTTTTTCGGTAGTATTGATCCACGAACCTGTATACCTAAATAATTATTCGCAACTGCGGCGCATTAAGACGTGTTTTTTCTTTAAATTATGTACAATTTTTTTTTCCCTAATACGCATTCGCATCGCAATGGCATTGTTGTGATGCAACCTTTGCAATGAGAATTGCCGCGTTGCTGACAAGTTACCAAGTCGGTGTGTCAAATGGATGTTCACAACGTTTTTGCTTCTTATTTTTGAGGTGAAAGTGTGTCAAGGTGACCTATATGTAAGGCAAAGTACATTAGAGCGAATGATTGGGGACTTCAGCCAGTGCCTCCTCTATTTACTGAGTGCCTGCTAGATGCGCCCGATCGACCCCCTCACCAACCTCTCCTTTCCCACTCTCTCTCAACGCCTAGCCTTCTGGCGTGATTTGGGTAATGCGGTGTTTTATGACGGCAATGGCCTAAAGTAATTTTCTGTTCAGTTGTGTACGAATTCGCAAGGAAGTGTCTGAAAGGGCTTGTATTCACTATGTTGGCGGTCATGCTGGCTCTGTAAAAGATACCGTGTTTTAAGATAGTGTGTCGCCGTTGACGATAAGACTATACGAGGGCAGTGTGGTGGCAGCGGCATTGCTTTGAGTAGAAAAGAAGCACGAAAGAACAATCCTGACAGACGTATGGTTTAGCGCATGATTCTCATGAGCTCGCCCGTTAGTCCGTCCGCCCATCTTTACATCCCTCTGTATGTCTATTGGCCCGTCGACCCGCCCGTCTCTGTGTAGCACACGCTACATATATCCTGACTGAGATGAGATAACCCAAGTTTATTTTTTTTTAATTAAGAGTAGGAGAACCTACTATTGCAATAGGAATCGATGCCTGGGCTTGTTACTAGACAGTTTTTTTTTTCAATATTTCGTTGTAGCTCTCCAAAGGCAAGAGGCACCGGTATATAACATGGGAGAACACACTACAAGATGGCGCATTGTGTCGAAGTACGCTTTTTTCTTCAATTCGTGTAGTTTCTGCAACAGAACAAAGTTAAAAGAACCTTATCATTGTCGCAGACACTGTATGCATTTGTCAGCCCACGTTAGGACCGAGTGCATACTTGCGCACTAAAGAGGGCCGAAAAATTAAATTACATGTTCATGAAAGGGTTTTCTCGCTTTCTTTTGTCCGAACCGGTAAACAAGCACTCTGGGCAAGCTTTGCGCTCAAGATTGCCGTAACGTATAGATGGGGAAAGAATGTACGCTCTAAAATGGCGGCTGCATTTTGTATGCTTTCGCAATTCCAGCGTGCGTCTTGTAATGGTTCGCAGTTTCCTTTATTCAAAATTGTAAACAAGCTATGCCAGTTCATAAGTAAAGAAAAAGTACTGGTTTCGCCAGTCTTCGTTCGGTTTATTAAACGCTGGCAGTGTGGGCATTGACAAAACTTGTTTAAATAAACTTCTCCTGTTTTAAAATTTTCGGCTCATTCTTTGTAAAAAAGTCTAAGTTTTTTTTGTATATAAGGTAAACTGGAAATCCTGTAAAATTGACGCGCCCCGTACAGGATGGGGGTTTGAAGTTTTTTCGAACTCTTCTCAATTTTTTACGCAAATTCGCACATACGCACATATCACAACATGCATGAATGTACATAAAGTTTGACAGAACTAAGCTAACTAAGCTAAGCTAACCTTTATTATTTAGGAGCTTCATACATTTATTGAAAAGTGCCACATTTTAGGTGCAATATACTTTTGTAAAAGTTGATGATGAGGTTCATTCATTCAATGTCGCGGGGAAGGCCGTAGCGGTCATCCGAAAATCCACAAAAGGACAAATATGTCCACTTCCTCTCCTGGCAAAAGTGAATGTCCAGCTTCGCTCGCATTCACTCTCGCCGGGCGGGAAGGTGGCCAAACACCATACATGCTGCTGATTGGGGGGAAGGGAGGAGGAGGGCGTGCAGAAGCTGCACCTACAAGGGTATTTTTTAAGGGGCACAGAAGTGTAGCGGTAGTTATAAGTTCCTTTTTGGGCGTTCTAGGAGATCTGCATTGACTACACACCATTCTCAGAGGCAAATTTGTTCCTTTGGTCCAGCATTGTGAAAAGGCTGTTTTTCCGGTGTGCTTATTTTCATGCTCTCTTCATGATAGTTTTAGCATGATCTGAATAAGTTTAGAGGCGCATCTTCCTTTTGAATAATAAAGTGGGAGACTAATTCGCGGAGAATAAAAGTTGTTTGACCTCATTTGAAGTACAAAGAAGCTGCCACCTCATCTTTACCAAGAGCACGTGGCGCGGGGCGGGGGGAGCATTCACATTGGTAACGAATATCTTATCGTACCGCGGGCGGTTTTCAGGCTTCTTTCACGGCTTTCGATTATGAGTATTATCAGTGACAAATTTCTCGTCACTACGCCAGTGCACTCGAAACAATTTGTGCTAAATCTTCTTCCTGTATCCCAGCTGGTCTCTAACAGCAAAAGTTGTTACAATATCATAATAGCTGTTTTTTTCGCACCACTGCTGTTACCAGTGATCATCTCCACTATCGCGACAAATCAAGAAAAAAGAGAAAAGAAAATATCCCTGATGTACTGGCGTGCCAGCCTGGGTCCACCCGGTAGTAGCCTCGTATTCTACCACAGAGCCAGGCCGGTGCTTGGACCTGATAGCAAAAAAAAACATGCAAGAAATGAAAGATGATGAACTGGTGAAGCAGTGGGATTTTTTAGTTACCGTAAATCACTTGTAAGATTGGCTACTCACGCATATGAATAAGTGTGCAGCTATACATAATGTTTGTTGGTCATAACGTATATATTGCATTGATTTGTGCATTCCATTTTGCCTGCTAGGTGATATCGAATGTAACCTGAAGTTGGCAAAAACGAAGTTTGGGCACTTTCCCCTGATGGTTGCTGGGTGCTTATAGTCATACGAAATGCATCATAGAGCATCTCGAGAAGTCATATACGACATAAACCACTCAGTGTTCCTGACGATCCATGCGATAATTGTCGTGACATATAGCAGGTGCCTTGCAAGTGCTGTGCCGTGATGGCTGAGAGAAAATGTGTGGCCTAGAACACACTTGTTCGTCGTCATCAGCATCATCATCATCGTGCTCAGCTACGGCGAACGCAAACGGCATCAATAGACAAGGCTCGAACTTAAGGAGCTTCGCTCCTTGAAGATAGTATACTGTATGCATGTAGGGAAAGGAACGATGTTAACATGTCTAGTACGGCGAGGGAGAAGAATAATGTTACAAACTTACGTAACAGAATGCGATATGTGTAAGCAGGCATCCCACAATTTCAATTGCCTAATGAAATGGTCATGTAATATTTCCTACACATTAAAAAAGACTGAGCCATGATTCTTCATCGTCATCGGCCACTGCATCAATAAAGCGCACCTAATGGTGACAAATGTGCGGTGAGTACCTCTCTTCTGCGCGTAAAGGCAAATAATGGCGTTGTGGGTGCTCACTAACGTGACAAAAATTATGATTTATTATGAAGGCGTACCTTGGAAATGTACTTTTAATAGTAGCCCCAGTGTTGTCTACACCCGGCTCTACGAATTCCACTCTTCCAGTTGTCGCTGCGACTGTGCTGCGCTTTCCATGCAGCCCTCGCGCTTTTTTTATATCTGTGGTGCTCGTTAGCTTGGGCTCCCTATACGCACGTTTCAGAGAACCTTCAGTGCCTTAGAAGCTAGAGAAACTGCTAGCGTGTGTTTTTCTCGAACGTGTGTGTGTCTCTTGAAAAACATCAAAGGGCGAGGAGGGGGGAAGAAGCTTCTCTAACAAAGTTTCCTTCGGTCGCTCATGGCACACCCAAAATAAATGTCATGGTGTAAGTGACCGTAATTATCACGAACTATGACCTAGTGTTTCTATTTCTGCGTGGTATAACGGTACATCGTCAAAAGGCTTTCCTTCCACCTTAACAGTCATTATAAGTCGGGCCATACTTCAAATGGCTTAAATAAGCGAGTGGATGCTGTTGAAAAGAGAGGTGCCTACCACATACACTCATGCCCGTTTGCGGAGTAGTTTTTACCGCTCCCCGATGACGTAGCTGCATAACGAATGTTAACATGTGGCGTTGTCTTTCTTATTTTTTAAGAAAAGTAAAGTGCAGAAACTGAAACTGCTTGCACTCAGTTATTCGGGAACGTAAAGCGTGCCGAACGATTTTTATTTTCTAGAATAGCTGGAATCAAAATGGGGCGATTTCTGATTACAACGTCAACTCATAAAGGGAGCTTTTAGACAGAACTGTGGCAAATACTACTACTGTTCAGTCAGTCTGAGTCGCATTCATTAAACTAGCACTGCGTCAACAGCCGTGACGAAATGATCTCATCCAACTTGTGGCAATATAGTTGTTTTTCTATTTTATTGCCACAAGAGTTGTCATTTACGCGGTAGTAAACACGCTCTGAAAACACAATGTTAGGAAATTTGTGAGTTCGTTCGCATCAAAATTATGCAACAGGTTGTCTTTTTGCAGAGTACTCTAACGCAGCCTTCGGAGTACAATTTAAATGACTTTACGGAACATTGAGAGTAGGGTTATAGTATTGCGAGCTTATAAATATACAACTGTTTTGTTTTTTCGACAAATTGAGAAACAAATTGCTGGACTTCGAAAATTACTAGACAAATGAAAATGCAGGGAACATTTACTAACATTTGGGACCGTCAGTGCTGTCAATATGAACAAACTATGACGTTCATAAAAGCAGAAATCGCGCCCCGAAAATGAGCAACTTTCAAAGAAAGAGCAAATACCAAGAATTTTGAAAAATACTTAAGTGCCCCATAATTGGATATCAAGCGAAATATTTCTTGATTAGTGCTATTTGTGCTACGCAGGAACATATTGGATGATTTATAGCTTGCATAACTGTTAGAATGATTATGATTTAACGAAAACGCGCTTATAGTAAAGGCCATCATCAACTGGCAATAATTGTCAAATTTTGCTTGGTTAAAAAATTTTTCTTATTTCAGAACAAAATGCAATTTCGCGCGATTCGGTAATGCGGGTACAATATACAAATATAAGAGTCAATTTGGAGATATCAAGTATGCCACGTTTTTTTTTATCTTTTGCGGAATACACCATTAACGACTTAATTCGATAAAATTGTATGTTGCTGTCCTTGTCTAAAAAGGTCGAACTTGTCTTTTACCGTGTTTTCAGAAAGGCATTTTTTCTAACTGTCTGTGCACCTCCGGTCTTCTTTGGCTACAATACTCTTGATTTGTTTATTTTCCTTGCGTTTTCTATGCCAGCGCAGAGTAATGAATCCACAGCAAGTGTATTTGGCCTTCACTCTGTCAGCTTTTTTGAGCCAATGCCCAGTTTTATGTCATTTTATTTCACTCTCGTTCACCTCGAGACACGCATAGTGTCCCCAATTTTTTCTTCACAGTCTTTGCCTTAACGCTATGATTTGACACAGTCTGCTGATACTTTACGTCCTTGCAAAGGATAAGCCGATGTCATGACCTCTGCTAACCTACGTAACTTGGTGCCTCGTTATTCCCTGTTCCCACAACATTGCTGTAGCTGCCGCCTGATTTCTGTACGGGATAAGCCTCAAAAGCAACATGCTTTATGTCAAGCTAACAATACACGCATTTCAAGTGCGCCTTTCTGCGAAAAGTTTCTTTTCTGCGAATTTCAAAATGACTTAAAAGGCATTATTACTCGTGGATATTTTCCTTCGAAAGCCGACAAAAAGTGATCAATACAATCTGCGCGTCTGTGCAGAAGGCAGCAGCACTGTTTTAGATGTAAAAACCCCTCATAATGCTTTTGGGTACGAAAAGTTTAGGATCTCTTGCCTCTTCCAGGGAATGGTGGCACGCGAGGCTCTGCGTGTACGTCCCTGAGATAGTTCTGTCTGTCTGTATTACTTCCTCTCTTTATTCTTTTTTTTTCATTTCAGTCCTTCTTTGTTATCTCTGTCGTTTTTGCTTTCGTTCTTTTCATCATTCTTTCTATTTTTTTACTTTGCGCAATGCTTTCTTCTTACTGTTTGCTCACTGCATGCTGGCAAGGGGACTTCTATTGCTTTACTTAGCAACAAAACAAATTACTTGCAAGAGGAAGTAACAGTGGATGTGCATTCACATAAAGGACGAGAAAAACTTCTGGAAACGAGAAATGTCAAGTAACATTGAAAAAAACATATCAGATATCCATGTCGTATTTATGACTGATTTTCGGAATGCTTGAAATTGATAAAGCATCATTTATGAAAAAATCAATTCCCCAATATACGCATACAACAGGTGCTTTTTGGAGGGCCGCATCTCATTACGCTCACTGGCACTGTGTTTACCGCGGACGACAAGGCCACTTAAGTTCACGATTTGCAAAACTTTCGTTAATATTGCTAAAGGCAGGCATGAAGATGGGACACAATTCGCTAGAACGTATGTCCGCGCCCCCGTCCTTGTTTTTTCTGCCCCTAAATGCATACCCGTAAATCTACCTCTTCCCTGAAGTATTTCTTTTCTGTGCGTAGATATTAGAGTTGACTGCTTTTCATTAATTTGATGTCTTGGGTTCTATGTCTGAAAAGTACGAGTTGCCAGCTGTCATTACAACTGAAATGTACTGCTTCTAACACCTTTCGTGCATAATTGTTATCATGTACAGTAATGCACGGAATGCGCATTACGTGCCACATGTGGCCTCTTTTTTCGAGAACACAAATTATGAAGAGCACTAGTGTATTACGAGATCACAAAAGCATATTTTATTCGTGTCTGGCAGATGACTTGCATAATGTATTGGAAGCGCGTAATTTGATAATAATTATGTTGCTTCGAATAAGTTCGATCAAGAAAAAAGCAGGTTCCCATAGGAAGATAAGGCGCTCGGTAGTAGAACTGCACAGCTTGAATTGCGCCAACTGTTTTCCAAGTTTATCACCAGCCCTTCGAAAATTAGGCGGGAAATTGACCTAAGCCCTCGCCACCGAATAAATCCCCGCTCGCACACCGACAATTCGAAACGGAAACGAATAAGTCTCTCTACGGGAGACCGAAGCCAGAATCAGTTTGCTTGCCGAACAAAGCAATATTTCAGAGCTGCGGTATGGCGCAACACCTCAACAAGTGACGCAGTTGATCTGCAATAGCAGTCTTCACAGTTCTTTATTTTGTATTGATTGCTGTATATATTAACCAGGGTCAAGGAACTGGCTTAGGTATACATCTATAGGTCCTTTGAAACAAGTTTGCGACATCGCAATATGGGTGTATTTGGTTTTAAATGCAAAGCATTTCTTAGCGAACTTCGGTAACTTTGAGCGTATCTATCTATCTATCTATCTATCTATCTATCTATCTATCTATCTATCTATCTATCTATCTATCTAAGGCTTGGGTGCTGTCGTGGTCACTCCCTTAACGTGGCGTTCACCAAAATTACCATGGGAGGGTAAGTTGGTTTGACGAATATGACGCGATCGTCAAGACATGAATGGTGTCACAATGCCGTCGCCTACCTCGTCAAACACTTCCCTCCAGACAGTGGCACATGCCCACGGGTGGGTATGGGCCGCTGGTATGCGGATATAATCCACAGGTGATTGACAGTATGTGCCCAGGAACGACGAGAACACACATAGGAAATTTTAACGTGCGAGCGTCAAGTAATACCCGACTTCGGTAGCGTCAACCCGACGAATGCAAAGAATTAATTTCAGGGTCGCAGCTGGAATCGAACCCAAGCATTCTGCGTGGCAATGAAGCATTTTATCACAGAGATACGCCAGCTGTAGGAACTACTTTTCAAATAGGCACTTATCATCAATAGAGGTTGCAGCGCTGCCTACGCAATTCTATGAACGTTACATATGCACTAATTTATGCAGCCATCACGTCAGGTCAACCTGAATTGTGGTGAGTTCCCATGCGCTGAAGTTGATTTATGTAGCATAGTTTGGAGTCAACATCCTCGCAGCATCAGTGCTTCATATCAGCTTCTGGTGTTGCTAATACGCATGCTCCAGTTGTTATTGTTGCGCAATTGCAAACAACTGGTTATATAATCATCTGCAACAATTCAACTTATATCTGTGCGTGAAACATTAGTAGATATATTTAGCATCATTTCAAGGTGTGTCGCTCAATGAAAAGTTGCTACACGGTCACCTTGCCTCCGCATGCTTCGCATAACGTCGATTCCTAGGTACGTGGGATCTGCCGAATTTTTCTTGACACTAACTGACTGAAAAAACACGTGTTTATATTTTGATTTGATTTTAATCATAAATGCAAAGCCTTTCTTAGTGAACTTCGGCGAGCTTGAACGTATCTTTTTAGCCATCTATCTAGCCGCCTACGACATTTAGCTCTCCTGACCGTTTGGTAAGATCTATACCGAAATTGGTATGGCATACCATTAGTGTCTGACGAGTATAAGTTAATAGTCATAACATGAAAATCATGATATGTATGTCATGAAGGACATGATTCACATGTCATGATCTTGCTGCTCCTGGGATGGTTTTGTTCGCATGAAGTGCTGCGAAAATGGTACGGTATCACGTGACTGCATGGTGAACATGTGTGACAGGCCCTCACGTGGAAATCATGGCATGCAAGTTATGTAAGAACATGATTATATGCCACGCTCATTATGCGCTCGCGGTCGTTACGCTACGTTCGTATCCACCAAATTCGGTATTACGTGACGTGAATGGATGATGAACGTACATGACTGGTGCTAACATAATAATCGTGACATGCGGTTATTTTTTGTTTTTCATTTTTTTATTTGTGGAATCATACAGCACAAAAGATCATCATACTGCTTGGACCTGTAGGCAAAGGCTAGTCGTGGGTCCAAAAAGAAAATGTACACAGTGATACAGGGTTACTGTTGCATAAAAAATAAACTAACACTAAGAAACACAGGGTGTTGTACTGTACTACTACAAGCAATTTTTAGCATGCGATCTTTGTGCCAAACGACAATAAAATCTATAATCGCAATAGTGTCAAAAGGTGCACCAACGCAAGCAAATCACTAAAGTGTACATAATAACATAAACAAGACAACTCAGAGACATATTAAGTAGTCAACAATACCAGTATGCGTATTCCCAAATGCAATAAATATACAACATTCGTTGCTAGACCACAACAAGATTCACAGTCCAGAACTGTGGCACGCATTTTGAAAGGAGGAGGAGGAGGAGGAAGGGAAGAAATGAAAGGCAGGGAGGTCAACCAGACGCACGTCCGGTTTGCTACCCTGCACTGGGGGAAGGGGTGAGGGGATTAAAGGAGAAGAGAGAGAGAAGTGAAGGGCAACGTGTATGTTGGTGGGACCTTGTCCATTGCACGCTTATAAGCGGTCGCGTAGTCCGGTCGTCTTCAGAAAACTTAGCAGTGCCCGCGTCGCTTTGCTGGCCAGCGACGCGTAGAGCCATGAGCCAAGTATCTTCTCTTCGGAAAAAGGTCTACTGTCTAGTGTCTCCAACGTTTCGCGTAGCAAATTGCGTTCGCTCGCAAAACGTTCACATGAACACAGTAGATGTTCTATTGTCTCGTCAGTGTCGCACGATTCACATCGGGAGCTATCCGTCATTCCTATGCGAAAGGAGTACGCCTTTGTAAAAGCTACTCCTAACCACAGGCGGCACAGTAAAGTTGCATCCTGGCGGGAGAGGTCCGATGGAACTTGAAGCTTTTTCGATGGGTCCAATTTGTGTAGGCGGCGGTTCCTGACACTGGGGTCACTCAGCCAAGTTTCCGACATGGTGTTAGCGAACGAGTGAAGGCCCCTTGCAGCGTCGGTTCTCGACAATGGAATTGGGGTTGTCTGGGCGTCCGCGTGGGCGGATCGGGCAGCATTATCAGCAAGGTCATTACCGACAATACCACAATGTCCCGGTAACCACTGGAACACCAAGTCATGTCCAAAATTGCACGCACCAAGTAACCATCCGGCTTGTATGATGTTTTTGTGACTGCAACGCGACATGCCAGGAAACAAAAAACCGCAAAGTTAGCTCGCATTGGATAAACTTTTTTATAGAAGTGTTAAAATTTTGGGCTTTCTTTATTTCAGAACATATGCAAGAACATGTTATGCAAAAACATGACTTCATGCCATGCTTATTATACGCTCACAGCCATTTCGCTAGCTCCATATATACCTCGTTTAGTGTCACGTGATGTGAATAGTGGACGAAGGTAAATCACACATCCAAACATGATAATCATAACATGCGTGTGATGTAAAAGGTGACCACATGCTACGCTCACATCATGCTCACCGCCGTTTCGCTAGTTCCAGATATATTGAATATGGTATCACGTGACGTGAATAGATGGCGAAAGTAAATGAAACGTCCAAGTGTTATAATCCCGACATGGAAGTCATGAGGGCATGATTTACGTTCACCTCGTAAGGTTGTGTTTAGGTGAAATGTCAACCTTCCTCATTCGTGCTCCACATATCATCGATCCCCCCTGTACATGGGGTCTGCCAATTATTTTTCGTTGCCGAGCATCGTCACGGCAGCCCCACCGCAAAGGAGATTATTTAGACAAGCCAGCACAGCCTCGCTGAATTTCCGAACTTAGCGTGCTGCACACAGCACACATCGCACAAACTACTGTCGGGGCCTTTGGATGAAATTTCACTCATTGTTTTTATATGCATCATGAGCGGATGAAGGATCCTCTTATACGTTGGAGTTGGAGTCTCCCTGCTTACTAACACCGTAACGTCATGTCACTGAGAACCTACCCTCTCAATATTAGAACAAGTGTTCTTTTTCTTTAGGTAGTGCTTTTAAGAACATGTTCATTGCATTCAAAGGCACCGCAAAAGCCTTTTTAATTTTTTTTGTATTAGTGCTTTCAAGTTTTCGATACTAATGGGACAATTCAAGATATTTCAAATTCGTGGTAATAATCCTTTATGTCAGTGGAGCAAATAGATCGGGCAGCGTTCGATATACGGGTGACGTCATGAAATGTCGTCAGAGAAAAGATGGTACGTAACAAGCACCGCTATTTCGCAAACTGTTGTTGTAGGGCTTTTTTTTTGCACTACCTATGTGTTTGTACTGGTCCGAAGGTTTACAATAACGCTTTTCTTTGCAGAAAAAATAGAGCTTTCCAAATATTCAGACACTCTGTTCGAAAATGTAAGACTGGCTCTTAAGCGATGGTTTGGGCTCAAGTTAGCATTTATATTGGGTGGAGCTACAATTGGCTTTAATTCGCAGCTTGGCATCACTTGGATGCGGGAAATGATTTCGACAAGCTCTGTCCTTCTTTGCTGTGGTCCACGTTCTCCGAGGTGCACCTGAAGCGGTGACCACACCACCATCATGCTCTGAACACTTCGTGGCTCTTAGCGCACTCGTCAAGACGCTTTGAACACACCTGACTGACTTTTAAGGTTCTACGACCTTGGAGAAGATGTTTACAATAGCTTTGTTCAGCGTTGTATGAGACGCATGGACAATTAGGCGAGCCTTGGGATTCGTCTTCAGACATGATTCCCACCACACTCCGAAGTGCCTTCGTTGCCCGCCTGGAAGATCGCCGTACACACTGCACCTGGATGCACAGCTGGTTTCCAAGAATGTGAACACCTCCGCCACGTCATTGCACTATGCAGCTCACTGCCGTCTTGTGTCTTGTGTTGTCCTCTCCTTCTCTGCCAGGTGATCAGAGCGTATTTTCCCTCTTCCCGGGGTTGGAATTGAGGTGGTGCTTTAACTTAAAATTTTGGGGGAGGAGATAAAAACATCTTGACTGGACTGTCTTGCACATAATGGTTTTCCCCTGCAAGGAGTCTTCGGAAGACCAAGACCTCAAAACATGAGCCCATGCTAAAAACGCGCTAGCATTGTTATTTAATCAAGACGCTGCCATCAATTATACTGCTTGAGTTCTCCCTGAAGCATGGCTGGTTGTCGGTCCTCTGGGCAGACCAGAGACTACGTCAGTGCATGTGATACCGTCAGTGTGGTATACTTAGCTATAGTGCAATTATTCGCTAAAATGGTTGCGGAGTATTAAGCAATGAGTTTAATGAAAAAGCAGAAACTTGTTAGCAGCACACATTACGTCTAAGGTAGCACATCTTGATCATACACATCTATCTGTGTGGCCTATGAGAAACACTTCAGCAGTGCGACGAGACACAAATGAAGAATTCCATTCAGGTAACAGGGGTAGGGCGTCGCGCAATAAAGAGTCGGGTGGAGGGCGGAACACTGAGAGCAGGTCCACTCTATTTCCCACTGAAATGCAGGATGCGTCCGGAGAGCAATTGAGAAGACGACGATTGGGGAGAAATATAAGACGTGTCGAAATCATTATTACGGTTCGTATTGGACATCAGCAAGCGTGGGTCTCTCCGAAGAAGATGAATACAACTGTTTGTGAAGCGCTTGTGCAAGAGGCGGCTTAGCCATCTTGTTTGTCTGCCGATTCACCGTTGCAGGCGATTAACTGACGTTCCGCCGCCACACACATTTGGTGGAAGTGCTGGGTTTAGGTGCATAGCTCTACAAAGCTGCGGACATCCTTGGTTGAACATTGGACAGAAAATTCTTGTACTGCTCGCAGGTTGTCTATATGCGAAGCCCCGATACTCTCGGAGAGGCAGCCTCAAAACATGCGTGAGGCATGTTCTCTATTACGCTAATTCGCAGTTTCATAGCACGTTTGTGGAGCAATGCATTCACTGAATGTTGCTACGTACACTCCGTATCTATCATATTCACTACCGTTAATTCATACGTGATTCCTCCGTTGGCCACCACGCTTGCTCTAAAAAAATACTTAACACAAATAGGGAGAAGGTGAAGTTGTCGTATACTGCCCCTAGTGCGCTTTTTGGTGAGAACACTACAAGCTTCTCCTGACTGCTCTCGGGTCAGGCAAAATTGTGAAAATAGCACATTTAGCACAATTCTGTGTGATTCTGTTCTCTCATTGGAATTCAGTAAATGTTAAACACACTTTGTTACTAGGGCTAGTTGATTCCCAAGGCTAAATCTCAGAGTGCAGACTATCGAATTGACATAGAAGAACAATCAGGATAGCGCAAGTGTAAATTCGCAACAATCTTTAATAGGAAAAAAATTCCTACGTGCATTCAACTTCCATCCAGCTTGCCAAACCAGTACTGCACATCGTAACCATAAAAATACACATTGCCAAAATGCAGATAAAAACATGAAATCTAAAAGTTTTGTTTCTGTATCGCGCAACACCGCAGAAGTATTGCTGACACAATCACTACCTTTATTTCAGGTATTATATACTTCAATAGTTGCACTGGCCCCGATTTTTCACTGATTACAAAAATTTGTTTAATGGTAATTTTTGGCTCATAGACATAAGGCTTAGAGTAGGGAAGTAAAGGAAATTATGCGTTACTAAAACATGGTGTTTTTGTGCCCAAACACAGTTTTAAGCCAAGGAATGCAATGGCGAACGAATGCGGAGGTACCATTACCAGCTGCGTGAATCGAGGATTAGGTTCGACTTTAATGGTTTCTTGTGGAAGCTGTGCATCTGTGCTAGCTTGACCTAAATTACTGATGTAAAACTTACAAGAAAATTGGAGGACTTTTAAGCTTCGCCTTTGAGAGTTGAACGTGATAGTGAAATCCGGCCCCTAGTTCACCCTTTAAACGCTAAGTGCATACTTATTCACGTATTGTTAGATACAAACGCACGCGCACAAAAACGCACAGAGTAGATTGGCCAGCGTGCGCTAATATCGCCGAACGGGCTCGTTTTCGTCGTAACACCTGTCGAACAAAATGTGTTGAAGGAGCCCTAAACACTTTTTCAAGTAAACATGGAATGAGTTCAATAAAAAAGCCTATTGCCTCACAAATTCAACGCCGCGAAAATTTTAAGAATATGTCCAATGTGAGTGTAGTTACAAAGTTTTGTCGCATGCTGCAATTGCGTTATATCTTCTCTCGTATCAACGAAAGCGCTGGAAGCTAAGCAGGGAGGGGCAGCAAGGGTAAAGAAACTACCGCACCTCGTGACCTTGAGCTTTTTTTTTGGAATGCACGGCACTTTCAGTGTAATCGCGCCCACGCGTTGACAAGTAGCGGCCTCCCACGGCTATCTCGGTAACTTGATTTTTTGATCACCGACGCACAGACAATTTTTCGCTCACAAGCCGACGAGGCCGACGCCGGTGGCGGGTTTTCTGCGGCAAAAGCTCTCTAATGCTATCACGTGAATACGCATTCTCGGTTATAGGACTGTCAAGGGGGCACCTTTTCCTGTGTGAGTAATGGCAAGAAAATTTGGAGTGGCTATACGAAGTTTTATAGCATGCAATCATGCTAAATACCAGGGTGATTTCACTGATGCGTTCTCCGAGAATTTTTTTTTCATCATTAACGTTATCAAAGTATTGAGGACGCCACAACAGCCCTAGTGGACCGTTCTTTTCACAGAACGGAAAAACAATAGGTAATTCACTTCAGAGCTCCCGTTAGTCGTTTTAGCCGCCTATGGTGGTCCGACAATAGTCATCCTAACATTCACGCGTTGGAAATATTTCAAGGACGCTTCATAGAAATTGTCTTGACCGCAAACCATGGGAAGTTTTTGAAAGTCATGCCAACTTTCCTCCCGAGTCACTGAGAAACAGTCTCGTCTTTGCGACATCGCTTACAACTGAACGGGTCGTGTATGTGTCAAAGAAAAAAACCAACAGCAAATAAGCAGGAAGCCGTCATATTGCAACCACTGCCGACTTGTTTCACGACTTCTTCCGAAAGCCTTTTCCGCTTGCACCCTCTTTGGAAAGCTCTAGAACGTGAAAGCGCCAGTTGTTTCTGGCGTAATGCAAACAGGAAATTCCCCACCCTCAAGAAAGCACCCTTACACACATAAGCACAAAGTAGGCCTCCTGGCGTCTAATGCGTCTGGCGCCCGCACAAGGCGCCGAAGCTTTTCTGTAGGATATATACACAAGCTATGGAATGAAAACATTGGGTGTCCTGATACGGATTGCACTTCCATTAGGCACTTGCATAGATACCAAGAAACCAGCGCATTTTATCGCATCTGCATTAGTTCACTTCTGTGTTAGCTCAAGCAATCCTAAAACGTAGCTAGAACGTAGTGGAACGTGACGAACCACTGTTCTTCTACGCGGGATCACGTACCGAGAGCCCCAATAAAAACGAAAACATGAACTTTACGCGCAGGCTCACAGTATTACCTTTTTTTATGAGTTGTGCATTGACAGTACTGCATCGGCGTCATTTACCTTGCGCTACTGTAGTTATTTGTGTACAACAACTTTGAAAATCATACACTTATCCAATATTATCAGCGTTGCATTATATAGGGAATGCGAAGCACATGTTTTGTATTCCTATGACTGAAAACTGCTTCAAAATGTCTAATGACAAGAACTGTTTGGTTCATAGAGCTATGAAATTCACAAATTTGACGTAATCTTGACGTATTCTTGACGTAACCATGAATCATGACGTAATCAGTCAAACTTAAATGGAGACGAGCGAATACGAATGCCATTGTCCAGCTAAACTTTAAATGCGCACAGTAGTGTCGCCACCCAAAGTTAACGTCAAGACACAAAGTTCATGGAACGAAACAAGCACAAACACCAATGCTTGTTTCTATTCGTATCGTCTTCGAAGTCAAAAGCTTCTGTCTGATCTTTGCGCAGGATAGCAAACAGATCCACGGCGAATGAGCTCTAACTTCCCCATAAAACAAACACAAAGACATATTTAAAATGAGTTCAAACAACACCAGGCCTGTGCCGTATAGGCGCAGCAAAGTCACAGCGAAGGCTAGAAGAGCGGCCTTTCAGAGCCTGTTCAAAACACTCCTTGTGTAACTACAGCAAACACACTTGCTTGGTACCCACTAGAGAATAAATATAAAGCTATGGGTAGTAGGTCGCATTCGCTCTGCTATTTTTCGTCATTCTTCTGAGAAGCGTGGTATCCGCTAAAACACTTGCTAGGAATTTTGTGTCGATTGTCCATGCCGTGGCTGACGACGATAAGGAATTATAGGTGAAGTTGGTATGCGCCACAGTTATTAGGGGAACAAAAACAAGCTTTTGTGATGGTTTGGAGCATTGGACGGTCCACTCGTCACGCTAATCGCATCGTGCGACAACGGGTTGTTCTTTCGCTGTTGTGAAACGCTTTATCAGCCGAATTAACATGGTTGCTTTCCCGACAACAATCCTGCCCAATGGTAAGTTTGACAACTCACAAGCACTGGTGTAGCTCAGTTCCGGAGTGGCTTCCCGTTCTTGACGCTTGTGTGTGATTGCCTGACTTCTGATGACGTATGTTCTGTACACTTTACTGTGATTATTCCATGCATTAAAGAAAAAAAGAGCACAGATGTAGCCCACTGGTAGAATACTGGGCTGGCACCCAGCGGACCCGGGTTCCAGCCCCACTGTGCCATTGGTGCTATTTCATGCCTGCCTAAAGCAAGTTTCACAAACAAGTTAAAGCACCGGCATAACTCAGTTGTAAAATAATAGGCTGACGCTCAGCAGACCCGGGTTCAAGACCCATTGTGTCATTAGTGCAAGGTTTTTTTTTCTAATTTCGCGCGATGTGGTTACGGAAACCGGCGGTGGCGGCGACGGCAGACAACAACAACTGCGCATGACCGCAAAAGTAATCTCATAGCAATTTCTCTCTGTGAAATGTTCAACGAATTTAAGGTAGGATGTACTCTACTATAGGAGAGCCCTAAGCTGTCGCAATAACATGTACGACTTCCCGAGACTTCAGACAAACGCGTTCTCGTCACATACTTTTAATTTTCGACAGCACAACTGCTTAGCGTGTTCAAAAGAAATGGAAACACATCCGCCTCCCAAGCGCTGGGCATGCGAAACACGACACTCGCCAACCACCAGCGGTGGTTGCCAAACGGCCGGTGGAGAAAGAGTTGCGAAAATGCACCGGTGTCAGGCTACGCTTCTCCTCTCCATGAAAATATTTCATAGTGCACGTGCCATTCTGCGTCGGCAAATATTTTACATTGCTCTTTCTCTGCAACATACAGCACTTGCCTGATAAGCGTACATGAATTTCTATGTTTTATCGACATTTGAATATTTTCGGCGGCCCGCTGAAATCTATCGGTAAGACCGTGTTTGCCACAGTGTCACAACTCAAGAGTGTCTAATGCGCGCAGCCGTTAGCACCGCTTGAAGCAAAGTAGGATGGCGTTGCCTAAACGTATAGCGTACGATGAATAACTGTACTGAATATTGACGCATTTCCGCTCATCATAAGGGACCCTAAGATAACTTCGAGGATTATGTCTGCATACTCACATATTTTGGCCGCAAATTACACACACACAAAGTAAAGAAATTTGTGGCCAACACATGTAAGTAAGCAAGTACCAACTAGGCCAACAATCAGTATTGTTATGTCTCCATGTTTCGTCGACAGCGGTGAAGCGAGGTTGCTTAGAACTTCGGGGCGACAATTTTCAACTCTTATTCTGTGGGAGAAGCTCTACATCACTTTACTCTACATCACTATTTACTCTATCACGCTGAGAATAAAGAGATTTCAAGTTTTTTTCCTGAAAAGAAAAAGGATTTTATTGGCAGCCAGGGACGTTGTCTGCGGTTCCCTCAGTGAAAGCAAATCGTTTACGCAAGTGGAAAGATACTCGTTCAACGTTCAGCAGAAACCTACACACTAGTTTGGGTAGTCTATTGACGTCCACCGAGCTTTCTTGTCTGTTGCGTTTCTTACACAAACATGTCTTTTTTCACAATTATTTCCCTGCCGTTGCACTATTCATTCGGTGACACTCACAGTCTTTTATAGTCGAAGCAAGTGCCCAAAGTTTTTGCCGATGTCTTGCGTTGGGCTTGACGTGAAGCGCTTAATAAAGAGAAGCACATCCCCAGATAACTCGGTTGAACCATTTCATTGCTAGAGAACAATCCCGCTGCTTATAGCTCTTTAAATTGTTTTTCTTTTTCGTCTCCCCTCGCAGCGCGTCTCGGGTATGCAACAAGCTGTCCAAACTGTAGGCCTCTGGGAGAGCTATGTTTGGACAGAGGCCGGAGAGTTCTGTTTCGATATCGCTCCATTACCCGTGCTGTCTCGGTCCCGAAGATGAACGAGGAGACGTACGCGTGGGAAAAAAAGGACAAAACAAACAGCTTTGGTTGCGTCACGAATAGGCTGGAAGGCCGAGGAAGTGTTGCGATCGATTTCTAGGCGCAGTGGGGAACGGCAGGAAGTGCATGCGTCAGCTATCCACGTGCGCTTTCGTCTGATGCTTTTATTCTAGTTGCCGATGGCTCGCAGAAACCTTCCGTGCATGAAAGAACGCAAACCGGCAAGTCTTGTTCTGTGACACGCTGGTCCTCCCTTCTCGCTGCTAACTTCTAGCGCACGAACTCCTCCAGCTCACCTAAAGAAATAAGTAACGTGCAGAAAAAGTAAGGTAACATAATTGCAGGCTTGACAGGGAAACTGAGGTGAAGGCCAGTCACCAAATGGCCAATACTTCCTCATCATAAGTTGGCGATCATTACAAGTGGAATACTTCAGAAATTGTGCTGTGTCATCGTTTGCAATGTGCTTTGCAATGCTAATATATCAAATATACTGTCTTGTTACGAAACCCCATGTGACCAGGAAAAAGATTTAGGCATTTGATTCTCTATTGAGGTGGCATTTAATAAGAGCCAGTGAGTAACGGTCTGGAGATATCAGCATATGCACCCAGAAAAATTCCTACATAGAGTAAGTGATCGATAAAATATTACACAATACACATGGTGAGATGAACCGTCAATTTGTTGAAATGAATCTACTAACTACGCCAAATTGGGCTTTTCTACGTAGAAAGACCTTTCGTATTTCAGTATTTCAAACAACTTCCACGCCATCGCATAACAAAGCGAAGTTCACGGGGGATAGAAATTGCTCGCTTTTTTTGTCTAATGACGAAAGCAACGTACCTTGTAGAGCAGCGTCGGCTGATGTGTAGGTGACATACAAAGAAACGAGTCAAATAGGCACAAGTGTGGTAGAAACTGTTGCAGGTCAGACAATTACAAAAATCTCACAAGTAAATTTGTACGGACGATGTGAAACATTACTACAAGATTGGCTCACGCAATCTTTCAGGGTCTTGAAACATTAACATTTCTGTAAAGGACGCGTGTGACCTGGTATGATATTCCACATTTTGATACGGGAGAGAAACTGTATATTTAAGCCGTCAATGTGAGGATGAAACACAGGTGGGTTAGGTGCATGAATCTTTCTGGTAAATGCTACATTGGCAGCCATAATGTACCCCTTTTATGTTGAATATTGTGGTGAATGATAGAAAGATGGAAACAGTTTCACAAAGGGGGTTTCGCGTCATTTAGAAGTGAAGTTAAACTAATGTGCGTTATATGAGATCAAGGTTGGACATGGCGACGAGAACGCATGCAACTGAAGGCTGTTTAAGAGCGAAACTCCTTAACGCTTGGGCTAAGCGTCCCGTCGTAATCGTATGCAGCCAACTCTCTTTAGTCCTTGAACCAGCCGTAGAGAGCGGTACTAGTACATATATTGAAAAGCATATACGTTGAAAAACGAAAATGGTACGATACAAGAGGACGTTACTTCTAGTATGATAAATAATGAAAATTACAGCATATCCATGGACTAAATGATAATGAGTAGAGTGAAGCGTCCGTCATTCTGCCCTTGCTTCCGGCCGTCCATTCGTTCTTGCTTCCGTCCGTCCGTGCGTCCATCTATTCATGCATCCGTTCATGCGTCTGTCCTCTCGTGCGTCCATCCGTGCGTCCATCTGTGCATACATTCGTTCCTTCGTCCATGCGTCCATCCCTGCGTTCGTCCAGGCGCCTCTCCGTCCGTTCGTCTCTGCATTCTTTCATGCGTCCGTGTGTCCGTTCATTCGTGCATCCGTCCATGTGTGCGTCCATCCGTTCAATCGTCCTCTCGTGTGTCCATTTGTTGTTACGTTTGGCCCGGCAGCTCTTCTGAGCAGACGCTATTGTGCGTAAGCCGGCCTGCTAGTATGCTTTCAAGGCCATCGGCGCCCAGTCAGAAGCACCAAGAACGACGCTGTCTTGCAGGTGGGCCAGACAGTTTGATGTGGCCGGGTTACGAGGAACTCAGTGGAACTATCGCAAACAACCATTTTGTTGAACGGGTTCGAACAGCGTGAGACGGCGCCACTGTGGCAGTTCTCATGGAGTCAACACCCCAGGTAGCCATTGGCGCCTACGCGAGATCGTGACAAAGCACAAAAGTACCAAAGCGTGGGAAGGTTCCGTTGTGCCCGTTCTCAGCAAACGAGCACCTGAATAGCCATGTTCGAAAAAGTTCCGGAACACTGTCGCAAAACGCAGCCTTAGACCGCTGCTAACGCTCGCATCAGTGGCCATCTCCCTGGAAGAGCTCAACTTTCTTTCTGCACCTGACTCTACCTCCTCACCCTGCGTTGCATTTAAGGTGGGGACCAGGTGTGTTATTGTTTGATGCGCTCGTTATAACCATTGTCAATACTTGCCCACGTTATTCTTCTCACGAGTGGCCCAATTTGTGCACCCTTTCTGCTGGACCACTGAGACTTCACGTCACTTAATTCGTGGCAAGAATGGTCACCGCCTTCTTCGGACCTCCGTGTAAGGAAACGATGGGCTATCAAAGCCGAGGACATTTTGTAAATTGGAGCTGAATCGGAGCTGAATCTCTGCTCAATATCTTTACAATTCCATTGTTCTCATCATATAAATAAGCCTTCTCGCTATCTCCAAGAACGCGTCTCCTCACGGGTGAATATCGGCTTTGCGGACGACGGCAGGGAGCCAGCTACCCTAAAGAAAACCCGCCATACCTGCCGACGATCTTTCCTTCCCCTAACACCGTACGTTGTCCGTCCATGCTTCTGTTCGTCCGTGCGTCAAACAGATAGACAGACAGACGACGGACAGACGAGGCCAGTGGATGATTCACTGTTTGCCGATAAAAAGTATGATACGTGCAAGGAAGTGGTGGTTCGCGCTCGAAGAAGGAACGCCAATGTGCGAGCGCGCAAGAATATAGGAATGACGTCACACTAAGACGTTGGTGATTGATTTGTGGGATTTAACGTCCCAAAACCACCATTTGATTATGAGAGACGCCGTAGTGGAGGGCTCCGGAAATTTTGACCACCTGGGGTTCTTTACCGTGCACCAAAATCTGAGTACACGGGCCTACAACACTTCCGTCTCCATCGGAAATGCAGCCGCCGCAGCCGGAAATCGAACCCGCGACCTGCGTGTCAGCAGCCGAGTACCTTAGCCACTAGACCACCGCGGCGGGGCGAAGACGTTGGTGAGCACGTGTTCGTCGACGGCACCGTACGCTAGGGGGCACGGTGTAGTAGTAAAATAAAAGCCGTTATGGCACGCGCACGCGCGCGTTCAGAAGGTCGGTGGATACACAAGGCTGCAAACCGGCGTATGCACAAAGCGGCGGCGGTTCGCGCTTGAAGACGGAAACCCGATGTGCGAGCGCGCGAGGCAGAAGCGTGCCGTGAGGCAACGCGGTGATGTCGACAAGATCGCAGCGTACAAGAACGGGAGGCCGAAGCGTTGTGGCAGCGGCGTGAGGACCCAGCTTCGCTCAACTCTCCATCATTCACCCTGTGAATATGCCGTCATATTTTTGATGAATTCTACACGTTTTATGTGACTGATTTTATAAGAGGTCGACACAGTGGCAACACACTAAAGAAATATTCGTATGATGCTTTCACCTGTTAACAGTTTAGGTTACTTTGGGGCAACGTAATAATATTGAAGATTCAAGATATCCATGGTTTTCTTCCTGTGCTTTGTTAGAAAGCATATATGTAAATTTGATGAGAACACAATGAATATTCAGTAAAAAGGAGGCCTTGGTACTTATACGTGAGACTTACTACACTACATCACGGTTAGATTATTAAATGAACGTTGATGGGGTTTGCTGCCTCCTCAAACAAATGATAACTGTTCTATGAAAAGTAATGCTCTGCCCATTATTTAACCTCCCGCGATAGTTTATGACTAATCCACTGAGTGCATGGTAATAAGCAAGTGAATGGACTACGTGAACAAAACATAGTTATCAACACAGAGAAAGTTTTGGCCATAGCAGGCCTTGTAGGTTCACTATATAGACAAAGAAAGTAAGGAGCCTAGCAGGATTTCCTTGGCTTTTTGGGAAGTACTTCTGCTTCAGACAAATGGAAGGCGCTAAACGGTATTTACTGCCGACGAATCGCAAATGAACTACTAATCCAGTTTGAAAGAAATGGGTTCTTTAATAAAAGAGTTTACAATCTTGGCAGTTCTGAATAGATAACGTTGCCAAATACCTTAAAAACATGAAAAATGCGTCTACCTGAAGACCTAACTCAAGATCTAGAGATATGTCATGCGGTAATTCTGTCCGCAAAGCGATGGTGCTTCATTCACGCTGGAACCTATGTTCTGAATCTAAGTGAATTGATTTTACGTCTGTAGGCAATATGTTCTAGTAGTTGTCATCAGTGAGAAAATAGTGGCACATGTCTTTGTTTGGCATTGATTGCGCCCTAAGTTCTGTGATGGAAAGATTTTGGCCTTTTTCTTCAAGATGACCATAGAATTTATGCTAGAATTCACTTTCCTATACTATTTTGACCTTGCGACCCATCAAAGCCTGTTTGACTCTGAATAATTCCTTCAGTTTCAACATTAGAGCAATGTCTTTCCTCCAAAATAGCCTGGGTTTGTCTAGCTGTTACTACTACTGCTGCTGCTGCTCCCATGTAGAAACCGTCCCAGTCCTCTCCTTCAGTGAAGCAGGAGGTTGACCTTGATATCGTTCCTCTAAAACAGGGCTTTCTGTGGAACAATGCTTTCTATACGAACAATAAGAATGGCGGTTAGTGCTGTTGTTATCTTTCCGAATGGGTTATACTTTCACCAGCTCTGATCTCGCATACCATCGAAAGGCGGGACAAATGACACAACTTTGGTAAAGTCACTTGAAATCGCTTCTGTATCTTCTGGAGCTTAGTGTCTGCTACAAGGTTAACTCACTGTTCTCACTTCTTAGCACTTCTTCCACTCTCGATTTCCCAATCTGGTCACTTGATTCGAATCGAATTGCACTTGCGTCACGAAAAATGCTGCAGTGCAAGCAAAGGGCGGAGGAGAATAACGAGGCAACCAGAAAAAACACGCAGACCTTTTCCCGCCATCCTATATTAACACACCCATGGTACATTCAAGAACGAGCAGCGGTCTTGATATTATTCAGGCGTCAATTTGTATACAGACTGTTTCTTTTCACGCGTTTGTGCGTATTTCTCTCTTGACAAAGGCTCTTTTGGATGTCTGTGCTTGTTTTCTTCCACGAGATTTGTGAGTGCCTGCGTCTAGATTTCTGGCGCTGATTTTCACGATCGATTCATACCAACTTCCCGAACTTGCGACACTTCCCGGTACTTTTTTCCCTTTCCTGTCTTTCTTTTCAAGGTGCATTCAGGCAGAAGTATTCCTTCACACGATAAACAAGTTGCGTAATGGACATCGGAGAAGTGGGGTAGAAACGAAGAAGCAAACGATTTTTGGTGCAAACTCATTCATTCAGTCCATGCAATATTTCCTGCACATTTTTTTTATTTAGCTCACCGGATTGCGCCTGGAACGGTCACTATTATTTTCGCATTTATTTTCGTCAGATGCTGCGAGAATTAGGGACAAGGGCGTTACTCGGACACCACCCCGTTAGACGGGAAGCACTGCTTGTGTGACTGCGCGCGTTTATGTAATCATGCTTTATTCTCGTGTTCACTACTTGGGACGTATAGCGTAGTGGAGCAGAGAGTGAAATGCACAGATTGACGCGATAAATTAGAAGCCAATACTAACAGGATATCATATAGCATACTGAAACCAAGTTTCTCGCATTTTAAGTTTATATAGAAAAAAAGCAGAGCATTCAGGCCAGCCACCTTTGTATTATTTGTAGTAAATGCCGAGTGTTTGACATCAAAAAAGAAACATTCAAACGCCTTGTTTCGATCGCAGCAGCGATATCTAGGTCAGATGAATGAAATGCGCGATTTCTTCGAAATCGAAGTTCTACTGCTCTTGCAAAAACTTCACGCCGTAGCCGCGGTGCATCGTTTTTCATTCGGATGGTTTACGGATATTGGATGACTGATGATAGATTTATATCAAGACAGTGGGTCTCTAAAGGTAGGGTACCAGCTGCCACTTTGCATTGATGATACTGGAGATCCAAAATCACTAAGTAGATATTTTGGTCTCAATATAGAGCATGAAGACTATATTGAATAGCGATTTTAGAGCGGGAACTACATCGGACACACAGAACACATCGTTTTTTGCCGTTCGAAATATACAAGGCAGTTGAACGTGCACGACCCTTTGAATATTCACCAAACAAAGCAGCACACAGACAAAACGAAAGTAATGCTGTGAAGTACTGAAAATATTTTCATGGCGTGGTCATTGGAAAACACGCGAACATCATGAAGAAATTCAGCGCCATAAAGCTAGATATCAAGGGAAATTTGGGCTGTTAACCTTTATGATCAAAGAATGTATTTTATTTCTATTCGTATTTTGTATTTTTGCGACGCCTTCAGGTTGACGGAAAGTGGCCTTTTACTGTATTGTAATGCTTTCTGCTGGATGCAAAATGGCTTTAAAACGCAAGTATATATTTTGGACAGCATTTCTACCTCCAACGCTTGCGCTCTCGCTGTGTAAAAGTATGATGTGCAGCGGCTAATTTCTGACCATAATAAAACAAAACGACCAAGGTTAAAGGTCATTCAACAAATCTTGAATGAATGAAACTTCGCTGCATAACAGTTGAATACGAAAATATAAGAAAGCAAAATACAGCACAGCAGCCCACACTTTAAACACGGAAAAGTGACTAACAAGCATCTTTATGTCCGCATTTTAGAGATAGTGCTCAATCAGGTATTTATATAGATATGATACAATAAATAATCGTTTCCGCTTTCTCAAGACTTTTGATGTCCTTCTACAATGTACGTTCTAAATACCAGGCCAGAAACGGAAGCGCTTGCTTTACCCCAACAGTTTGTCCGGAATGAAATCGTATATACATTGCTGAGATTGTACGTATCACAGTCTGTTTCACTCAAGCTTAATCGGAGATACGATTACAAATAAAGGGGAGAAGATATATATTGGCTAGATGTTTATAATGAGATGACTAATACGACCTAAAAAATTAACACGCGGCTTATATTGTGCCTCTGGCAGGTAAATATAACCTGAAATTTTTCTGTGGCATCACAAATACCATCGCGCAAACGTTTACGCCGAACATGAAGATACATGCGCTGCCTATTTTTCTTTATTCAGCACCTTCACACACTGATTTACAGCCCGTCATCATTCCAAACAGATAACAAAAAGCGCCGCCTCAGCGCTGCGTACAAATCGTTAACCAGCGAAAGCTGAAACGTGCAGCCCCAATGTTTAACAGTAGGGTAAATTCTATGGGGTAGTGAAGCTTCTCGCCATTATTCGTTACTTGTTCGTACTTCTACATGAGGCTCTACACACATTTAGTTTGGGTTCACTATAGTGTTTATTTCACATGCCACACATTGTGCTTCGCATCACCATGATCATGGTCATGAAGGAGGGTGATGAGCGGTTAAATGCGTTTCGCAACACGTTCATCGCAGATCGCAGTGCTCGTTCTCTAACAACAGGCGATCACAGACGTCGCAGCCAAAGGGAATATGCCGCGGGAGGCATTCCCGCAGAAAGCGGTGTTCAACCCGGCGAACGCGTTCCCGCAATCAGCACAATAGGGGGGGGGGGGTGATTATAAATGAAGAGAAATGAAAAGTGAGCCCCAAAACTGTCTCTCAGGGGGAGGACACCTCAACAGTAGCTCACGAAGGATGGGGGTAGAGAAGGGACTGAAAGGACAGGCTTAGAAGGTAGAGAGATAGAGAGATAGAAAGGAGAGAGCGAGGCGGAGGGACAGGGACCGACGGAAGTAAGGAGAAGACAGCAAAGATTGCAGGAGTCCGAGGACAGGGAATCACTGGCTAGAGCTCTTGTCGGCTACAGGAGATGGCGTATGGCCAAAGCTACGCTGTCGTCGTCGTAGGGGACCGGCGGGAGGAGGTGGCGTAAAACCAACCCAATCGGCGCAGAGCTGCGCTGTCGTCGGAGATCGCGAGGGCACAACTGGTCAGCACGGAATCCAGCGAGCGAATCCATCACATTGATGCCCGAAGGCATTCTAGGGGCGAAGCTCCTTATAGCGGCACCCATTCATCTCTTGTAGCCGTTTTAGTGTGTAACAAGTATAACATTTTGTCCTCCAAGGTGGTGCCGGTGGGAGATTTCTTCTGTGGGTTGTTGAACAATAAAAAATAGTACTCAACGTACATACCAATGGCTGCTAAGGGGGAATGAGAGACAGGAGCATTCGGCTTCTAGTTAACGCGCACCCTGCGATCCCCATTAGCAGTCATTGGCATGTACATTGAGCACTATCTGACACGAAAGGGTTGCTACGTTATACTCGCTGGGTGTAACCTCCTTAGTTTTAGAAAGGTTTCGCGAGCGTTGGGCCGCAGTGTCATAAATACAGTAAAGTAGTATATACCATGAACTCGAGGTGGTAAAAGGTGGGAAGTCAACCCGAAGCGCAAGCCATAAGAAAGTGTGCGTGTGGCACGTCTCGTTTAGTCCTTGGAATGTCCGCTCCATGGCGGTGCTTTTATATGGGGAATATATGACGAAAAGATGCGATATGGTGGTACTTGGAGTGTTGAATAGATGGACGAACGGACACACAGACAGATTCATGGATGGACGCATGAACGGACGCAGGGGCGGATGCATGGACGAACGCAGGGACGGACGCACAAACAGACACACGCACGTACGGGCGAATGGACGCATGGACGGTCACACAGACGGACGCATGGACGGACTGAAGCAAGAACGAATGGACGGACGAATGCTTCGCCCCAATCTCCATCATGCACTCCGTGGATATGCTGCCATTTTTTTGACAGGCCGGAACAGCAAGCGAAACCTTATAATGCAACACATTTTTATTGATTGTGAAAAGTGATGTGAAGTAAAATAAGTGGGTAAAATATTAAAAAATATCAAAACTGGGTTTTTTAATCGTCGTCAGATGTTTCTCTTACACGCTCTTGTCTTCATGTTAGCGCGTTTATATCTTTTCATTGAAAAATGCTAATAATATAAGCTTTTGCAGTTTCATAAATCATCATGCTCAGAAAACTATGCGGAATTTTCACCACTCTGCCGTAGGCGCTTTGAGAAATAAAAGCCTGCAAACTAGACAGAAAAACGTTTTTAGGTCAAATTTGAGAATTTTTATTAATATTTACACTACGCAAGCAATCAAAATATAATTGAACTTTAGCGCCAGTACGCCTATATGTAGTCAAACAAGTTTTAGGCATATAACTTAATATAAATTGTGTAATTGGTCGGCAAATTAAAAAAAGCAGCAAAGCAGGTAAGCGTGACACTTCACATCTCCATAATTATTGTATTGCTGTGCCTCAAAAGATTTTTACGGCAAAACCAATGGCGGATATCTTCTTGCCACTGATCAAGCAAGAATATATAAAATTTTGAAAGAAATTTAAGAGTTCAACCTGCCATGCTTTGTTCGATATTACGGAGAATCCCCCTTCAGTATTGCCAATGCCGATGACGTAAGAATGCATTCATTTTGCGTGTTTTATTGTGCAACTGGTGAACGGAAAGTGCTTCGATGCGTGATTGTTTTTAAACTGAAAGTACAAACAGGACACTGGTTGCTTATTTGTTTTTAAAATGCACCCGTGTCTTCCCCTTCTAAGTCGAGAAGCAAAGTCGTTACGGCTTGCAACTTCCAGATAGTTTATTTCCTTTTCTCATTATCCCCATGCGAGCGAAGTAATTTGGATGCCACGCAAGAGTTCGCGCAACTTCCTGGCGGATTAGCGCTCCTTGCTAAGACCCGAGCTGGTCATGAGGATTTCGAATTATTTCCGTTCTGGTGGTACTTGGTTTTAAAATGTATACATTATATCGTAGTTGTAGAGGTGCTCGGGCTTGGGGTTGCGCTGGGTCTAGTGGAAGTGGAGGAGAATGAAGAGAGAATAAGAATAGCGGCCTGAAATTAACCATTACATGCAACTTTAAAATATCCTTTCCCTTGGGGCTTCTTCTATGGACTATAGCAACAAGAGCGTCTGCGTAGCAGTTTGCGAATTTCTCGGAGACACCAGAAGGTTTATTTCTTAGATTTGTGAAGAAGAAGGTGTGCCTGCAGCGAGCAGCATCGCCAACGCCCGGCTCTCTCGGCTCGTGCTTCGGTTCGTTGCTGTGCCGATCGCTGGACGGTTCATCACGCTGTCTCGTCGCTGCCTTTAACGGCTAATAAACCTCTTCACATTTGGTGGAGGTGCTGTTAATCCCCGTTGCTACACCCTGGAGCTGCGAAGCCGCACGCTACCACCTGTCATGACTACCAACGCCACTACATCGACGCCTTCGCTCCAGTTCAACTGTCCTGGCCATCCCAGGCTACGGGAGCCGAAGGTCTTCAGCGGTGTGGATGGGACCGACGTAGAAGACTGGCTCGAGCACTACGAACTGGTGAGCGCCAACAATAAGTGGGACGAAGCCGACAAGCTGGGCCACGTGATATTTTATCTCACTGGCGTCGCCGAATTGTGGTTTAATAACCACAAACACAACATCCCCACATGGAGCGTATTCAAGACGTCATGTGCTGAAGTGTTCGGTCGGCCGGCTGTCCGCAAGCAGAGGGCAGAACAGCGCTTGCGCGTCCGCTCTCAGCAGGCTGGCGAGACCTTTACCAGCTATATTGAGGACGTCGTCGACCTTTGCCGACGTGTGAATGACACCATGCCCGAATCTGACAAGGTCAAAAACATCCTGAAGGGCATCGACGACGGCGCGTTTCAAATGCTCTTGGCAAGGAATCCGAGCACAGTTTCCGAAGTCGTCAGCTTGTGTCAGAGCTACGACGAGTTAAACAAGCAACGCACTCTGACTCGGCAGCCTCAGCATGGTGGTCAGTCACTGTGCAGTTTCGACACCCTGCCGGACAATTCACCGCTGCTTCAGCAAGTTCGAGCCTTCGTCCGTGAGGAAGTCGCCCGCCAACTTTCCCTAGTGCCCTTCACTCACGAGGCCACCACCCGTCTACCTGCCCCGCTTCGCACTGCTATTTCGGAAGAGGTTGCCCAAGCTGTTCCTGTTGCGCACCACGAGCCACCTCTATCCAGCCTTGCCCACTGCCAGCGTGCCGCGCAGCTGGTAGGCCCTCCTGTCGCTTATCCGCCAGCCGTGCAGCCTGTGGCCACGCCCCTAACGTATGCAGCGCAGCCTGTGGCTCCTCCTGTCGCCTGCTCGCAAGTGATGCAGCCTGTAGCAGCGCCGTTCACGTATGCAGACGCTGTGCGTAGGCTTCCGCAACCACCCTATACCTCACGCTCACAGCCCGCACACCCGGCTGCTTATACTGCATCTTGGGCGGCACCACCAGTAGCCAATTCTTGAAGGACGCGCGATAACCGACCGATATGCTACGCCTGCTTTACTCCCGGACACGTTGCCCGCTACTGCCGCCGTCGACCTCAGACGTTCGGCGACTATGTCCGATCGTCGCAACCCGGCAGCCAACCCTTCGCGCAATACGGGCCGGTCTCGTCACCTCGCTATGCCCCTCCTAACGACCCCAACTTCGTGACGCCGCGCGCACCCTCTCCTCGTCGGCGATCGCCCTCCCCAATGCGTCGCCGGCCCAGACCTTCTGACCAGGAAAACTAAGCAACGCAGTTCAATACCTCACGCGTGGTCAAAAAGAAATTCCTTGAAAATTAACACAAAAAAGACTCAAGCCATAATTTTCCGCACTAGAAACAGAGTTATTGAACTGACAAAAAAGTTATATCTTGATAATGACGAAATTAGTGTTGTTAGAGAGATCAAAGCTTTGGGTGTCACTTTCACAGAAACATTGTCGTGGAATAAGCATGTGCAAAATGTTTGCAACAAGTTAAATTCCGTCACTGCATTAATTAATAAAAACCGTCAAATATTACCAGTAAAAGCTAAACGTCTGATATATAATGGATTATTTTTATCGACATTAAATTACTGTCATCTTGTATGGGGTACTACATCCTCTGACAACTTGAAAAAACTCGGTATATGCCAAAAGCGCGCAATTCGTGCAATAGCCAACGTTTCGTATGCTACTCATACTGCCCCTTATTTTGAAGCATATAATATACTCAAAGTTAAATTCGTCTACGCATTCCGTCTTTCCTGTACATACCGTCTCGCCATGAGGACTAATAACACCGAATTCATCAGTTCGTTTCGCCTAGCAAGACGTCACTATACATACGACACAAGAAGTCAGGATGACTGGTTCCAGCCAATATGCCGCACAAACTATGGCAATCAGTCTGTATCGTATCAACTAGCCGTAATCTTAAACAAATATACAAAACATGGCATAGCCGCTGAGTCGGCCTCAGCACGCACCTTTCGCTCATTCTTATCGGGTGAAGTTTAGACTTCATTTCACACTAACATCTAGTCGTATTCATCAGTCGCAGAATGATACGCACGGTTTCATCTGTTTGCACATGGCGTTTTTTTTTTCTCTTTTTGACTGCGTGCGTTTGGCTTGCTCATTCTCTTTCGGAAATTGTTTACTTTTTTTTGTTTTTTTTTTCATATGAATTTTTTTTTTTTTTTGTACTGTGCGTTGAAATTGTAATCTTCTTTTCACCAATAGGACTTATTATCATGGTCCACATAATAAACCGAGGCTATAACATTTCTCATACTAGAGAAATGTGCTCAGTGTTGGTAACTACTACCTGTTTTAGATTTCGTTCAAATGACTGTTACGTTCATGTCGTTTACCAATGACTACGGCATGTTTTTTAACGTTTTTTATGTTCTCAGTGTAATACTGATTTATTGCCTTTGCAGTTTTTTGTTGGACTATTTATCAACTTCTGTTGTACACGTAACATTACCTACAACTGTTCGTGTTTTTTCTTTTTTGTCCTTTTTTCCATAAGTCTTATGAATGTGTATTACTATGTATAATGATGTATAAAGACCAAGTCCTCCCATGTTTCTCCTAGAAATCGCTACATTTGCCTCTTCCTGTCAATGTGCATTCAAATCAAATGTTTTATTTCCAGCAAAATCAATTTTTGTGTGGTTGATCATTGTTACTGCTGGACTTTGTAGGGGGCCGGAGCTTTGTCAAGCCGCAGTACTGCGGCTTTTTTTCCGTCACCCCCCATATTTCTCTATGAGAAATAAAAGTTGATTGATTGAAAAAAAAAAAGAGGCAAGAACTGCGCCGTTTTCGAACTGTCTAAGCCCTCGCTCCTCTCCTGCTAACGTGGTCGCAGTAACTGTTGAAGGTTATTGTACTTTCGCCCTTGTCGACACTGGCGCCGCTGTTTCTGTTATTGCCGCTAATCTCTGCCGTTTATTACGCAAAGTAACGACGCCGCTTTCGGGACTGTCGCTTCACACCGCAAGCGCACAGCAAGTAACGCCTCTCGCAGCCTGCACTGCAAGAGTCTCCATCGAAGGCATTCTTTACATCGTGGAGTTTATTGTTCTTCCTGTCTGTTCGCATGACGTCATCCTCGGGTGGGACTTCCTATCCCGCCATAATGCCGTCATAGACTGCGCACGCGCCGAAGTTGAGTTTTCACCCTTGTGTGATGTCCCATTACTGGACGCTCCTCATCAGCCGCCGAAGTTGCTCGTTCATGAAGATACCGATATTCCGCCTGGAAATTTCGCCCTTGTTCCCGTTTCATGCAGCGCCTACACTGACGCTACAGTTCTTTTTATGCCATCCGATATCTTCAAATGTCGTCGAGCTTTGCCGCTGCCTTTCGCAACAATTGATCTTGCCGCCGGAAGAAGCAACATGTTCGTAAGCAATCCGCTTTCCACACCTGTCACATTGCTTGCGGGGGAATGTCTCGGCCGCGTGCAGGATCTCGACCCTTCCTTTTTGTTTGATGTCCCGGACGACTACTGCGACCACCCCAAAGCACTGTCGGCACTCGGGGAGTCGTCCGATGATACGTTTTCCAGCGCCATCGCCGACACTCTCACTCCCACCGAACATGCCGACCTGCTGAATCTTCTGCATGAGTTCAGGAGTTCGTTCGATGTATCGCAACCTCAACTGGGCCGCACATCACAAGTCAAACATCATGTTGACACCGGCCTACACCAGCCACTGCGTCAAAGACCATACCGTGTCTCCGCTGAAGAGCGCCGCGTCATCAACAATCAAGTTGAAGATATGCTTCGTAGAGACGTCATTCGACCATCCCACAGTCCCTGGGCGTCTCCCGTCGTCCTGGTGCGTAAGAAAGACGGATCTATCCGATTTTGCGTGGACTATCGTCGTTTGAATAAGATAACCCGCAAGGACGTCTATCCTTTGCCGCGCATTGATGACGCCATTGACACCCTTCACGGAGCGGAATTTTTCTCGTCGCTAGATTTGCGGTCTGGCTACTGGCAGGTCCCAATGGCAGAAGCCGATCGCCAAAAAAACGGCATTTATTACACCAGACGGACTATATGAATTTAACGTCATGCCATTTGGGCTTTGTAACGCGCCTGCCACGTTTGAACGTCTTATGGATAATACGCTACGTGGCCTCAAATGGAATATGTGCCTCTGTTACCTCGACGATGTCGTGGTTTTCTCCCACGACTTTCCGTCGCACCTCCTTCGCCTCAGGCACGTTTTGAGCTGTCTGACCAACGCTGGTCTGCAGCTTAACCTGAAAAAATGCCGCTTCGCTGCACGCGAGCTCGTCATCCTAGGCCACATCGTGTCTAAGCACGGCGTATTACCAGACCCAGCAAACTTCGAGCAGTCGCAGAATTTCCCAAGCCGACGACCATGAAAGAACTTCGCAGTTTTGTAGGCCTATGCTCTTATTTCCGGCGCTTTGTTCGAAATTTTGCATCTATCATGTCACCGTTAACCCAGCTCCTTCGCGGTGACGTGAACCTCACCTCCTGGTCCCCTGCATGTGACGTTGCCTTCACTACTCTGCGCCGTCTGCTCACTTCCCCACCTATTCTTCGCCACTTCGACCCGACGGCTCCTACCGAAGTGCACACCGACGCCAGCGGCGTCGGGCTAGGCGCGGTCCTCGCTCAACGAAAGCCCGGCTATTCAGAATACGTTGTAGCCTACGCTAGCCGCACTCTGACGAAAGCCGAAACTAATTACAGCGTGACAGAAAAAGAGTGTTTGGCTCTGGTGTGGGCGCTTGGAAAGTTCCGGCCGTACTTATACGGCCGCCCGTTCGATCTAGTAACTGATCACCACGCGCTTTGCTGGCTCTCCACGTTGAAAGACCTTCTGGCCGCCTTGCGCGATGGGCACTCCGCATCCAGGAGTACGACATTCGCGTCGTATACCGCTGCGGACGCAAACACTCTGACGCTGATGCCCTATCCCGCTCACCTTTACCACCAGATCAGATGTGCGGAAACACTTGCCTCCAGACCTTGTCATCGCTAAATCTCGACTCGATTGCCACCGAACAACGTCGTGACCCGTGGATCGCCTCTCTTATCGAATATTTATCTGGCACGCCCAAACTTCCAGTATCTCGATCCCTCCGACGTCAAGCTTTCCATTTCGCCATCCGCGATCAACTTCTTCATCGACGCAACTACGCTCCGATGGCCGCCGGTGGTTGCTGGTCATTCCACGCACTTTACGATCGCAAGTATGCGCCTCCCTTCACGACGATCCACAATGTGGCCACGCCGGAGTGTTCAAAACATATGAACGCCTTCGCCATCGCTATTACTGGCGCGGCATGTACAATTTTGTACGTAAATTCGTGCAGTGCTGTCCTGACTGCCAGCGACGTAAATCAACACTGCCACGTGCGACTGGCGCAATGCAGCCACTTCCATGCCCTGCCAAGCCATTTGATCGCGTCGGCGTTGACCTCTACGGTCCCCTTCCATTGACACCAGATGGTAATCGGTGGATTATAGTGGCGGTTGACCACCTGACACGCTACGCCGAAACAGCCGCTTTGCCGAGCGCTACAGCTCAGGATGTCGCCTCTTTCATTTTGCAACGCTTTATCCTTCGACATGGTGCACCTCGAGAGCTCCTTAGTGACAGAGGCCGCGCTTTCCTTTCCGAGGTCGTCGAAACTCTGCTTTCGGAATGCCACGTCATTCATCGGAAAACGACAGCATACCACCCGCAGACTAACGGACTAACGGAACGGTTCAACCGCACGCTAGGTGATATGCTCTCAATGTATGTGGCATCTGATCATAGCAACTGGGACCGTGTTCTCCCATACGTCACGTTCGCATATAACACCGCAATACAAACCACCACGGGATTCTCACCTTTCTTTCGTTCTTTACGGACGTGAGCCTTCCCATACAATGATACCCTACTTCCTTACCGTCCTGATGCGTCCGAGTGTCCACCTATCTCCGATGCTGCTAGACAAGCCGAAGAGTGCCGCCAGCTCGCCCGTGCGTTCATCCTCGGAAGAGCAACAACGCCAGAAAGAAACCCGTAGCACCTCTCTTCCGGATCCCAGCTACGCCCCAGGGTCTCTTGTGTGGCTTGCCATCCCATACCAAAACACCGGGACTCTCCTCGAAACTTGTCCCCCGGTACGAGGGGCCTTACACCGTTTTGGAGAAAACCTCTCCGGTTAATTTCCTAATTGAACCAGTTTCTCGATCGGACGACATGCGCCGGCGTGCACGTGATATCGTCCATGTTTCCCGACTGAAACCGTACCATGAACCTTTGCCTGAAACTTCTTAAGTCGCCAGGATGGCTCCTTTTTTCAGCGGGGGCGATGTGAAGAAGAAGGTGTGCCTGCAGCGAGCAGCATCGCCAACGCCCGGCTCTCTCGGCTCGTGCCTTCGGTTCGTTGCTGTGCCGATCGCTGGACGGTTCCATCACGCTGTCTCGTCGCTGCCTTTAACGGCTAATAAACCTCTTCACAGATTGTTACTGAAGAAGTTTTTAGTTCTTTCGAATAGTAATTTATTCATTCATTTCAATTAATGACTCTTTACCTACGTTCTTGTAAACCATAAGCGCCAGCCCAGACTGTTAAGCACTTTGGGAAGCACTCACATGGATGCAGGACGGTGTCACTATACCAAAATGATATCATAACAGATAGTTCGATCTATTACCACTTAAGCTGAAAATACAGTTTCCTTTAGTGGCAGCGCTATTTGTAGCTTGCTTATACGGCAAACGTTCAAGTGCGTCGATAAGTTCGGCTTCTACAACCAGACGAGCGATCTCATTCTCAGATCCACCAGCAATGGCGTTGTTGTGGAATAAAGGCTGACAACCACATGCATGAAACGTAACAAGGAAGAAACCACTCAGAAGGCAGTTTTATACGATTGCTCATTGTGTTCTGCGAGTTCCCCATTCACGCATCCACTGGTTCGGCTGGCATAATATAATGCACCCCAGACCGGAACACGATAAATAACAAACGCCTTGCTATAGAGAAATCTTTTTGTATGCCTTTTTGTGCATACAACGTCTTCATCTCGAGTTTTATTAATCATGGCACGCAATTTCACGAGTTAATCAGCACTCAAAGGAGCACCCAAGTAATTGTCGTGAATCCACAGATTCTTTAGATGGCGTGGCAGATAGTGAACGCATGGAAATACTTCCGGGGGTCTTCTTTCGGCCGTTATGTTCCCATGCGCACAAGGCTTGCAGTTCTGCGAATTTTTTTGAATTGTTTTTTCTGCAACAAACTAAGGAGTGGTCAATATAGCCAGATTCTTGCAATCGCGAGTTACCAATTGAGAGGCTAATGGTTTTTTTAATCGGGACCATTTACTTTTTCAATGCGTTACTGGCACACGTCGTTGCCACAACTGTGTTGGTTAATTTGGAAACATTATTCGAATAAAACGGGAGTAAAACTTTTGAGCACCTAGTTCCTAGTATCAGCATAGCCGGTTGTCAGAACAAGTAAGCTTTGGAATATTATAAAAGAATACCTTGGACGTTTTTTTTAGTGTAAAAGACCCCGAAATTTGCATTCACTTTCACGTTATTGTCTCCAAAATAGGCACCAAATAAAAGGATTGATTGATATGTAGGGTTTAGCGTCCCGAAACCGCCATATGAGTATAAAAGACACCGTGGTGGAGGGCTCCGGAAATTGCGACCGCATGGGGCTCTGGAACGTGCACCCAATCTCTCGGCACACGGCATACAGTATTTTCGCTTCCATCGAAAATGCAGCCGCCGCAGCTGGATTAGATCCCGCGACTTGCGGGTCTTAAGCCGAGTACCTTAGCCATCAGACCACCACGGCGGGGCAAGGTAGAAGAGCTTCCTACTTTTTTGTTGGAGAAACTTAGTCTTCTCGGAATCCCCAAGCCCAGTTTTCGTCAGAGTTTTTTAGTACTTTTAGACTTGATGGCCAAAAACGCATGCCAGGACCCTAGGTCTCACCAGCTTCACCGTTAGTTGAGCTCTACAATTGTAAATTTGTCCTTTTCTTTGTATTTTAATAGTCGGGAAAAGCGTGGCAACGGGAGACATTGTTCATCTATGTTGTTTGCATCCGCTCCACGTTGCCACTTGTTTATGAGTATGACGAACCGAATTGAACATTGTCGTGTTCTTTGATAGCCGTTCAATCCGCTAAATATGAAGAAGG
>WOVY01010054.1:0-177500 GCA_013436015.1 Rhipicephalus annulatus
TTTTGATTCATGCTTTCTATCATGGGGCAAGATATTTATTTTTATAAAAAGAGGTAAACTAGGTTGATCATGACTTGAAGGGTGATTATCCTGAGTGCTCGTTTCTGAAGTTTACGTACAGGTTCACGATCAGTTTTGAACGTCACACCCAACGATTTGTTACAGTATGTCATATGGCTGTAGACGAGTGAGATTTATAAAATACGTAAAGTGTTAGTATCGAAATAATGACGCGGTTGTTTAGCGCGTTGCATCCTGAGGCAAGACTTACGCAATCTGGGTTTATTTGCTCTTTCCGGTGCAGAATATTGTCAACTGTCACGCCAAGATATTAAACGAGGTGGCTTCTTCTATGGGAAACCATCTATTCGCAAATCTAGTGATCTAGCACCAACCATACTTTTACGCGTTCGGAACACCATATATTTAGTTTTTTGTGTTAATATTAGTTTGTTCGCGAAAAAACCCTGTACTTTTTTGAACTTGTTGTTTGTTCTAGTTTCCTGATAACAAATATTGTCGGCTTAAAACAATACAAGTGTCGTCGGTGTAGATAAGAACATCGCTGCTATCGGAATTACTGGGAGGTCATTAATATATAACGAAAATAAAGTGGTCCGAGAACGGATTCCTAAGGAACTCCAGTGCGGACACTGTTAGGTAATGGTGTAAAAAGTTAGCTCGTTAGTAGATCTAGAGAGCTACCACGAAAACCATAATACTGTAGTTTACTCCGAAGTATATTGTGATCTACTGTGCCAAAGGCTTTTTTTAAGTCTAAAGATATGACGCATACAACCATGATGTATTATAAAGATACAATAATTTTTTAGTTAGCATTAACACTGCTGACGAGGTTGAGTGATTCGGGTGAAAGTCGTGTTGCTGCAGGCACATAACCTGATATTTATCTATCAATAATTTGAGGAACCTACCGATCAGAACATTTTCCTATATAGTATTGATGGTACTCAGTACAAATATTGGCCTGTAATTGGAAGGGTCATTACGCTCTCCATCTTTGTTTATAAGGACAACCTTGCAACCTTAAATTGTGATGGATATCTATGGTAGTTCACAGACTGAATAACAAAAGGCATAAAACTGGTCTTAGTAATTTATATTCTCTTTAATCATGCGAAAAGGTATACCACCTATTCCGGAAGCTTTTGAGGTATACATCTTATTGACTGTTGCTATTACTTCTGTACGCAGGGACGTCTGCGTAAGCAGGCGTTTGGTGTGTAGCGACACCACGGACCTGATCTAACGGGAGGGGGGTCTCACCAGAGAAGGATTGGCCACTCTGGTGCAGTGTCTGGCCACTACCTCCCACATGCATACGTCAATTACCTCACGGCCCTCAGTCCCCAGCGGCTGCGAAGCAGCTGACCACGGCGATGGTTAGCTCTGAAACGCAGCATAGGGTGCTAAGCATTTCTGGATCTGAACAGGCCGCAATTGGAACGTGAAATTGGCAACATTTATTGCTAGAACCTTCTCTAGTGAGGCGAGTCTAGCTGTACTATTCGAGGAGATAGAGGGTGTTAAAAGGGATATAATAGGGCTCAGTGAGGTTAAGAGGGCAGAAGAGGTCTATATAGTGCTACAGAATGGGCAGGTCCTTTGCTGTCGGGGCTTGGGGGCTTGGCTGACAGAAGACAACTGGCAGTGGTGTTCCTATTCACAGAAACGTAGCTGGACATAGAGCAATACTATAGGTATAGTGAAAGGTTGGCAGGTATCGTATTTAATCTCAATAAGAGATACAAGATGAAGGTGATACAGGCTTACGCACATACATTCAGCCATGATGACGCTTCAGTTGAAAGCTTTTATGAAGACGTGGAATTGGCAATGTGTAAGGTAAAAACACAGTATACTCTACTGATGGGCGACTTTAATGAGGGAATAAAGGCATCGGTACTATAAATGCTAGAGGAGAGCTACTAGTACAACTTTCAGAACGCAATTATTTAGGGATTTCGAATACCCTCTACCGAAAACTAAGAAACCGTAAGTGGACATGGAGGAGCCCTAATAACGGAAATGAAAACGAAATAGACATTATAGTGAGGGCACACCAGGCATCGTGCAGGATGTGGAAGTGGTTTGCAGGGTACGATGCAGAGAGCATAGAATGGCGTGGTCTCGAATTAACCTAGACTTGATGAAGCAACGAAAGAAACTGATACGCTAGAAGCCTATCGATAAACTAGCACTGAGAGGGAAAGTACAGGAATTCAGAGTCTCACTTCAGAACAGGTACTCGGCTTCTATTGAGGAAACAAACTTTGGCGTAGATACAACGAATAATAATCTGACGAGTATCATTACGAAGTGTGCATTGGAAGCTGGAGGCAGGGGGCAAGCATTACAAGGAAATGAAGAATCTCATTATGAAGCGTCAAAGCATGAAAGTCTCAAGCACAACAGAGAAAACAGAACTGTCAGGACTTTTGAAGTTTATTAATAAGCGTAAGGTATCCGATGTAAAAAGGTATAAAATGGAGAGAATTGAACACGCTCTGAAAAATGGAGGAAGCGTCAAAGCAGTGAAGAGAAAGCTTGGGATAGGGAAAAGTCCGCCCCGCCGCGGTAGTTTTTTAGCTAAGGTACTCGGCTGGTGACCCGCAGGTCACGGGATCAAATCCCGGCTGCGGCAGCTGCATTTCCGGTGGAGGCGGAAATGTTGTAGGCCCGTGTGCTCAGATTTGGGTGCACGTTGAAGCACCCCAAATGGTCGAACTTTCCGGAGCCCTCCACTACGACGTCTTCGATAATCATATGGTGGATTTAGGACGGAAAACCCCAAATATCATCAAGAAATATTAGATGTGTGCACTAAGGGACAAAGAAGGCAAAAAAACTACCAATCTGGATAAAATAGTTAAAATATCAGAGGATTTTTACAGAGATCTGTACAGCAGCCAGGACAACCACAACCTTAATACTATGAGATCCAGCAGTAACCCAGATGACACCACCAGTAATAATAGAAGAAGTCAGAAAAGTCTTGGAGAGCATGCAAAGAGGCCGAGCTGCTGGTGAGGATCAAGTCACATCAGATCTGATGGAAGACGGAGGACAGATTGCGTTAGAAAAACTAGCAACCCTGTTTACGACATGTTTCCTGACGGGAAGAGTACCAGAGTCTTGGAAGTATGCTTACATCACCTTGATACATAAGAAAGGAGATGACAAGGACTTAAAGAAAACAGGCTGATCAGCTTGCTCTCTGTAGTTTACAAGCTATTTACAAAGGTAATTGATAACAGAGTTAAGAAAACACCAGAATTCAATCAACCAAAGGAACAAGCAGGATTTCAAGCAGGCTACTCAGCAATCGACCACATTCATACTATCTATTAGGTAATAGAGAAATGCTCAGAATATAACCAACCACTATACATAGCCTTCATAGATTTCGAGAAGGCATTTGATTCAGTAGAAATATCAGCAGTTATGCAGACACTGCGGAATCAGGCCGTCGATGAAGCATATATAAACATCGTGGAAAAAATCTACAGGGAATCAACTGCTACCATAATGCTTCATTAAAAAAGCAACAGAATACCAATCAAGAAGGGTGTAAGGCAGGGGGATACAATCTCCTCAATGATATTTACCACGTGCTTACAGGATGTTTTCAGAGGTCTACATTGGGAACAGTTAAAGATAAGAGTTAATGGAGAGTAGCTTGGTAACCTGCGCTTTGCTGATGACATTGTCTTGCTCAGTAACTCAGGGGACGAATTGTAACTCATTATGGCGAAGTTAGATGAGGAGAGCAAAAAAGTGGGTCTTAAAATAATCTGCAGAAAACGAAAGCAATGACAACAACCTCGGAAGAGAGCAGTGCTCTGAGATAGGTGATAGTTCAATTGATGTTGTGAAAGACTATGTTTACTTAGGACAGGTAATCACCGCGGAGCCGAACCACGAGATTGAAGTAACTGGAAAACTAAAATAAGGGTGGAGCACATTTGGCAAGCACTCTCAAATTATGAAAGGTAGATCGCCAGTGTTTCTTAAGAGAAAGGTGTTTAACAGCAGTATCGTGCCGGTACTTAGCTACGGAGCAGGAACCTAGAGACTTACAAAAACGGTTCAGCTTAAATTGAGAATGACGCAGCGAGCAATGGAAAGAAAAAGGGTAGGTGTAACCCACGATCTTTTGCACTCCTGACCTGCCCAGCTGGCGGTGATCTGCGGAGCTACCTGCGCCGGCTTGGATTCGGAACTTTGCCGCATAGGGGTGCTCGAGTTACCCCAGCTGAGCGCCGGTGCTTGCATAGAAATGCATGCGTTGCCGCCGGTTTGAGAAGAGTTTCATCACGGTTTCAGTTAATATGACGGGTATCTTGAATCATTTTATTTTATGTGACTTTCAGATTCTTCTTCTGCATTTTACATGACATTATTTTTCAAATGAAACCACAAATAAGATACACAAACGTGTATCATCGTGCAAAACAAGAAAGAACAATGACAGAGACAGGTTGTAAAAAGTGCTGGCCCTCCAAATGTTTATTTAACTCATGATACCGTCTATACGTGTATACAATGGTAGACTTGTTGTCGCACACTCAGATGGATTGAATTTACTGTCTGGACAAGAAAGTGCAAGGACTATGACATTTGACAGTGGCTTCGGCATTTAGCGCGCATAGAAAACAACCCAATACAGACAATTTGGCCCATAATTACCTTCGTCTCAAATGGCAAATGTAGATCGCAGGTACATGAATAATCAATAAAAAACACTCTGCAACTGTTTTAAAACGAAACCGCAAACATCAGCAGCAAACAACGTCACCTGCAAGACTGCAGCGTTTGCTCTTTTGGAGGGCAGATTAACCTCTGCAGCTTCACTGTTCAGCTTGGCTATTTGCGCTTTTAATTCGGCATTATTCCTTGCCATGGTTCGGCATTTCCGGTGCGATGATTTTGTGGAAATCACCACACGGCGCAGTCTTCAGGCTGGTTATAGTTGTTTTCGTGGTGATTGAGCGTTGGTCGATCTTTTTTTTTTTACTTTGTCGCCAGGTGCAGTTTCAGGTGGTTCTGTGCGTTCAAATTCGGTGAGAGGGTGCATAAAATCTGAGAATGGTGCCGAAGTTGTGCTTGCGGATGGTACTGGTGACGTATGTCGCTCGATGTCAAGATCTGCTGCGCGCCGGGGCTGAACCAGTTTTCTTCCTTCAATTAAAAATTGTGTTCTGTTATACGCCTTTTCTTGAAATTCGTTTTCATTGGTCCAACTCGTATGCAAGAGCCGTGGGGGAACGTCAAGCAATAAACATTGTTAGTCACTTTTTTTCTTTGGGTAGGGTCCATGTTCCTGAACATTTGACCGTTATAAGGTGCGGCGGACTTTTGCCACGAATGGCACCACGTACTTTGGATAGTGTGGAAACACTGACGGCACAGCATTCGCTTTCAGTCGTTTTATCTTTAGTCCCGGCTTATAATCGGTTGGAGCAGAGTGCACACTGCACACCTTCGGCGTGTCATTTGGGAGCCAAACTTCATTGCCAGCACTTTGAAAGGAAGAAGATGAACATTCAGTGGAATATTGTGAATAAAATACAAAATTTCTTGTTTTTTTCTAAGGAGTATATCATGCAATTAGAAGTTTATACCATGGTGGCGAAGTGAATAAAACACAGTTATGAAGTGAGCGTATGACTTTACCTCGTTAACCATGTGACACACGTAACTGGCTGAGATACATTAGCACTAAATAAAACGGATAACCAAAAGAAAGAAGACAAGGACACACGCTACTCACAACTTTTCATTAGGAGAAAAGTTTTCACGTATATGTCCTTTTGTCATGCATGCGCGTAGACAGGTAAACTAACACGTTTATATCTGACGCGGTAGCGCAGAAATTCAAGTTCGAGGTCGAACTAAGCGACAGAGGGTAAATATCCACGGACCCGAGCTAACGGGGGAGTTTCTACTCCCTCCCACGCCTAGCCGTGCGTGGCTTTGCTGTGTCCGGGGAAAAGGGGATCCGGGGGGTTGAGCCGACGCTGGGTGATTGGACCTTGAAGGCCCCCCGGCAGAGGCAACACACCCCTTTGGCCTCGGCTTCACGTAGACGGCACCCCTGGGCTGACCCACCCAGGGGAAATCGGCAGTCGCCTTTTCCTATCCCTCTCTCCCTATATCTTCGTCTTTTGTTCTCACTTTACATCTTTCCTGTATTCTCCTCAGTTAATTTTACTTCCAATCTTTCCTGGCGGCAAGGGTTAACCTTGTGTGGCTATCCAAACTAGGGTAAACCATATTGGGTTATAGTAACTGCGTACTGCTGGCGTTGCGCAGGCATGCCCACATGCTCTGCCACGTCCCCTTGTTGGACTCCGTGGTGGGTGGTAGGCGCCGTTACCGAAAAATACACAATTTCCCATGGGATCCTCGACCCCCTCTCTAACTGATCGTGCCTCGAAAAGGGTACGCACCGACGCAACTCTACTACTTTGGCCCAAAAACAGAGAAACTTTTCCAAAATACCATGTTCTCCACTGCGAACAATCATCTACAAAAGCTAGAACAATCTCACCCTTCCTTGTAGCTAAGTGCTTGAGAGAAACCATTGGAACCGGTTATAAGGCCACGAAGATGGCAAGTGGAGATCTTCTTCTCGAACTAAAAGACAAAGAACAGTACAATAAACTCTCGCGCCTTGTAGCCTTTGGTAACATCCCCGTCTCGGTGAGCGCACATCGTACTATGAATACAGTAAAGGGCGTGGTATCAGACGAAGACTTGATGACACTGAGTGAAGAAGAGCTTCTTGATGGATGGAAGGACCAAGGTGTGATACATGTCCAGCGCATCAAAATCAGACGTAACAACAATGAAATAGCAACAAAGCACTTGATACTCACCTTCAATTCAACCACTTTACCTGAAAGTCTCGAAACTGGCTATGTAAAACTCCATGTCCGACCTTTCATTCCAAACCCGAGGCGTTGTTTTAAATGCCAGCGATTTGGTCATGCATCCCAGAGCTGCTGAGGACAGCTGATGTGTGCTAAGTGTGGCACAACCGGCCACAGCGCTGATGAATGTAGTCATGACGAGGTCCTCTGTGCTAACTGTGAAGGTAGTCACCCTGCATACTCCAGAGCATGCCCAGCCTGGAAAAGAGAAAAAGAAATAATCACTATAAAAGTTAAGGAAAATATCACATTCAGGGAAGCAAGACAACGGGTCTCGTTATCATTAGCACTAAAAACACCTTTTGCCGAAGTGGTGCAACGAGGGGCGGCACCACAAAGGCCCTTGGCAGTTGCCCGGACCGCGCCTAGCGTGCCGAGGCAAACGCCACAAGCCCCCATGGGGGGAGCAGCCTCGGCTGCCCCACCCTCCTTGAATACAGCCCCACCGAAGGCTCCTGTGAACCTTGGCAGCAGCCAGGGCACCACACAAACTAAAGAGGTCCCCTCGACCTCCAGCCCGGTGGGGTTTAAGGCTCCGTCTGTTACGACGAAGCCTACAACGAAAACATTATCTGTCGCCTCTCCTGAGGCGATGGACACTTCAACTGCACCGGCGCAGACTGCGCCAAAGGAGCGGCGGGGTTCCCTCGACCGCTCTAAAAAGACAAAACGGTAATTACAGGGCCTTCTAAAGGCTCTGTAAGATAAATCACTTCTCTCTTTAGACACCAGCCACACTCATTTCGTACACACAGCACTTCTTTACTCCCATAATGGAGACACAAATTATACAATGGAACGTCAGAGGACTACTTCGAAACCTCGACGATGTCCAAGAACTTCTACACAAACATTCTCCAAAAGTGCTGTGTGTACAGGAAACACACTTAAAATCCAAGAATACAAGTTTCTTGCGTCAATATGTTGTCTTCCGAAAGGACAGAGATGATGCTGTGGCGTCATCTGGTGGTGTAGCCATTATAGTTAATCGAGGAGTAGCATGCAGTCATCTACCACTACTAACACCCCTAGAGGCAGTGGCTGTTCGAGCAGTTCTATTGAATAAGCTCGTCACCATCTGCTCTCTATACATACCACCGCAACACCGCCTGGAAAAACATGATTTCCAGTCTTTAATAGATGAGTTACCAGAACCTTATTTGGTTCTAGGGGACCTGAATGCACACAGCGGTTTATGGGGTGACTGTCGATGTGATGCACGAGGTCGTCTCATTGAACAGTTCCTCTTTTCATCAGGTGCTTGTCTGTTGAATAGAAAACAGGCAACATATTATAACCTTGCAAACAATACTTACTCCTCCATAGACCTCAGTATCGCATCTCCTTCACTTGTACCATTACTTCAGTGGAAAGTCATAAATAACCCATACGGAAGTGACCATTTTCCTTTAGTTTTGAGTACACCAGTAACATATGAATATCCTCCACATGTTCCCAAATGGCTGTTGAACAAAGCCGACTGGGAACAATTTCAAAAGATTACACACCTAAGTTGGACCGACATATGCAATTTAGGCATAGATGAAGCTGTGCAGTACTTCACGGCTTTTCTTACTGACGCAGCAGCCAAGTGCATTCCACAAACATCTGGACTGCCCAGCAAACGACACGTCCCGTGGTGGAACACTGAGTGTCAAAATGCGCGAAAGGAACAAAACAGGGCATGGAGGTTGCTGCGCAACTCGCCGACAGCGGAAAACCTTGAGAGCTTTAAGAAAATAAAATCTCGTGGCAGGAGAACGCGTCGGCAGGCCAGAAGAGAAAGCTGGCAGAAGTTTTTATCAGGGGTCAATTCATACACACAGGAGGCTAAAGTCTGGAACATGGTCGGTAGGATAGCAGGGAAACAAGTACACACACTTCCACTTGTAAACACTCAAGGGGATACCTTGGAAGATCAGGCAAACTTCCTCGGGGCACACTTTGAACGGGTATCCAGCTCGTCCCACTATACTGACACTTTCCAAAAATACAGAACAAGAATAGAAAAGCAGAAACTCGAACACAAATCCACTAGATACGAGGCATATAACCAAGCTTTCAGTCTAGCGGAGCTCCGAACATCTCTAAACTCCTGCAGCACTTCTGCCCCAGGTTTTGACCGTGTGGTGTATGAAATGCTAAAAAACCTACCAGCCGAAACACGAAAAACCCTACTTTGTTTGTACAATGCTATCTGGTTTTCTGGCACTATCCCTAGCTCCTGGAAAGAGGCTATTATTATTCCCATTTTGAAAGAGGGCAAGGACCCTTCTTTAGCTTCAAGTTATAGGCCTATTGCACTTACAAGCTGCTTGTGCAAAGTATTCGAAAAAATGATAAACTGCCGACTTGTACATATCCTTGAAACAAACAATTTGCTCGACCCATTTCAGTGCGGGTTTCGAGAAAGTAGATCCACCACAGACCATCTTATTCGTATCGAGGCACAGATCAGAGACGCCTTTGTCCATAAACAATATTTTCTCTCTGTGTTCCTCGATATCGAAAAGGCGTATGATACAACATGGCGTTTTGGAATCCTAAGAGACCTGTCCCACCTTGGTGTGCGCGGAAGAATGTTTCATATAATCGAAAGCTACCTGTCAAACCGGACATTCCATGTCCGTCTGGGCAGTGTGCTCTCTCAAACATTTGTCCAGGAAACAGGCGTGCCACAAGGTGGCGTGCTTAGTTGCGCACTTTGTCTCATCAAGATGAATTCCTTGCACTTGTCGATCCCTCGCAATATGTTTTATTGTACATATGTCGACGATGTCCAGCTTGGCTTTAGATCTTGCAATCTGGTAATGTGTGAGCGACAGGTTCAGTTAGGTTTAAACAAGGTCTCCAAATGGGCAGAGGAAAACGGATTCCGACTGAACCAACAAAAGAGCACGTGTGTCTTGTTCTCTCGAAAGAGAGGCATGCACTCGGAACCTAACATTCGACTGAACGGGCAACGTCTGTCTGTCAAAGCCGAGTATAAATTCTTAGGCTTAATCTTGGACAACAAGTTGACCTTCGTACCGTACATCAAGTATTTAAAAACAAAATGTTTAAAAGCCATGAATGTTATTAAAGTGTTGTCACGTACTACCTGGGGCAGTGATAGGCAATGCCTCATGAACCTCTATAAAAGCCTCATTCGCACCCGCTTAGATTATGGGGCCGTTGTCTATCAGTCTGCTACTCAAAGTGCCTTGAAGATGCTGGACCCCGTGCACCATTTGGGCATCCGCCTTTCTACGGGTGCTTTTCGCACCAGCCCCGTAGAAAGCCTTTATGTTGAGTCAAATGAGTGGTCGCTTCATCTGCAAAGAACCTACATGTCCTTTGTATACTTCCTTAAGGTGAAAGCAGACAAGAGGCACCCCTCATACTCTACTAATAATGACTTGTCGAGCTCCATTCTTTTTCAAAACAGGCCTTCAATGAGGCAGCCCTTCTCAGTTCGCCTGAAGGGTCTAGCTGAGGACACTGGAGTGTCACTCGAACACAGTTTAATGGCTCCTGTAGCATACCCGCCACCGTGGCAGTGGCAGACTATAGACTGTGATGTGTCTTTTTTAGAAGTTACAAAACATGCGCCCATTGCTCATATCCGAACATATTTCCTGGAACTTCAACACAAATACACACGTCCTGAGTTTTTTACAGATGCCTCTAAGTCTAACTCCTCTGTGTCCTACGCTGCTGTTGGCCCTTCCTTTTCGGATGCTGGCACTCTACATCCAGGCACAAGTATCTTCACAGCGGAAGCTTACGCGATACTTGTGGCAGCTAAACACATTAAACAATTACAAATACAAAAAGCAGTAATTTATACAGACTCCCTCAGTGTGGTAACGGCTCTGCACAGTCTTAAAAAACAAAAAAACCCTGTCCTTGTCTCACTTTACTCCATATTTTGCACACTCTACACACTCAACCAACATGTTGTGGTGTGCTGGGTGCCAGGGCACCGTGAGATCCAAGGCAACGTGAGGGCGGATCAGCTCGCTGCATCCGTCCACAAAAACACTGCCCCTACATCCATATCAATCCCGGTCCTTGATCTGAAGCACTCTCTCAAACGAAACCTCAGGGACTACTGGCAGAGCAAGTGGGATACACACACACAAAACAAACTACACGTTATCAAGCCACACCTTGGCCAGTGGCCACCAGTATCAAAATCACGTCTAACAGAGGTAACACTAACAAGACTCAGGATAGGACACATATACACTACACACACACATCTTTTGTCTGGTGGTGATCCACCATTGTGTGATAAATGTGGTGAGGCATTAACAGTTATTCACGTTTTAATTCAATGTAAACATTTAGACACTCTAAGAAGACAACACTTCCCACTACCCTACCGACAACATATACCTTTACACCCTGCAATGTTCGTCGGTAGGGAACCGCTTTTTAGTCAGAAATCATTATTAGCGTTTTTGAAGGAAATTCATAATTTTCATATCATATACCCGGGCATACCGTAGCATGACCTCTCTAGAGAGGTTTTTGCTGCGGTGGCTACACAGGAAAGCACTTGCCTCACGACCCTTGCACGCAAGGGTACTAACGTGTGAGGTACTTGTGCTAATGCCATACATGTCCACCATCGTTTTTCATTATCACCAACTTTTGTCACCTATTCACACCATGCACACCTTTCACGGCATAGTCATGATTTTATTACTTGTATGTTTTACCCGCTTTACTGCGAGGAATTTTATGGCCCCTATACAGCCGCTAATCACAACCATTGTCCACATTCCTGTCTCATGAACTGGCGCTCTTTGGCCATCAAATGGCCCTTGCGCCAGAAAACACCATATATCATCATCATCATCAGAGGGTAAATATTCACTTATGCAACGATTTCTGCTCTTTTTGGTAATCTAATTAAACTTTCAAAGCAATCTCGAAGCAGCTGCTTCTTCCCACATTGTGTTTGTTTGAAAACCTAGTTGCATAAGTACATGTAGTGACATGGCTTTCATATGTGCACTCTTGCCATATTTTCTTTTTTTTTTGCAAGTAAACAGTTGTGAGTAAAGCGCGTCGTCATTTACTTCCTTGAGGTTGTCGGTTTATTTTTTTTTTGCGTTAATATGTGGCTCAGTTTGTCATGCACCACCAACCAGCCCAGCAACTCACTCTTTTAAAGACACGTAGTCATTTGCAACCCATATTACATTTTCAGCATGCCAGACAATGCCCAATCGCCCTTTCTAGAAATCACCTCGATCCATTTTTCACCAACCTTGATAACTGGAAACTCATGAAAAGTCACATCAGAAGTCTTACCCTGCTTTGATTCGCAGAAAGGCACGCATCACACACAATTGTGATGGTTCATTAGCACCAAGAAACCTCGCTTAGCTGGTCTAGAAACTGCACCTACTTGCACGCTTCTATCGCATCTCGGCACAAGGAGACGGTAGCAAAAGATCGTCATTATACTTTTAAGTTTATCCAAAAAGAGGCTTTTATTCATTTTTTCCAATCGTCCAGAGTGTATGCACGCGTAAACATTGCTGCTTTTCTCACGGTGTCGCGCGAACAGACGACAAAAAAAAGTGCAGCGGCCTATGTTTTGGCCGTCAGCAACCGGTGCGGATGTGGTAAGTTGCAGCGCCACAAGACGCATAGCGGCAGGTGCCAATACCAGAAAGGGCGTGCTGGCGCTTCGCTCGCTGGGCAGGTCAGGAGTACAGAAGGTCATGGTGTAACCTTAAGAGACAAGAAAAGAGTAGAGTGGATTAGGGAACAAACATGGGTTAAGAATATAATAGTTGAAATGAAGAAGAGGAAACGGACATGAGCAGGGCATGTATAGAGCGTAGACAGGACAACCGCTGGTCGTTAAGGGTAACTAATTGGATTCCCAGAGAAGGCAAAAGAGGAGACAGTAGGTTAGGTGGGCAGATGAGATTAATAAGTTTGCGGGTATAAATTGGCAGCAGCAAGCCCAGGACCGAGTTACATGGCGGAACATGGGAGAGGCTTTTGTCCTGCAGTGGAGGTAGTCACCCTGATGATCATGATTACTTCTTCTATCTCAATTGTATGCGAAACAAAGTTGATAGACACAGAACTCTGCAAGATATAGGTATTGTTTAGGTTGTTAAACTTTTCAGCTAGGGTTGGAACAATGCCTGCAAAATATGTGTTGAAATTATTCCCAACGTCCTCATCAAACTTCGGGAGATCTCCTACAGTTTTTTTTTCATATTGTCAGCGGCCAAACTAATTAGTTGAGTATATTATTCACTTTTTCGTGTTCAAAATATAGCAACCAATTTATTACGCTGTATTTTATATTGCTGTGAATAGTATCAATAAGCTCTACTGTGACGCCAATTTTCATACCAGTATTCTTTGGCTTTGGGTGTTTGAAGGATGACATTCGCGGACAAAAGGGTTTAACATGTCGGCCTTTACAGAATTGAAGTTCACTCCTTTCTCTACTAACATTTGTAGATATTCAAATAAATTTACTACTTCTATTTTGAGGTTCTCGTTGTATGTTTTATTGTATTTATTACGAAGAACTCCCGTAAAACTCCGTTATTTATTTAATTACGACATCATTTTTGTTTGCGTGGTGCACTTTAGGCAATCAAAAGCGGCAAATATAAGTAAGTGATCCAAAGTTTGCTCTGAGTAAACACCTCTAGTCACACCTGTATGAACATTTGTCAATGCGTGGTCAATTATGGACGCTGATACCTCAGTTACACGCGTAGGAAACGTATTTAAGTTTCGATAGTTGTAAGACTGTAACTAAGAGCTATATTCACTGTCTTTTATCTTACATGCGTTTATATTCATGTCTCCTATTATAATCACTGCTTTGTTTTTGTACCCTGACATGACGCAGAAAATTGATTCCAGTTTATCAAGAAAACCCACGAGGCTACCGCTCGGTGGGCAATAAACTTCACCAATAATGGCGTCATACTGAAGATAAATGAAAAGATGATTGATTGATTTGTGGGGTTTAACGTCCCAAAACCACCATATGATTATGAGAGACGCCGTAGTGGAGGGCTCCGGAAATTTCGACCACCTGGGGTTCTTTAACGTGCACCCAAATCTGAGCACACGGGCCTACAACATTTCCGCCTCCATCGGAAATGCAGCCGCCGCCGCCGGGAATCGAACCCGCGACCTGCGGGTCAGCAGCCGAGTACCTTAGCCACTAGACCACCTCGGCGGGGCCATAAATGAAAAGGTATGCAACATTATTGCTACTATATGTCACCGTTTCCATCTTTCGATGGGATGTTATCTTTTACGAACAATGTAACGCCGCCCCATGTGAGCGTGAGTCGCACGCGTTTCATTCTGGTTTTTAACCGGGAAGGCTGTATGCTTCACATTTTCGTAGCCACGTCTCAGGCCCCGCCACGGTGGTCTAGTGGCTAAGGTACACGGCTACTGACCCGCAGGTCACGGGTTCGAATCCCGGCTGCGGCGGCTGCATTTGCGTTGGAGGCGGAAATGTTCTAGGCCCGTGTGCTAAGATTTGGTGCCCGTTAAAAAACCACAGGTGATCGAAATTTCCGAAACATCGGACGCACAAGGAAGATGCGACTTTTGGGACTGTTCCGCGGATATCCTCATTTTCAGTCTTTGATATACCTGTCAGCTCAAGGTTGCTGTGCCTACTGTACTGCTTTACTTCAGTGAGCTGTTTTTTTGTTTCCTGCGGCTTTTTGTTAGTGTTAGATTCTCTTTCCTGCACTGAAGGCCTTGGTTTTTCACTTTACTGAGCTCAAGTGAAAGACTTTTTATTTCAATTTAGTATTGTTCGAAACTTTTGTTCTTGTACCCGACTGATTGCTTGATGGAAATGAGCTCAGCTTTCATTAAGTTATGCGTCACATCGATCTTGTTCACCTATCGCTTCAATAAATTTAGAGGTCATCTCAGTGCTTTCTTCAGCCAAGTTATACCGGCTAATTTTCGAATCTCATCGGCCCACCTAACTTTGTCTCCCCCTCGTGCGTTTGCCTTCTATGGGAATCAAGTCAGTTACTCTTAATGATCAGCAGTTATCCGGCATACGTGCTACGTGCCCGGCCTTTGTCTGTTTCCTTTTCTTGATTTCGGCTGTGATATCCTTAACCACGGTTTGTTCCCTGACTAACTATGCTTCTTCTCGTCTCTTGACGTTACACCTATCATTTTACATTCCATCGCTTGTTGCGCCGTTCTCAATTTAAGCTCAACCCACATTGTAAGCATGCATGCAGGTTTCTTCTCCGTAGGCGAAAATTGCGTAGGCGTTGGCTCCATTCTTTCTTAAGCTGGCTTAAGTGAGCAGCCAAAAATTTTATAGTGACCTTGAGAGCCTGTAGCTAACGCAGTAAAAATTTACCCGAACATACCATGCGATCAGTGACTCATGAAGTACTTCATCAGTCATCAATATAAAGAAAACTTGATGCATACAGATGTTTTTCTGGTTTTAATCTTATGAGTGTACACTACCTGTTCTGCCATCTGCACAATGGGCGCCTTTGCCATCTATTGAAACGTGAACTTGTCGATGCTCATAGAAACGACACTTCGTGCGCAATCGACGAAGTCAGTTCTTCCAGCAAAAGTAACAGATACAGCGGTGAGCCCTGTTAGAGCGAACACGCAAGCACGTGGCCGTGCTTTGCGTAACGCCAGTGTGCTGGCGCGGGCACGCATTGAAGCATAGTGACGCATGCGCCCACAGATACACCAGAGCTGCCTTGCGTCGTTGACTACATTAATTGAGCGTGACATTTCGTAGCAGCCAAGCGCCGGTCTCACTTATCTGTAGTGCAGCAAGAGTGGCACGCTCGTTTGTGCCTGCGCCACTTGAATTCGATGCGCGGTCGCACCGGCTGCACTGGCACTCCCCAGAGCGCTGCCAAACTGAGCCGTTTTCACCCTAACAGAGCTCACTGCCATATATTTACAGTTGCGCACTTTGACTACGCGATTTTTTCTTCATGATCCATTTGATTGATCTGTGGGGTTTAACGTCTCCAAACCACCTTATGATTATGAGAGACGCCATTGTAGAGGGCTCCGGAAATTTCAACCACCTGGGATTCTTTAACGTTCACCCAAATCGGAGCACACGGGCCTACAACATTTCCACCAACATCGAAAATGCAGCCGCCGCAGCCAGGATTCCATCGCACGACCTGTGGGTCAGCTTCCCAGTACCTCAGCCTTCAGACCTTAGCCACTAGAAGTTTAGGAGCAATCTTATATACGATCACACTGTACTGTGTTTCAACTTGTATCATATTCAACAGCGAATGGGTAGAAAGGTTTCGGGACGATCCGTCATGGTGGCCTAGTGAATGAGGCACTCGGCTGCTGACCCGCAGGTCATGGGATCGAATACCGGTCGTGGCGGCCGCATTTCTAATGGAACCAAAAAGTTTCAGGCCCGTGTGCCTAGATTTAGGCGCACGGCAAAGAAGCCCGGGTGGTCAAAGTTTCCGGAGCTATCTACTACGGCATATCTCATAATCATATGATGGTTTTGGGACGTGGAACTCCACGAAATAATAAGTTTGAGGATGGGATAGCAGAAATATTCTAATGCGAAATAGTTAACAAAAGTGGTCTGTAATTTGTGATATGTAGTCGCACGTGAATGAAGTGTTTGTATTCTTGGCGGTAAGGGGGTGCAAAGGTTTGTTTCATCACTCCCATTCTGACAATTAATTTATTGCATGAGGCAGGCTTTGCGCCACTCCCTTCTCTCTTAGGTGACAAGAAGGGGAGTGGTCAAACAGCCCCCCTTATTGGCACCCCCCTCTTAGGAACTAAGAGGGGGCTCCGCCCTCTTACCGCGTGCACACGCCTATAATATGTAATCTACACTATTAGGAGCGGTGAAAGACGCAACCCACGGGGTTGAAAAAAATGAAAGGACAGGACAGAAAGGGGAGAGGACATTTTTTGTTTCCTTGAATTGAGTCTTTCACCATTCCTCAGAATGAACGAACTAGCTCGAAGACGCTTTCTAGTAACAAACTTGCATTGCCGACTCTCAGTTTCAGCGTTGTCCAGGCAGCTGAGTGTCACTCTCGCAAAATGTTCGAAAGAAAGGAAATTTTAGGGGTTTGTTCTTCTTAGGCACAACAGTAATAACAACTAACAGACAATGAGGCCAAACAAAAACATACAGAATGAAACTTGTGAGATATAGGTGAGGCTAAATTAAAATAACCTAAACATAAGGGTTCGTCAAAAGGGACCGAGCCTGCAAACTTCAAATAACACGTCCGATGCTCCACCAATGTATCGCTACGGCGACGGCAACCCTCTTGTTCATCTTATTGGGTATGCCTGCGCATTTAGACCAGGAAGTGTTAATCAAGGCCACTCGTTGCAATAACATTGTTTGTGAAACACGTTTTTTTGGAAATATACCAATATACGCGATGCATTCACAGAAAAAAATGGCAGAAGTCACGTACCATGGGATTTGATGTTTTGCGAATCAAGCGGTGGGAATGTGATTATAGTGTAACTTATTTTATTGAGTGGCACGTCAAAAATGGACGTCAAAAATACGTGCATTTATTCAATGCACAGACATGTCGAACATTCACGTATATATGTTTTATTTAGGTAGTTCTTTGCATTTGCGCAACGATGCCAACAGTAATATGGGAGAGAGAGATGGTTTATTAGAAGGCAAAGAGATCGCCCTTAGCTATATGAGAGTCAAGAACAGAAGTGGTAAGCTAATATCTATCTCTTGTGTTTGCAAGGATGGTTTGCGCTATGTAGACCGACTTCAGTTGATGGTGTTTAAGTATACACAATTAAGGTTAAACCAACTTGACGACTTTCGTATACGAGAACATACAGCCGGGTGCGTTTCTTACTTCAATTTTTCTGTATTTGCTTTACGCCCATAAAGACTATCATCAATGGTAATCGCGAACCACGCTTAATTGTTCGAGAAGCTTTACGGTGGTAGTAGAGTGTAAAGGTTTCGTGCAAGACGTGAACGCTGGAGCTTAGTATCTATAACTTATGCGATGAACAGCAATAGGACGAGCAAATTCGACGCGTGATATACAGGGTGTCTATCACACATAAATTGAGCCAAGAGTTTGAAAGGGACAGGCACTTAAGAGGCGAATCGAACCAAACGGATACTACTCGCACTAGCCTGTAGGTACTCATGCTGTTTGTTATTTGTCCCCATACTAATAATATTTCTTAATAATCTATTTTTTCTAATTATGTGCTGGAAACCCCCAATATGAACACTAAGATGTAGAGCACTTTCAGAAAACACCGACTAAATTATTTCCTGTAAGATATGTCTCGCGCTGTTGTTTTTTCCACGTTGTTAACAAAACTCGCGAAACCTGAAAAGAAGCCGTGTGAAGGACCACGAGTGCACTGCTATAGTGCTGTTGTAGGCTTCCTTTACAACGCGAAAAATATAACAGCGCTAGACGTATCGTACAGAAAACAATTTTTTTCGGTGGTATCTAAAAGTGCTGTGCATCTCAGTGTTCATATGTGGGTTTCCAGCCCATAATTTAAAAAATAGATTATTAAAGATTAGTAAATAATTAGTATAGCAAGAAATGTTAAAAAGGTTGAGTACGTACAAGCTAGTGCGAGTAGTACACGTTGGGTTCAATTCGCCACTGAAATGTCTTTCATTTTCGAATTCTTGGCTTAAGTTCTGTGAAACACCCTGTATATAGGACAACATGTTCAACAATGACCAGTCAATTGACGGCCGACACGGTCGCTATCAGTGTACAGCTCGCAATAGATTTTTGTATAGTAAGACTTTCCATCCCTCGACCCCTAATTCGGCCAAATAAAGTTTAAATTTTGAAACGTTGACTGCGGCCTTCGTCAACGTCATGACCACGCAGTGATAGGTAATGTTTACAAAATTAGATAGCCAGTTATGCGACCATCATTGACGTTTCGCAAGTATCAAGCCTGCATAGGTTTTTCTTTTTTCCCGAAGCATTCTTGAGACCGGGAGTGGCTTTGTGCTAGAATGTTTTTGTTTTACGTGCAAAATTCCTGGGTTCACTTCCTGCTCGGACCCCAATATTTATTTTTCGCATTCGTTATGTTGACGCTGCCTATGTCAGTTTCTCTTATTGCTATTGCAATTCAATTCCGAATGTATGTTCCCACCGTTTCTGGGTAGATATAAACTCTTATTTGCGAATTCCCACATACTCTGCTACCACTTCACCGAAGTTCTCGCATACATAACTTTCGTTCAGTCAAAAATGAAATACGCCACCCCTAACTAAATACAAACCAGCAATACCTTATTACAAACTTCCCGTTAGACACAACAAAGCAGCCCGCTTTATCATACAAAAGTATTCATGGACATATAGCATAAAATCTATTAAAACGTCGTTGAAGTTACTTTCTCTTGAAAAGCGTACGCTTATAGCACTGCTGTCTCAAGTCAACTGGCTCTATTTCGGTTATTCGTCCTTATTACAGTCCCAGATTAAACTAGCTCATCACATTTTTTCCCGCCCCGATCATGCTTACGAAATACAACCCATGATTCGCGTACGAACTTTTTTTGTGGCCGCATGACATGAGCGATGATGCTGATTGATTGATTGGTATGCAAGAGTTGACGTCCCGAATTCGTTATACTAATATAGGGACACATAAGCAATAAAGCAATATATTGGTACAGATTTCTCTTGTGTATGTCAGTAAGAAGATTGGTTAGAACAATTACTAATTGTATACTACGCCTGGGTCATTCACTCTCAAAGTAGAAATTTTGAATTTCTTCTGTTTTCAGTTTTTTGGCCCATATAGTGCTTTAATGCCCATTTATCACGTGGCAACAAAAATTGCACACTTATTGAATTGTTAAACATGCACAAATTTGTTTTGCTCTAAAGATTCTATTTTCAGAAGAGCTTTTTGTTATGCCTAATTTTGTATACTGCAACGAGTGCTTCAGTACTTTTCAAATTGGCTAAAACTTTCTTCCTGAGACACATGAAAAAGAACCAGTTCTTCGCGGTAACGAAATTGTTGAAGACCACGCACAAACGCGGACGCTGCGTTGGACGGTGGCAATGGATATCCGATAGCGATGGGGAGACAGCGCTCGCAGCCGATAGTACTTTTGCCAGCACCTGCGGTGACATTTTCTGTGATTCACACGATGTGTTTAGTGAACGCTTCCTCCGAGACTCACATCAAGTGAAATCTTGCCAGATGCTTAACGAGAGTCGGCTAAGTGGGTACAAAAATGGGCACAGTTTGTTAATTGATGATACGTGGGGGTGAACATTTCAAAACTGTAATGTGATTATGAGAGACGTCATAGTGTAGGGCTCCAAAAATTTTGACCACTTGGGGCTCTTAAACGTGGACCCTAATGTGAGCACATGGGCCTACAGCACTTCCGCCTCCACCGAAATTGCAGCTGCCACAACCGCGATTCAATCCTGTCACCTAAGAGTAAGCACAAGGTCCATTAAAATGGGTCATGAAGGCTCGGGCGAAAAGCAGTTCAGAAGCTTTTGCCACTGACATCAGCAAGGGAAGCTATAGGAGGAGCGATTGAAGCGCGACTGTATATGTGTAGAGGGAAGAAACACTAGAAAAACTAAGTTTTATTCATAGTCAAAGCAATGAATAAATTTTACAAAAGAGATTTGTTTTTGCCATCAATATTCTGTAGGTGTCCCGAACAATGATTTTATGATGATTTTTATTATTACAAAAACGCTTTTTTAGAGCTCTCTGCCCATGCTATTCTTGCTTAGTGCAGCCCTTGCACTACAGAGGTACACATGGCAAAGCCCGCTCGTAGCACTCGTCTGCGAAGACACCTCCCCCCCCCCCCCCTGTCGTGTTTCAGTGTTCTGAGCTTGCTTGCATTCTCGGTTGTGCGCAAAATAGTTAGATGCGTTTTATCGTTTGCGGACGTCTTCAGCGCAGGGTCGAACGGGCAGCGGAACGATCCAAATTACATTCATCGCCGAGAGCTTTCGTTGGTAGCTGCGGAAACGAACTGTTGTGCAAGGATGCAGTCGCAACAAACGTATGCCTGCTGACCCATGAATTCTAGTTAAGAAACAAGGACAATAATTCGGAATGCACTGCTCGCTAGAATATCATCCATGAGTATTTCTGCAGCCCAGTTTGCTTCTTGAGCATGCAGTGCCCTCTATACGCGTTATCGGTGAGCAGATTGCTAACTTATCTATCACGGTACAATTCGCGTGTCTTCATTCGCATACAAAGCGGTAATTTATCACAGAACGATGCAAAGAAAAAGAAAAAGGTGATGCAGGGAGTGTCCGCAGATTTCCTTGTTCATAATAACATTTTGCGTGGTATAATAAATTCGAGTTATCGTGACCATTGAATAAAACTAAAACAGCATGAATTTGGCGTGACTAGGCGTCATTTCTTCCGGTTAAAACAAAAAATTACAAACATTGTGCATGCTAAATTAACCTGCAGATGTGTAAAAAGAATAAGCCACGCTTGCAGATATCGCATTTTGACGCAGTTACGCTGTTGGTTGCTTTGACCCATCGGCGGAAGATGCTACGAACGGCGAATAAAATTCAAAGAATAGGTTTCCTTGTAAAGCAGTTGCAAAGTGAAAAATCGTACACTTAAACAACACTATTTAGTTCACCCTTCACATTAGCTTAGCTGGTGTTGATATCAAGCGCAATCATGGATGAGTCACCGGCGAACGCCTTAGCGCTAGTCATTAGCGATCAGGGGCCTATGAAAGTTTTTGAGATCAAACTTCGCGCTGTTTCACAAAAAATGACGTCACTTGTTTATCAGATTTTGCGCCATATCTGCTTTATTTTTTATTATATAACTTCGCGTGGCCGCTGCCGTCGTCCACCTACGACGCTTCGTTCGGCAAGACGCCGTTCCTCGACAGCCTTTAGAAGCCGCCGCTGATTTCTACAAAGCTCCCACCTGTCGCACATCCCCTCGCATTGTCATGCGCGTTCGACTCTACGACGGGTAAGCCTGTGTCGACCAGGACTTCCTTTTTCCTGAAACTCATTGTAGACTGCTATTGGTTCACTTTTTCATCTTTGGCTTACCGCTGTTTTCTCCGTGTTTTAGTGCGCTTGTTATATGTTTTTCTAAAGTTTTATTCTTCCTTAACCTGCAAGCAGCCTTGTCGTTTGTTGAAACTGATGACAGCCCCAACCAATGCATCAGAAAAACAAAACAAAACGATCTTGCCTTCTTAAGGCAAGCCAATCTTGACCATGAACCAAGCAATAATGCCTTGCCTCAGAAGCTCAGTTGCATTTTAGCTATCGGTGTGGGGGTGGAACAGAACGCGAAAAGCTCCTTTTAGCTTGCATGGCTATTTTTTCTGTGTACTGGGACAATTTTCACACGAGTTCGTGGATGACTAAGGTGCGTCTCTATTATGAGAAACTTAAATTTCTTCAGCCACCATTTAGCTATCAGGCCTTTATTTTTGAAATACTTAGTAACGGGGAATGTGCGACCTAATAACATTGATTGACAGGTCTTACGTTGTGTAATACCTGACAGACTTATTGTACTGTAAAAAAAGTTGAAGAGAATCAAGCTGCCTGCTTTCAAAGAAATGCCTTAGGCCGTTAATGCAGCTGTGATGCTACACACTTTGTGCGTTTTGCGTTAGCATGTGGAACCTGACACCTATATGTGGATATTCAAAGCAAGGATAATCTGCTATGCTATTTACTCAAAAATTAGCCATCATAATGTAAGAGGAGACAGCGAAATTTCATGTTCCATATGCGGCACGTGTACTGTGGCCAATAGTAAATATTATTTTTGTTACCTATTTCATACGACATGATCCTCCTTTTTGTAAAAGGGCTAAGTATGGTCAAAAATACGTTTTATAGCTGTTTTAAGCTTTAAAAACACAAAAAATTATAATAAAACAACACAATATCAGCCAGCTTTTGCTTGAATTCATTCCATGTCATTTATTTAGTTGACAGCTAGTGTGACAAGTTTGATTTCTGCCTTATTATTGATTTGTCACCTTATAAAATGCCCTTATTACTTCACGGAGTACTGACGGAGTACGGAGTTTTAGGGCGTGGTAATTTGTGGGACGCCTACGACGCCGGACATGATGCCGCACACACATGCGTCATCTACGAAATCGCAATAACTATTATAGCCTTGAGCATGTTTACAACAAATTTTAAAGTGAGTGTTGTACCCCGCACAGAAAACTTGACAGGTTTTCGTGTAGACAATCATATGCCATCTTCGTCACATGTTCGTGTTGGCCACGATCTTTTTGAGCACTGCCTCCAAGTATATTTTTTTAACCCAACGAGGGGGCAGACATGCATAGATATACAAAGACCGACATCCTTGCCTAGGCAGAGTATTTTCGGGTGGTCTCGCATATTTCGAATATCTAAAAGAGAATTGTATAATTACGCAATATGTCTTGGCTGGAAAGAGCTGTCTAACCGGTGCTCAAGAGAACACGGTTTTGTGAGCTTTTATTACCTAAAAACCATTCTGAGTGTTGCCTCCTACACCGCTTCTTGAAACCGAAGCTTCAACTGGGTGCTATAAATTAGCCTTCAAAAAACATAACGAATGACTTCTCGAGCCCAAAAGGTTTCCAGCTGTCATTAGTAGGCCATTAACTACCTCTTGCAAAAGAAAAGCCAAAGTATAAAATTTTTCCGCCGATACTGCTTAAGGGTTACGTATTTACAATCGAGACAGGACAATTTAACATACCTGTTCAACATAATAACTCTTCAGTGTCCCTTTAATGGCATCCACAAAAAAAGCTCGTTTGGCTTTTTTCATGTCAATGCTGCTTTTGTTCGCTCGTTCAGGCCTTTAAGAATGCATGCCCTTTTCCAGTTTTGAGGTTTTGAGCGTGCTGTAAACGCATAAAAAGCTCCTTCACGTGGCTAATTTATATTGCAAAGCAGGAGCATTATTTCATCTTGAAAGAGATGGCCTCATTTTTGTTAGTTCAAGTGTCCTATTACTTTCAAAGACAACAGTCTTTCTTGGGGACCTTCAACAAAAGAATTTTGATCTGTCCGTCTCTCTGTACATTTGTTAGTTTGTCCGCCGTAATGATACCACAAACGGCAACGAACGGCCAACCCCATCCGCAGCGCCCACCAATATTGCTCAAGGTTTCGCGTTCATAGTTGTGCAATTGTCAATCAAAAAAGCAAATATTGCGCATATCTGGGGCGTCAAAACAACATGTCTATGTTTTGTATGCCTGCCTTTATACTAGAAGAGGACACACACAAAACACTCTAAAAACTAGCGTTTAGCGCACTGCGCTGACAGTGCAACGCGATGCTAAACAAGGTGTTTCCAATGCTTTGCTACGACGACACGGTGGTGGCACCTGCCCGTCGTTTTTCATTCTACAGCTTATCACCTCCATGACTGCCGCACATCTTTTTCCGCGGTCGCGCATGCCTTCGTTTCAGAAAATAACTGCCAGACGGCGCTCATGTTTAACGTGCCTAGATGCGCTTGTTCGCCTCCGTTACACGCTCGAGGCACTCTAACGCAGTGCCTTCAGAATACCATTCACTGATATTCTTGCGCCGAACATCAAATAAACGTTTTGTTCACTCTCTCCAGACGCAAGACTATCATCTTTCGACGACATTTACAGGGTAACATGTAGATTCGGGCCAATTTTTTATTCTTGTCTTGCCGTTCTTTTCAGGTAAGCCATAAGCCATGGTGCAAATATGTCATGCTTGTCAAGATAAACTCCACCTGTATGTGTTAAAAGTGACTGGATGTCGATAGTTCATTTTAAAAGAAAGTAGTATGCATACGCACTTCAGGACACGGCTATGAAAGGTCTCAAACTATGCAGAAATCACATTGGACGCTACCAGTTCTGCTGGTGAAAATGAAATTGCGTCACAGAGCGTTTTGTTGTTTTACAATGATCCACGAGCACACCTTGAAACTACACTGTTATTAGGGATGTTGCATGTTGCAGAAATTGTAGTGCTTTTCATGCTTTTCACAAAGGTAAATTTACAACACTAGGCTGGTGCAAATATTCAAACGCTCTGATTTTAACTTGAACTGCTAAAGATTTTGAAGCCTTCAAGATAAACTGATAGGTGTATATTAGTGCGCATGTAACCTGTAGAAGTGGCTTCACCTTTGTGGTGGAAGGCTGAGCCATGAAAGTACCTAACCAGGTGTATACTAGCATAATAACAGTCGTTAAAATGGTTTCACTGCAGTGAATATCTTCTAAGCCAAAAAACACACCTGTCCAAGAAAAATCTCCATTGCTGCTATTCTCAACTTCAAGGTCAAATGAACCTATTACCCTCACGTCAATTCATTATTTGTTTATTGAAAAGCTTTTACACCAGCTTATATGCTTTAGGTATTGGAAAATTTATAAACATAACAAGTTACAGGTTATAACTTGCATTCTACCAAAAGACAGATCCTGTTACAATTAAAGTTGTTACCCCTTTCCTTCAAAAAGCATTAGCAGAGCACATGTTTCAATTAAAAATAGCCTGAAAGATAGCTAGATTATGACAACTATAGTAAGTTGTATTTATAACATATTTTAAATCAAGATCCGCTGGGATCAAGATAACATGCTTGTATCAAGATCCGCTGTTGAGGCTCTTCGCCTGCGCGGGGACTTGTCAGCGATGTCATCCGAGAAAACTACACAAGAGGGCTTTCCTGTGTCGGCCCCCTCAGTTTGGTAGCAGCGCTCTTGGTCTTCGCAGCACTTATATTTGTTCATTTACGCAGAGCAACTGGGCAACGCTTTCCATTGAAGCCGGCATCCGACATCAACCTGACCGAAAAGATACGCCTACCTTCAGCTGTCTACGTGGTAAAACGGGAATCTGAAATATCTCGGCCGGGCTTGGATCAAGATCCGCTGTTGAGGCTATGCGCCTGCGCGGGGACTCGTCAGCGACGTCATCAGAGAAAACTACAAAAGCGGGCTTTCCTGTGTCGGCCCCCTAAGTTTGGCAGCAGCACTCTTGGTCTTCGCAGTACTTATATTTCTTCATTTACGCAGGTGAGCAAAACCTCTCCTATAGTTTTTTCTCGGTAGACCTTTGCGCTGCTGTTGGACTGTAGGTCTGTGTTTGTATATTTGAAGTTGACTGTTTTCATCATGACAAAAAAGATGATGAAAGCTTTCGATGATTTCCGCCCTGAAATGCGTGCCGAACTAAGAGATATACGCGGACGTGTAAACATTTGTAGTGAAGTCTGTGACAACGTCAGATAAACGGCTCCGCGAAGAGCTGCAACATGCTAGACAAAAAAATGACCAACTTGAAACAGAAAACGAGAAATTGCAGCGTAAGGTTGATGAGCTCGAGCAGTGCACAAGTGTGAATAACTTGGAAGAAGCTTGGCGATGCCATTGAGGAAGAAATCTTGCCATCAGACATAGACACGTGTCTTAGAATACCTGTTGGCAGATCTGGAGACAAGAGTGTAATCGTTCGTTTCGTCCGACGTGACAAAAGGAACGCTGTCTTAACTAAAGCACGAAAGAAAGGGCCGTCTGCCAAAAATATGGGTTTCAAATCAAATTAACCCATATATGTGAATGAGAACTTAACCAAACACGCGAGGCAGCTGCTTGGCTTAGCAGTTGCTAAGAGGCGAGAAACAAAATGGAAGTTTGTGTGGACAAACGGTGGCAAGGTGTTTGCGCGCAAAACGGAGTCGTCTGAGATTCTTAAGATTGTTGAGCCTGCAGATGTCGCAAAAATGACAATGTAGACTATCTAATCAAGCCTTATACTAACGAGACTTCGAAATGGATCCTGTCAATAACCAGTACTATGACATAAGCGGTTTCAATAAGCTGGTTAATCAAAGCTCGCACACTTTCAGTGTTCTGCATCTAAACGCTCGAAGTATCAAGAACAAAAAAGAAAATCTTGATGTGTTTCTCGACTCTTCGGCAATAACATTTGACGCTCTAACATTTTCCAAAACTTGGTTAACACCGAATAATGTCCCGCCAAGATTTGCTGGCTATGCTTACAATGGCTTGGTACGTCATTCAGGTCGAGGCGGAGGCAGCGCTGTATACGTCAAAGAACAACTAAATTATGAAATAATTGATCTTTCGTATATTTCACCGTGCATTGAATGTCTTTTAGTCAAAGTTATTAACGTAGTTGTTGTCGTGGTGTATCGACCATCAGCTGGTAAAAAGCAAGAATTCCTTGACTACATAGATACTCTCTTTCAAAAGCTACACACAATGTGCATGCCTTTTTTAATTATCGGTGACATCAACGTTACCATGCTAGGCGATTCTACTAGCTCTAAACAACTTCAGTCGGTTTTGAAATCATACGCATCTGCAAACACAATAACAAGACCTAGTCGCATATCGGAAAAGTCTTCGACGCTGCTTGATATGAGTGTCACAAATCTTCAAAGCAGAAAATGAATTTCAGGGTCATTGTCATACGATGTAGGTGACCCCCTACCCATATTTTTTCTTTTATTATTATCGTCAACACAAAATAAAAAGCAGATCGTTGAACATATCGCAAAATAAATAATAGCGCACTAAACCAATTCCGAGCTGAAGGTGCTTCGACAAACTGGAATATAGTTTGCACAGAAAGAGATACAAGCCGGGCTTTCAATCTTTTTCTTGAGCAACTTAAGAGCATATATGACCGCGCCTTCCCTTTAACAAAAAAGCCTTCGAGGAAACAGATACGAGAAGCCGTGGATTAACAACGCACTGTACGACCGAATACAAGAAAAAACTAAATGTATCACAGGTTTGTGAAATCTCGCGATTTATCACTTCTTGAAGGCTACAAAAATTTTCTCAATAAGCTAAATGCTGACATCAAACAAGCCCAGATATCCTATAATCAATACACATTTGAAAAAATCTACCATAATCCCAGGAAACTGTGGAATGTGGTAAATAACTTAACTGAACGTAACAAAAAAGGGTATGTTAATATCACTGATTTTGCAGACATTAAGGTAGATGTCGAAGCACTATCAGCCATGAATGAGTATTTTGTTAACGCTGGCGACTACACAGACTCATCTTGTGGGGTAACAGATCCGCCTGTAGAAGATAGAAAGCGTCTATCACACTCACTGTTCCTTACTCTGGTTACACCATGTGAAGTTGAAAAATTATTCTGTAAAATACGTGACAATGTTGCTGCAGATGTTGACGAAATAGCGGCCAGCCCATTAAAATATGTAGCGTCACTAATTTCTAACCATTTTTCATACATCATGAACACTATGTTAGAAACCAGCATTTTTCCTTTAGAACTAAAAAGAGCCCGCGTTTGTTCTATCCATAAAGGGAGTGTCAAAAATGTATTATCGAATTACCGCCGATATTGATTCTACCGGTTCTCTCCAAAGTTTTTGAAGGAATAATACACTCCAGACTGGAATGCTTTTTCACTAAGCACGTGATAATCAATAAAGCACAGTATGGGTTTCAAAAGGGTAAGTCTAAGGAGTCGGCGCTATTAGATACGAAAAGGAGATACTAAAACACATGGAAAACAGAACCTACACCTTAGGTCTTTTCATTGACTTGAAGAAGGCCTTTGACACAGTTAAAAATGATATTCCGATATCTAAGTTGCATAACTATGGTGTAAGGGGCGTGGTATATAAATTATTACAAAGTTATCTTAACGAAAGAAAACAATAGGTTAAGGTGGGTAACCTTGTTTCCCCAATAAAAACTGTTAAAAATTGTGTACCGCAGGGTTCAATCCTGTTACCGTTACTATATATAACATATAATAATGATCTGTGTGACATTCCAAGATCCCCAAAATAATTATTTACGCTGACGACACCAACAAATTTTTTACAGGTAGAATACTCATGCACCTTGAAACTGAAGTTAATGATTACTTACTCAAATTAGAAAGATGGCTTCATGAAAATAAGCTCATGTCTAATATACGTAAAAGTAAGTACATAGTATTCCAGCCTATTAACAAGCCCTACGAGGACGACATTAACATCTTTTTCAAAAAGCAAAGGCTGGAGCAGGTTAAATCGCGAAAATTCCTCGGAGTGTGATTCCAAGAAAATTTGTCTTGGAATACTCATGTTGATAGCCTCGCATCCGAACTTAGTAAGAATGTTGGGTGTATACTTAAAATAAATCCACTTATACCAATTTGGCTTAAAAAAGTTATACTAAGCTCTTTTTTATTCGCGTTTAAATTATAGTATTCTAGTATGAGGCACTACAAGTGAGAAGAATTTAAAGAAACTAGAAACCTTACAGAAAACAGTTCTCCGCCTATTCGATGATTATGGCAACCCAAGGGAGATTCCTAGCGGTCAATTTTTCATAAAACATGCTACACTAAAATCAAGACAGGTGTATGAATATAAGCTATTACTTTACATTTATGAAAATAAACTCCACACTATTACGGAACCGGAAGGTGCCCTCAAATACTCCCTCCGTAGGCAACGATGTTGTGTTCCTGCTACTAGGACTGGATATGGTAGAGCCCTAATTGCATACCGCGCCCCACAGCTTATAAATCATTTGGGTGAACAATTAAGTTTGAACCTCTCAGTAACGCGATTCAAATATCACATAAAACATCTCATTAATTGAGTATAATAAACATTATGATTCCAATAAACTTCTGGCTAGGTCCCACATATACTCTCACCTTTAGGTACAAAACGCGTGTGTATACAGTAGCATGTACGTACATATGGGCGGATGTATGTATTAATATGTAAGTGTATTATATATATTTATCAATATGTATGTGTTTTTGGATATGTAATGAAAAGAGCCTCGATGTCTGATTCTTTGCGTCTAGGCAGCCTAATATTTGTACTTATGTGTCACATATCTTTGTTTTTATGCTACTTCTGTGTTTCTGTTATTATGCTGCTCCTTGTATTGTGATAATTATTATTCAATGTAGCAGTGTTTGCTGAACGTTTTTCGCGTAGCGAAGCCACGTCAGGCCGAATGGCCTTGAGCTTCGCTTCGTTTTTCTGTATTCTCTCCAGAAATAAAATCAGTTCATTAAAAAAATACTATTCGAAATTATTAGACTCCAATCTTGTTTTGCTTCGAACCTAAAATTCACTATTAGCACAATAGTAATATAAGCAGAATTTACACAATTAAAATGTTTATTGACTGGTGCCCGCAACAGCTTCCACTATGCTGCTAAATATTTGCGAGTTAGTCTAAACCCTGTATGCATAATCAGGTTTTTAACAAAATAACCATAAAAGAAGAAGAGTATTTTCATTTTCCCTGCCTAATCCTCGCTGTTCAATACAAGCTAGACAAATATCCGTCACTTATTACATATTATCAAATTTTTAAAAGCAAAGTATTCACATCAAATTAGGTTGAAGTGATGAGTTAGCATGTCGACTCTACAGTTATTGCTATTTTTTTAAATCTACGTAACACCATTTAGAAATCAAATTGTCTCATGCCTACATGCAGCGTGGGATATTTGAAAAAGACTCCTGAAGGAAAAGCTGTTTTCCTGTCAGGGACAAGTGCATTGCTTTTAATAAAGTGTTTTTCCTTCGCGACCCTAACGTAGGGCATGGGTAACAAGACATTGTTTTGAAGAAATTGCTGTACTTCAGGTCATGGAATACAATCCGAAATGTTCAAAAAGTGACTAAATGTTTTCTGTTTGTTGTGCGAGCGTAATAATTCCATAAGACGACTTCGTCTTGCAAAAATTGTTAGGGTGTTGTCACTGATGTCGTTTCATCAGTGACACGAAGTGTTTGGCAACGCGATACCTTCAGTTTTGTCCGTGAAGGAGGGTTTAAATTTTTTACTATCTAGAATAGGAACAAGTAAGCTAAATCACTGCCAGCCACATGGTTTTTCTGAATAAACTCATTAATTGTCCTATGTTCATGTAATGGAGAACTGAATAGGAAAAATGTACATACATATTCGTGGTTATTTTAGCTCGTCGACGGATAATATGAGGTTTTTTTATCTTGTTTTAGTACCCAAGAGCAGCACGCATAGAGCACAGAATGAATTCAGTCACACTACAGCACTGCGTAGTAGGCGGAACTTAAACATCACACTTACAAATAAAAAAAGAGGGCAGATCCCACATAACTTGGGAATCGATGTTATAAGAAGCATGCGGAGAGACGTAACTGTTTACATTATTATTGAGCGAAAGGTTACGAACTTACGCTAAAGATATGTACAAATGTTGTACGGACACACATATGTCGAACAGTCGCATGTTTACTTTTGCGTAACGATGCCAACAGCAACATGGGTATGAGGAACATTGGAAGTGGTAAGCTAATATTTAGCGCTTGCGCCAGCAAGGATGACGACCTTGGACACTGCAAGATGAATGAGCTTCTGTGGATAGCAATTCACTACAATTGTGGTTAAGCCGACGTAACGGGTGATTGATAGGAGTGCCTATGTACTGTTCATAGGATTGCATGGCAAGCACTGTAACCACAATTTACGTTCTTGAAAAGCAGTTTTGAAACCTGGCGTGGCTCTTTGTTAGAGTATTTCATTGCCACTCCGAATGCTGGGGTTAGATTCTTGCTGGGACCAGAATATTAATTTTTTGCGTTTGTTGGGTCAACGCTGCCGATGCAAGGGTTTATTTGGGGTGGGTACCCTTTAGGGCCTACCTGGTTGGCTTCTACCACTCCATGCAGAATCTAAACTGAAACCAAATGCTTGCAAAACTAAAACAAAAAAAAAACTTGTGTACAACTGAGCCTATGTGTAGTCTACCTTACGGCAGCCAAATACATGCTCAGCCACGCTTTCCTTTCTTCGAACCATCCACAAATCCGTCCAACCATCTGTCCGTACACCCACGTGTGTGTCCGTCTGTCCGTAAGTGCATCCATGCGTACGTCCACCTATTCACCCGGCTGTGCGTCCATCCGGACGTTCATCAGTCTATCCTTTATACTATGATGATGATATGTGGAGTTTAAGGTCCCAAAACCACCATATAATTATGAGAGACGCCGTATAGTGGAGAGGTTCCAGAAATTTTGACCACCTGGGGTTCTTTAAGGTCTGCTCAAATATGAGCACACGGGCCTACAACGATTCCGCCTCCTTTGGAAATGCAGCCGCCGCAGCCGGGATTTAAACCTGCGACCTGCGGGTCAGCAGCCGAGTACCATAGCCACTAGACCACCGTGGCGGGGCTATCCTTAATACTAGTAAGAAACTCCAACGTAGACATTGTAGGCCTTAGGACCTGTAGCTTCGCCCACTCGTCGTCAATCACTTTACGCAGATGCACTGATATTTCTTAACGCTCTGAAATTTATACGGAAAATTTTTAACGCTCTCTAATTGGCACGGAAAATTTGTTAGGATGAAGCCTCCTGAACTGCCTGTACTGTAATTTCACATTTTGCTGTGCTGTCCAGATGAATCTACGGATACCCAGAAAATTAGCCCGGCCATTGATACAACTGACCATCGTCGCTCGGAACATGCTGTGCGGCTTTCTACGAATGCCATCTACCATGCTCTAGCGCATGCGTGTGAAATGGCGACGGTCACGGCCCCCCCCCCCATGAAAACACATCGCACAGGCTACATAAGGACAGTCGGCGCTGAGGACCTTCTTGAGCATGGCAAATCTGTTAGGATAAAGCCTCTTAAACTGCCTGCACCGTATTTTCAGGTTAGTATGTCTGGAAATTGTTTCAAAAGCGACAGTAGGTTTACTGGTGTTGTGCCGTGCCCCAAAAACGTGCATTGATTTTGCTTGCACATACTTGTCAATGTTACTGCTGCTCTATTGTGATATTGAACAAAATCCCGGTCCTAAGGTAGAGGATATTCTACAAAACTTTTGGAAGGGCAGAAAAAAATCAGAGAAGACATAAACGTAACTAAGGCTGACCAATCTTCCTTTCCTTCTGAACTGAACAAACTGTATAAAAAAATGTCTGAGGTAGAGAACACAATGAAGGTCATAGTTATGCATGACGAAAAACTCACTGGCCTCGAGACAACCTTGAAGGATATGACGAACACCATAGAGGCACAACAAGAAAAAATGGCTGATCTGGAAGACCGCAGTCGTAGAAACAATCTATTATTGTTTGGTATTGCGGAAAGTGATAATGAAACTCCTGAAGGTATTGAAAAGAAAGCGCTAACTGATGTATTTCGCAAAATGCTTAAAGTTAACATAACCTCAGTGGAACGTATACTTAGGCTTAGCAGAAAGCAGGAAGAAAAAACACGCCCTGGTATTATAAGGGTCTTCGACTACAAATAAAAATTTGCGGTGTTAAAAAACTGCAAAAAGTTTAAAGTAACCGGTATTTCAGTCTCGGGCGACTTTTGTGGAACTACGTTACGGAAGCGCAAACGGTTATAGAAAGCTCAAAAGCTGAAAGAGACCGAGGTTTGAAGGTTCGGCTCACTCATGATAAGATTGTCATTGATAACCAGCTATACGCATGGAACGATGCGCAGCCTCGTAAAATAAAAATGGGCAAGAACAGTACCATTTCACGCGAGTCTGTTTGACAGTATAGAAACTAAACTCGAGATTTCACGCTGGTGAACATTAATATTCGCAGCCTAGTGAACAAACCATTGAATTTGAGCACCATCTTCTCCTGTATAACCCGGACATTGTTATTGTGACTGAAACCTGGTTACGTCACGACATAGCCGACAGCGAAACAATACCACCCTTCTAGTAAATTATTCGTAAAGATCGTGAAAATTGTGGTGGTGGAGCAGCAATTGTCTACAAAACAATATTAGGCTAGTGGCATTACCCGAATGTCCCGAAAAAGAAAGTATTTGTTGTAGAACAATGCTGCATGGCTGTCCTTGCGTAATTGGAGCTATTTAAAAACCGCCCAATGCCCCTCTCGCTTTTTCAAAATCGATTCAGGACTTTTCGGTTGCAAATGTGCCAGAAAACACGTGCCTAATTATAGCAGGTGATTTTAACCTACTGGGTATTAGTTGGGAAATACCACAGTCTGTCTCTGCGGACGACAAACACTGTTACGCCTTACTTGACATGGTATCCAGCAAGGATTTAACGCTGATTGTCAACGAATCAACTAGAATTGCTGCTAGTACTCATTCAATCCTTGACCTTGTATTTATGGATAGCATAATTACTGATTTTACTGTTTCTGTTAACGAAGGACTATCAGACCACAAGCTTGTTAAAGTGTGCTTAAAAAATGTACTGCCAGTCAAGTCTCCGAGAGAAACAATACATGTAGGAAATTTCGCTGCTGCAGATGATGTCAGCATCTCAGATTACCGAGAGACGCAACTGGAGACGTTTGTTAGTTACGTTGGGTTTTATGGCCCAAAAGCAACAATGACTATGATGCTCCAGACACTGGGTGATTTTGATAATAGGGTTAAAATGTGAGGTGAAACACAGATTTCTGTTTACAGTTTGTTCAGACGGCCTGCGGCCTCTAGAAACCTAAAACCTTCCTGTATGAGTGCTTTTCTGATAGTAATAACATTGGGTGTAGAGGTGTTTGTGTTCTGTAAAAGTGTTTAAAATAAACGTGTCTACTTTTTTCAAAGACTGGGTATGTTATTAAAATATGATTGATTCAGAGGTTCCTTGCAATGTTCGCACTCTGACTGATCTTCTCCGCGCAATAAAAAGTTGTGGGCGAGGTGAGAATGACCTACCCGCAGGCGGCATAGTGTTACTTCGATGAAGCGCTTTTGGTGATTGTAAGACTTCCTTTCTTGTAGAATAGGCTTGACAATTTGAAGCTTGTTATGCACTTGATCCTGCCACTCTTCTTGCCATTTTGCCCAAAAGGCTGTCGGAACACTGTTGAAACAGTCTCTGAATGGTGGCCTTATTTCTGCTATGCTTTGATTACCTGCCCTTGTTGCTACCCTGTCTGCCTTTTCGTTTCCTGGGATACCAACAAGGCTCGGCACCCATACAAGCCGGATTGTCTTGCCATTTTTCTCAGCTCTTTCTAGCTCCTGTAAAATGTCCCCGAGAAACGGTTCGTTTTCCGACCTTAAGTGTAGGGCTTTTAATGCACTAAGTAAATCAGTGTATGTTACAGTTTTTTTGTGATTTTTTGCTAAACTTTCTTCGAGAGCAATCAAAAGAGCATATTCTTCTGCTGTGAAGATAGATACGAATGGTGGCAGCCTTATACATGTTTCTGAGTGTTTTGATATGACAGCACTTTCTGTATATTCTTGTGTTTTTGATCCATCAGTGTAGTATTCAGAGTTTGTGTTATATTTTTCTTGTACGGCTAGGAAATCCTGGATAATTTGTTCCCGTGGAGTTTCCTTCTTCCTTAGATGAGTTAAGGCAAAGTCAGTGTAGTGCGAAAAGTCCAACCATGGAGTCAGTTGTTTCGGCATTCGGACAACGCTTAGTGCCTGATTCGGTACTTTGTAGTCTAGACATATTTCTTCAATGCGCAGCAGAAGTGGTCTTATCGTGTTCGTTCTGTTGTTGTATTGTATTCTGGTACCGATGTGAGAGACAATAGTGTGACATATGTGGCTTAGTTTCGATGTGGTTCTTAAAACATAGGGTTCAGTAAGTAGCGCTCTTTGTTCTAGGCACGGCTCGTTGCTCTCAGCATATAAGCTCTGGACAGGTGAGGTTCTATACGCTCCAGTCGCCAAGCGCAATCCATGGTGATGTATTGGGTCAAGACGTTTGAGGTAAGATTTTCTGGCTGAACCGTAAATAACGCTGCAGTAGTCATGTATGCTGCACACGATCGAGTGGTATATGCGTAAAAGGCAGAGTCGATCGGCACCCCAGTGTTTCCACGATATTATTTTCAGATTGTTGAGCGCTTTGTTTGCTTTCATTTTTGTGTAGTTCATGTGGGAAATGAAGTTATGTTTCCTGTCAAAGACTAGGTCTAGGAACTGGTGTTCTGACTTGAGTGGCAGTACATGGTTGTTGATTTTAAGAACAGGGTCCGGATACAGGCCGCGCTTTTGTGAGAAAAGTAGGGCAAAGGTTTTCTGGGTAGAAAAGCGAAAGCCGTTTTGATCTGCTTATTTGGTCAGTTTGTTGGTCGTTAGCTGCAGCTGCCTTTCACATGTGGATATGTTTGAGGCTCGGCATGCTATCTGAAGATCGTCAACGTATAATGAGTGCATGATGGAGGGTGGTATTACTTCATTAAATGAATTCATTTTGACTACGAAGAGTGTAGTGCTTAACACGCAACCCTGCGGCACACCATTCTCTTGGACAAAAACTTGCAAAAGCGTGGAGCCCAACCATACCTGAAAGTTTCGGTTTGATAGAAAGTCAGAGAGGCAATTAAGCATTCTTCCGCGTATTCCGAGAATCGCCAGGTCTCTCAATATACCGTACCTCCACGTTGTGTCGTAGGCCTTCTCCAGGTCAAAAAACACTGCTAGGCAGTGTTGCCTATGTAAGAAGGCCTCACGTACTGTGTGTTCGAGACAAACAAGATGATCGATCGTTGAATGGCCTTTCTTACACCCACACTGATGGTCATTTAGTAGGTTGTCTATTTCAAGGGTGTACGTTAGTCTTATGTTTATTATGCTTTCGTATGATTTTGCCATACAGCTTGTAAGTGCTATGGGGCTATAGCTACCCGGTAAAGTGGGTGGTTTTCCAGTCTTTCCAGAGACAGGTGCGCAAGCATTCTGTAATGAATTCTGTCTGGCCTGACTGCTGTCTTTTTTCCCGCCGAAAGCACAGTGCTTAACTCTTGGAGTGTCAAGGGAGCATTGTACGGCTCTTCTAGGCCACCGGTTACTGGAAGTTTTTGTTTTTTAGGTTGTCTATTTGTATGCCAGGACGAATGGCTTGTAATTAGCGGAACTGTATATAGTGTAAAAGTGTTCGCCAAAAATGTTAGCCTGCTCCTCTAGAGATGTCTGTGTGCCTGGGTCTGTAAGTATGGGTATTGCGTATGAGGAGTAGTCGCCGCGGAATCTTCTGACCTGGTTCCACATTTTTTTCTAAGTGGTTGTGCTATTGATTGTAGATATGTACTTCTGCCAGGACAATTTTTCTGCATCTCTACGAATATATCGTGCTTTTGCTTTAGCTTGTTTGAACGAGAGGAGGTTGTCATATGTGGGGTACCTACGGAAGTTGCACCATGCTTTATTTTGTAGTTATTTGGCTTTTGCACACTCACTGGACCACCATGGTTTTAGCTTTCTTTCCACTATTCCTGATGACTGGGGAATAGCTTGCTCTTCCGCAGACAGTATGCAATTGGTGAACTCGTAATTTCTTTCATTTACTGATAGGTGTTCAGAGAACTCATCTTGTAGATTAGCTCTCTGTGTAAACAACGGTCAGTTAGCTTTGTGAAGCTTCCAACGCTGTGGTCGAGAGCATATGGTCGGAAGTGGGGATGTTAGTTTTACAATCGACGGTAGATGGTCACTACCGTAGGGATTGTTTATTGTTTCCTATGTAAAATCAGCAAACAGTGAGCTAGAGCACAGTGCCAAATCCAAGCAACTCATGGTTCCTGTGCCTGGAGAGCAGTATGTTTGTGATCCAGTGTTTGAAACACACATTGTTAGTACAAATAAAATCTTCAATTACCTGCCCTCTACTGTCTGTCTTTACACTACCCCGTAGTATGTTGTGCGCATTGAAATCTCCTGCCTATAAAAGGTTTAGGTAGCTGTTCTGCAACCAATTCTAGATCTTTTACAGTAAAATGCGTATGAGGTGTAATGTATATGGAACAAATAGTGATAGTTTTATGTGATAAATTGGTGACTGCGGCCGTTTCAATGAAACTGTTAACTCTATTTTCTCTTACCGCAATACCACTTTGGACAACAATGGCGGCGCCGCCCGACAGCCGCTTGCTTTGCGAGTGGTCGCGGCGTATAACAGTGTAACATTTTATTATTTTGGCGTTTTTTTGTTCCCAGATTCATTTCCTGCAAGTATAACGCTACCGGAGAGAAGCTTGTAAATATTTCCCTAATGTCGCTTAAGTTTTGTGTCATGCCTCTGCAGTTCCAATGGATGATGTATGCCAATACCTGAAATGATGTGTATAAAATTTAGTATATTGAGTTAGTTGTACATAAGCTAAAAAGCGACACTATTTGTGTGCTTCGTCAATTCTTTTTTTGTGGGGCCGAAATTGTGTTTCGGCTCCCTTTGCCTCCTTGGCAGGGAGGAATGATGGGCTGCCTGATCGCCCTGCTTGTTGGAGCAGGGTCTGTCAGGCTTAAAGTGTCCGATGGACTCACGTCCATGGACTCAGTGCCTCCAGGGTGCTCAACAGTGTTGGTGCTCGACGAGGATGCTGGCCTCCTCAAGTGAGGCTGGCTACTCGGCACCTTTGTGGAGACCTCCTTTGCCTCGACATTAGGTTGTCTGACACCAACACTGGTTGAGGCTTTCGGGTCTCTCTGAAAAAAGGCACTTGCTGCCTTTTTTTCGCTCTTCTTTTGGGGACGGACTCTGGCCACTAGGTCCTGGAGTTCAACCTGTGTGCCCACAGAGACCGTCGGCGGTGCCTTCCCCCTTCGCACCGCTTCAGCGTAAGTGCTCTTTTGGGCAAGAACCACTCGCTTGCGCGCTTCTGGATACGGTATGTTTTTTTGGTTTTCAGTGTAAGTATGTCTTTTTCTTTTTGCCATTCTGGGCAGGAGCGTGAGTACGCTGCATGCGGCCCCTTGCAGTTCACACATTTTGAAGGGTTGGTGCACTCGCCATCATCATGTTCATTCTGGCTGCATTTCATGCAGGTTAGACTACCACAACATGAATGAGACCCGTGCCCAAACCTCTGGCACCGGAAGCACCTGCGAGGATTAGGTATGTAGGGCCTCACACGTAGGTAAAGGTACACTACCTTAAATGCAGCAGGAAGCGTCGTGCTTGCGAATGTTAGTATTACATTCCTTGTGCGAGTTTCCTTCTTATCTCTACGAATGATGATTGCTCATGCGGCAAGTCCACCTTGATCCGCTAAAGCATCCTTAGTTTCTGCGTCAGTGCACTTGACCAGTTATATGTCCGATATTACACCTCGCGTGTAATTGAGAGATCGGTGAGCGGTTACACGGACTTCATGTTGTCCGATTTTTCCAAGGTGTCTAATTTTGTCACTTTGTTATTTGTTTTTCACTTCTATGAGGAGATATGAATTCATTTTTTGCACTGTAATTGCTTGTAATGCATTCTTTGATTGCTTTTGCAATCGGTAATGGTGATATGTCTTGAATCTTAGTTTCAGTCAATGACGTTACAACTAAGAATTTCGTGTAATCGCTCTCTTTTGTTAGAAAGTTTCTATTTGCTTCAGTGCGATCTCTTTCACGGGACCGATCATTGTGGAAAGGGGGGAGGTACTTTTTTTTCATAGAAAAGCATGTTCATTCGGTAGCTATGCTGGCCACCCACGACTGAGTCCAACAAGGGGAACGTATACACACGTCAGCCATACATTGCTACTATAACTCTGTGGCACTGACCAAGGAAGGTCAGTCCCCTAGGGTTAACCTTAGCCGCCAAGAAATTCGGAAGTAAACGGAAAAGAGAATATGACAGGACAGGTAAGAAGTGAGCGATAAAGGCGAAGATGTAGGGAGAGAGAAATAGGAAAAGGCGACTGACGATTTCCCTTGGGTGGGTCAGCCCAGGGGTGCCGTCTACGTGAAGCCGGGGCCAAAGGGGTGTGTTGCCTCTGCCGGGGGGCCTTAAAGCTCCAATCACAAGCGTCGGCTCAACCCCCAGAATCCCCTTTTCCTCGGACACGGCAAAGCCACGCACGGCTAGGCGTGAGAGGAGATTGAAAGCCCCCCGTTAGCTCGGGTTCGTAGTGTCGCTACACACCAAACGCCTCCTGTGCTCCTGCGTGGTGGAGACGTTTGAAGGAGCAGGTGAGGTCAATACGTTGTGGGATAAGTTTAAAGATATCCTTGACTTTTGTATGCATAAATACATCCCGATAAAAATAAAAAAGGTGAAAAGACAAAATCCTTGGGTGAATCGAGAAATCATACAGTTAACGAGGAAAATAAAACGCAAAGGAATAGAAAAAAAAAACCAAGATCGTAATGAGATCCATAATCTTTCAATTACTCTAAAGAAAAAAACTATTTATGACAAAACAATATTGCCATTCCAACACTTTGTCAAGTTTTACGAAAGAATCGCCACAGCGATTTATGCAGCGCTATGCTCCATCTCGGGAGAATAAGACCTATATTACAAACAAAAATGTATGAGTACTCACCCCACTCTAATTGGTAATAAATACAATGAATTTTTCAACTCAGCTTTGACCCTTTCTTACCTTTGCCTACAGCGATAAGATTTTAAATATATAAAGCGCATTTACACATGCTAGACATTATGTTAACTGAAGAAGGCGTACTTTCTCTCCTGTTAAACCTTGATACCGAAAATTCGCCTGGTCCGGATGGCATTCTTAATGAATTCCTGAGAAGATATTCGGGATGGATCGCTAAATATTTACTGATATTTTTAATGCGTCTCTTGAGCAGCATAAATTACCACATGATTGGCTAAGAGAGCGAGTCATACCAGTATACAAAACAGGTGATAAACAGAAATTAAAAAATTACAGACCAATATCCATTACATGCGCATGCTTTAAAATATTCGAGCGTATATTATCAAAAAGCTTGTTTATTTTTCCGAAATCTCAAAGAGGTTAAAGCCTAATCAGCATGGATTTAGAAGGCGCTTATCTACAATCGCCCAACTTGCTGAAACAGTGCATGATTTCGCTGAAATCATTAGTGAAACAGGTCAAATAAACGAAATTTGCTTAGAGTTATTGAAAGCCTTTGATAGCGTTTGGCACTCGCATATAATTGGTAGATTGCTTCATCTCGGAGTAAACTTAAATATAATTAAGTGGACTGAGTCATATCTAGCTGATAGGACACAATACGTGGAGGTGAAAGGAAAAAAATCGAGAATGGTAAATGTAACGCCTGGTGTCCCCTAGGGATCAGTATTAGGACCTGTTTTATTTTTGTGTTATATAAACGATATTACAAGTGGCCTAGTAGCAAAATTACTGTTCGTCTGTTTGCCGATGATTGCCTAACATATTCTGAAATATCATCTCTTGAAGATCACCTAGAGTCAGCCTCAGCACTGCAATCCATTGCTGATTGGTGCACACGATGGAAAATGAAAATAAACCAAGAAAAAACGGTATACGCACCCATAACTAGGAATACAAAAAATGTGTCAGTTTTTAATTCCATATTATACAGAAAACCATTGACACAAGTTAGGTACTTTAGGTATTTAAGCATTACAATATCAGATGACTTATCTTGGAAAAAGCATATTACTAACTTATGCATTACCACTGAGGTTAAAGTCTGGTCACTTAGACGTAAGTTGAAATTTGCTTTCTGAGATGGTAAACTAACAGCATATCTGACTTTGATACGTCCCGCACTACAATACAGAAGCATAATACGGGATCAACATACAAAAAAACGAAGTAAAGAAAATTGAAAAAATACAGAGGCGTGCAGCAAAGTTTATAATGTCGAAATATGGGTACATATACTCAGCGACCGTAATGCTGACTCAGCTAAAATTGTACGATCTTTCATTGCGACGAAAAGTGGCTAGATGAAAATTCATACACTTAATGAAACCCAACTGCTTTAACTTTAACCCCTACACACTCATAAAAAACAGAACATCACTTATTTCACGGGTTCTTAGATCTAGCCATGAGGACCAGTTTGTGGCTATGCCTACAAAGGTTGACACCTTTAAATATTCCCTCTTACCAAAAATGATGGAAGAATGGAACGCACTACTCCATAGCATAACTCTAATTCTAGAGAGGAATTTGAAAAAAACGCTAATGGCATATTACTCCTCTGGGTAACCAAATCTAGGCGTTGTTACCTAATCTCTTCTACCCGGAGATGTTCCCTTTTTTGTATATTTTTCTATAACTGTACCTGATGTTGGTAGGAAAAGTTTCTACAACGCTGAAGTTTGTGATGTATATGGTATAGCCTTCATAAAGTGTTTTGTATGAAGTTATGCTACCATGCCAATCGTTGGTCACTACTCTGTAAACCTTAATTATCTCACCTGTTGGATTGGTCCTCTCATAAAACTGCCTGTTATGTTGTCTTAATTTCATTTTGTTGTGCTTTTGTCAACAAGTGAAGTGTATTTCTTTACCCCACCCAGTAAAGGCCTTCGGCTCACAGTATCAATAAATAAATAAATATTACCAATATCTGTTTGCGCCATTGCTTAGTTGATTTAAGCTTTCATTCATGTTTAGTGCATTGCTTTGATCGTAACAGTTGATCGTAACGCTACATGAAGTCTGTATCGTAGGAGTGCATATCTATTGTTTATAAATTTGGATAGTCATGACTGCATCCACGAATGACGCTTCACCAAAATTACGGTCTATTTGAAAGCAGGTGCGAGTCCTGCCGTGGCTATTTCTTAGTATACTTGGCTTTCACGCAGAAAGCTTGGATTTATGCCTGCAGAAACCCTGCGATTTTCACTTTAAATTCACCGTGTTAAGTCACCCGATGTCACCTTTTTCTTAACGCTCACGCACTAAAAGTACCGATGCGTGTTCTCATTGTTCTTGGGTAGATACTGCGAACGTCCGACGGGTGTTTCGTTAACCACATACATCCTCGTCAACGACTACAGACCTAGCTGCAATTGATGTTACACTGAATTAGGTACCAGAATACTAAAAAGAATCAAAGGCTGTCACACTTACAGATTCATGTGCTACCTTTTGCGATTGGTGAGAAAATACTCCATTGGTCCAAATATATACAGCACCATTAAATCTGCCAAACAACTTAATACACGTGAGGTGTCTGTAATTTGGCAGTGGATACCTTCGCATATTTGTATTCCTGGGAATGAAGAAGGCGACCACCTCACTTCAACTTGAAATATATCTAATGCAGGTTTGACAACGCTCGTATGCTGATTAACCGACATCTTCTAATGCAGCAGCTCTGTCAGGGTGCTGCAAACAGATTGTTTCATCCTGGCATTCGTGGCCGGGATTGGGTCGTCGTGACGGGACCCTGTTATATAAGCTATGAGCTCTCTCCGTGTCAGTGCGCGAATGATTATACCGTCAATGACATTCTGACAGTCCAATATGTTCGTCATATGGTTCCAGTGAGACACCAAAGACGTTATTTTAGGGTCCTAAATGCCTTTTATAGCAAGCACTACTCAAAAAGGACTATACACTGATTGTACTTAGGTTTTTTTACAATTTTTTATGATACGAAGAGGTGAATGACCATTGACGATTCTTTGTTTCCAGGAGGATGTGGTTCTAGGCGTGACCAGGCTCATAGAACTCTTATAACATCCTTCACAAAAACGGACCTGGCATCGCGTCTAGAGACATTTTCTATGTGACTATAGAATTGTGTGTGTGTGTGTTTTTTGTTTTTATCTTGTCTCTCCCTCTTTCTTGTCTATCTTGTTCTGAGGAGCAGGGCACAGACGGCCAACCAGGCGCCGAGGAAAGAAGAACCATTGCGAGGCTTCTTGCTTACACACAGGACAGACGATTTATTTACATATTTGCAGAACTTGGCAAACTAGGCGAGCAGACGTGCCTTTACATGGAACACGAAATGGCCAGCGAAGGCCAGAGACAGAGCGCTCGACGCACACAAGACGCTCCTTTTATATCCTGCGGCCTGTGCACGCGCTTTTTGTCCGACGTCGACTGCGTGTACCAGCGATGTCGATGCGCGTTTCATGTGGCGCATACAGACACCTCTCGCGTTGCTGCAGGACGCAGACCACGTTAGCAGGACTCATCGATGACAGTATCTTGCAGGGCTATGTCCTTACTCTGCCAATCGTAACAGCTAACCTTCTTTCCCCGAAAGAGCAAGCCCTCGGTGTGCTGCTGGCTCAGCTTTACGAGATCGTATCACGACGCGTGTCTCTATGTGCAAGCACTCTTTCATTGAGGCGCATAGCAACTGAACCATAGCGACACATGTTCAATAACTATTGATTCTCCGGGGTTACAGCAGCTACAGATTTTAAACACTTTTCACTTTTTATGCTCACGCTTTGCATAACAATGTTTCCCAAGGTATGTTGGATCTACCGAATTCGTTTTTACCTTTTTTTCTTGATTAATATTTTTGGTATCATTAGTACTCATGTTTTGCAAAGGCATGTGGCGGAACTCATCACCATCAGCCTGACAACGCCCACTTCTAGTCAAAGGCCTCTTCCATGATCCGCCAATCAACCTGGTCTTGTGCTTTTAGTTGCCATGCTCTATACTTCCGAACTTTTTATTCCCGTCGGCCCGCCTAACTTTCTGGCTCCCCTTCGTTTCTTTTGCCTTCTCTGCGAACCCAGTCAGCTACCTTTTATGACCGGCAGTTATTCCGCCTGCGTGCTACGTGCCAGGCCCATGTCCATATCTTTTTCTTGATTTCAGCTGTGATATCCTTAACCCCGGTATGTTATCTGACTCACTCTGGTCTTTTTTTGCCTCTTGAGGTTACACCCATCATTCACTTTTCTATCGCTCGCTGCGTCGTCCTCAACTTAAGTTGAACCCTCTTTTTAAGCCTCCAAGTTTCTGCTCTGTAGGTAACTACTGGCAAGACGTAGCTGTTATATTTCTTCCTCTTGAGGGTTAGTAGGAGATTACCATTCATGATTTGAGAGTACTTGCCGAATGTGATCAATCCTATTCTTCTTATTCTAGTTATTTTACTATCATCATTGGGCACAGCGGTCACTACCCGTCCTAAGTAGACATATTCCTTTACAACCTACGGCGTGTCTTCACTTATTGCGAAGTGCTGTTTTCTGCCGAGACTGTTGCACATTACCTTAGTTTTATGCTAAACAGTTTTCAGACCTATTCTTTCCTTTTTTGTGTATACTTCAGTATTCATGGGGTGTAATTCTTCCCTGAGTTACTCATCAAGACAATGTCATCAGTGAATCGCAGGTTAGTAAGATACTCCGTTAACTCTTATCCCTAACTCTTTCCAATCAAGGGCCCTGAAGGCCTCCTGTAAACACGCCGTGAATAGAATTAAAGAGACCATGTTTCTCTGCCTTGCACCCTTATTCATTGAGCTCAGATTGCTTTCTTTATGGAGAACTCTGGTGACTATGGATTCACTATGTATTTATTTCAGTATACTTAATTGGGGTTCATCGCTGCCCAAGTTTTGTAGTGCCTGCATTACTGCTGATGGCTCGACAGAGTCAAACACCTTCTCGTAATATAAGAAAGCTATATATATATATGTATAGCGATTCGTTGTATTCCGCGCACTTTTATATTACCTTAATGATGGTCTGAATAAGGTCTATTGCCGAGAAGCTTGTACGATACCTACTTAGTCTTCTGGTTGATTAAACTGTAATGTCGCCTTAATTTTATTAGCTTTTATTTTTGTAAATAGTTGGAATAGAACGGACAGCAAGCTGATTGGCCTGTAAGTTTTCAAGTTCCTGACGTCTCTTTTCTAATGGATAAACTTGATGCTGGCCTTCTTCCATGTTTCTGGTGCATGCCCTTTCCGTCAAAGAAACATTTTGTATAGAAGGTGGCCCGTTTTTCTACACAATTAATCCACCATCTTTCAGGAGGTCTGTTCTTTGCCTGAGGTTGTTTAGGAATGTTTCTCTCGTGCTTAGCAAAATCGTGTATACATAAGCACATGTTCTTGCCTCATCATTTTTATGGTTAAAATAAAGACTTTTGCCCTGATTCCTGGTGTTGTATCTGATATGAGCAGTAACGCTATCTTAGTTACGAGCTTGAAACAGATTGGGGACTTCTGAGCGGTGTACCGATTAAACATGAAGCATTTATTTGCGTACTGCAACCACTATCTATCTATCTATCTATCTATTTATCTATCTATCTATCTATCTATTTATCTATCTATCTATCTATCTATCTATCTGTTTCTGGGTGCTCTCCTGATCACCCTCACAATTTGTAGTACACGAAATTTGTACAGTAGGGTGAGATGATTTAACGAATATGATGATCTGGTCATGACATGAGTACCGTGAAAATTAAGTCGAGTAGTAAGTAAAACCCTTCCCTGCATACGCGTGTGATTGATGATCATTTACCTCGGGCCTGTGTGTGCGAATATGTGCCACATAGGATTGACAGCTTATCTCATGCGAGGATTGGCGAGAACAGAAATATTTGTAACGCAATATAGAGTTAAAAAACTGACATACACAGCGTTGACTGCCTAGCACCGTTGAAGAATGCAGAAAAATGATGACAGGGTCCCAGTAGGAATTGAACCTAACGATTTTGTGTGACGGTGAGGTATTGTTCCACAGAGCCATGCTAGGTCTCGGAACAACCCTTCAAATAAACTGCTACGTTTGTGAAACCTCAATTGTAGCTGCAATGCTCAAGATTCAACTTTATAATCATTATATATAAACTCTCATAATACAACCGTCCCGTCGTGCTGACGCGAACTGTAGTTAAGCGCCATCCGCTAAAGTTTATTTATGCAGCAATGTCCAGGGCTACAATCCTTGCGGGCACAAGCTTTACATATCAGCTTGCCACTTCTGGTGTTGATAATACCTATGTTGTTGTTGGCATTGTTACGTAGCTCTAAACAACTGGCTATATGAAACATACACGACTGTTCAACATATGTTGGTGCGTACATTTTTACATATCTTTAGCGTCGTTTCGTAACGTTTTGCTCAATGAAAAAAATTACTCTGTGACCAGGCTTCTTTATTCCGAAGGTGCTTGATTTCCAAGGAGCATTGATTTCCAAGGAGCATTGGTTGCTAAGGTGCACGGTATCTGCCCGATTTTCGTTCAGTGTTCATGTACTTTAGTAAGCTTCTTTTAAGCTTATTCATAGCCTATTCCAGCTACTTGCGCTGTGTGAGTACAGCTACTTGCGCAGTGTGGTTCTACAGCAGAGCGTGTGCCAGTGATCAAGTGTACTGCCCCGAGCATCACCATGTGTACGAGGCTGACTTATTTTTCAATGTAGTGTGCCGAATTATTTTAAAAAAAACCACCGAAACAAAAGAGGGAGCCATATATATTGAAAGGACCACTGATATCAAATTCGTAGAATCTAGAAGCATCTCTTTGGTAGTGCTGCATGCGTGGTCACTTCAGAGCGATGAATTGTGCCGGGCGTTGCCTTTAAGATATGTGATTTGGTTTTAAAATAACGATTCGTGCTCTTCCGAGTATTCGAGGGATATCGACATTTTCTGTCGTTTGACGTAGACCGAGTCCCCATCATGACTTTGCAGAGGTCAAGCAAGTACTGACAGCTTCAGAGAACTCCCTCCTTTTGACGTTGCAGAGGTCGACAAAGTATTGACGGCGTCATATAAAATGTACAAGGTGAGCAAAACACTCCGTATAGCACCCAGCGAGGAATATTTTTCGTCAATCCACCTGTTTTGTTGTTTACTGCTCTCAAGGTAGTTTTGGCTGCATACTCCAGAAATGATTTTCTTTTTTGCTAAGGAAGACACGCTCAAAGCACCCGCATCGTTTTAATCACCACCATCCGCGCATCCTACTTGATTACGGCACGTTAAGCGTGATTAAACCTTAGGCCATGGGATCCGAGATGTCGGGCACGTGCCGTGTTTCTCTCTGCTCGTTCCAACCGCCGTGTTCTCGAACAAATTGAACGAGTATCGCCTCGGCGCCTGGCTACAGTGAAAGGGCGCGGATTCCGGTGGCGATGGAGACCACGGCAGACAGCAGAGCGCACGGGATTCCAACGTGCGCATGTTTTTTTTTCCCCGCGTATGAGCAAGAATCACCGCCAGAATCTTCTGGCTGAACTTTAGGACAGTACTTTTTTGTTACTGCTTATATTTCGATCCAGTTTATGAAAAAAAGCATGGCAAATGTTGCATTTTCTCATATGTAAATATAGAGAGATATCTGTTCACTTAGGGCAGTATTATTCTTTATCATTACGGTCCATTTAAACTCGGTGCTAGGTACCTCGATTCAAGAAGCATAGAGACATTCCAGCGTTTCTCCTTTCTGAATATTTGTATCAGGAAAAGAGACCTAATTAAAACCATTGAATTGTATTACCCTCCTATACTTACTCGCCATTTACCTGATATATTGCGTACGAATATTTATTAGGTGGTCAATCGAAGCACAGGTAAATACGCCCTAGATAACTGAGTGCTTTGGTCATGTCATTGAAATAAGGAACATGAAGTGCGTTGCAGGACTAAAGCCTTTAATTAGCGGAAATACATTCGCTCCCCACATCTTTCACAGTGAGAGTAACTAAGTTGTCATTGTCTTCTTCTTTGTCATCTGAATTTTGATTATGTTTTGGTAGCAGAATAACAATATCACTCTCGTCTTCCTTTACTGCACTCTCGACCGCATCCAGATCAGAGGGCCACAAATGTAACAGAACGGCGTCTTTCAATGAAAACTAAGTATTCGCCAAGGTAGGCTACTAAGGAACGAAAAAGTGCAAATTGTCACTGCTATGTACCCCGCAGTGTTTCTTACCAGGTAAATCAAACTCTGAAGGCGTATTGTGTACTTCTTGAACAAGCGAAACATCATTCTCACAGTTTTCAACGAATCTATTGTACACCATAAAATTCATAGTTCGACTGGACGACTATATGTGACCAAAAAGTGCCTGGTGGCGAGTACTCTAAAGTAATGATGAATAGCGTGCCTGAGTGATTAGCCACGCCCACCACTCCGTAAAGGCTGGGGACAAGTGAATAGTTTGCTATTACGTCCGCCACCACCAAGGCATAAGAATTAGTTAAGTGCTGACATTCACCGCTCCACGTAAGGAATGAGCCCGAGCAGATTGTCTTCGGTGATGACATTGACCCACGAGTACTTTTCATCGTGTGAGTTGAGATGGCGCTACTGTATGGGGCACCATAGAGTAACTGTCTATGATCCCTACGGGAGCAGAGTAGTGCATAGTTCTGTCCTCTTGGCTGGTTAGCAACCATAGTTAAGTGGCGAAGCCGTGCTCTATTTTTGCAGGCGACTGGCTTGAGCCTGTCGCCGATCGACGAAGCGTGTCGCAAATCGCCAGTCGACGTTACTGGCATGTCAACCACCGGCGAAAAAAAGAAACACCCGCTTTCGGGATTGCGCCTCGGGAAACCAAAATAATTTTTATTTGGCCCTTTAACGCAAACCGCAAAGGTGTAGTATAGTTCCCATTATTATGTACCGCCACTGCCAGACAGTCAAATGGCGCCAGCTATGGAAGATAAACGACAACTCGCGAACACAAAATATAGATGCTCCGAGATTCAGGCAGCACCCCCACTAGGCCCACAGCGTTCATTATTTTAGTATGCTTCTCGAAAGTGGTGCGCGATCCACGCAAATACTTTGCTGTCAAAGCTTAGAAACATGTATCCAAAACAAATAAAAGTACCAGTTTGTAGCCAACGAGCTTCGAAGTGCACTACGGTTACTTCATAGATTTCACATGGACGGCAACTACTTTCAGTGGTGTGGCCTGCGCACCAGCTTCTGCGTTGTGCATGGTGGCTAGTGGCGTTGGAAGACAAATGCACTACTCTGCTATGTACATTATACAGTTATTCAAGGGCGCCAGTAGCTCAAGCGAAAAAAAAAACATCTTCCTGACAGCTTTGCATGCATGAAATTTTGTGATTTAGAAACGCCTTGCCCTAAGCCTGTGTTTCCTGCCAGCGCATTTGCTTTGCTGATTCGCGCTTTGTGATTCAGTGCACGCATAACTCTACGCTGCATATGACTTCGAGTCCACGTCAGCGGCCCTGTCGCTAGCGGCGCCTTGAATAGGGCAAGTGGTGTTTTGTCACGAATGGCAAGTCGGGGTAACGAGCTTGTACGGAGCTTGCTTCGCTTTTCAAAGCTCTCCGTGAACCAGAGCGCTGGAATAAGTGGTGACGGGCAATAGACGTGTACCAGAGTACGTCACAGCACTGACGTCACCGGCGCCATGCAAGGCAGTGGTTGGCAAAACACTCCCGCCGGTAGCTCAGTGAGGTGCAGTAGCTGGGAACTCTGGGCAGGTTTTTGTTTCTTTTTGAAAGCTAAATCTTCATCTCACAGTGGCAAAATTAGCTGTGGTATGTGTCAGAGAATGACTAGATGTGTGGTAAAGTGCCTGATGATATATTTGCCGCGCTGACTGGCTGTTTATCTCGGAGAAGGGAACACACTTGGCGGATTGTCCGAGAAACAGTGGCATCATCTTAGAAAATGTGCAGCGTTGACTGTGGCGTGTATTGTGCGTTGAAAGGTATCCACAATATTCGTTCACCTTGGACGGTGAAACTGGGAATACTGTGTGTGGTGTGTGCAGTGTGAATAACGCGATGCGTTCTGTTAGCGAATACTCTGGTATTCGTTGTGGGCCGGTTGCAGTAACCGGTTGTCGATGCGACTTCGCGATCTGACATATTATAAAAGGTAAAATGAATTTGACATGAACATTTGCGATTGGGTACAACTCAGCATATGCGCGTCGTGCAGAACAATCAAAGTGCATGATCTCCGGGTGATATATACGACTACACATGGGCTATAAGCACGTTGTAGCGTTGTCTAATCTGCATATACGCTTCACCACAGCTATAAATCGTATTATCGGATACCTGATACATGTCAATCGAATTAGCAGAGATTTTCTTTTCAGATCCACATTGTACTTTTACAGCTCGATCCTTATGAAGTGACAATGCGCTTTAGAAGTTTGTGTATCGTGCCTAAAAGAGCAACATTGGCACAAAAACACAATGTAAGTGCCAAATGCCGCAAAATAACTGTGCCAGGTAATAATATAGATTATTAAGTTGGCTTACTTTACATCACAAGAATTTTCACTGGGTTATTGACTTTAGTTTTCACGAGGATATGTTAACCTCAGCCTATCGCGCGGCAAGAAGTGTTTTTTTTTTCATTCTCTCCGATCAGATTTTTGCTCATTGAGGGAGAAATTATCCGTTACGTCACGCACAGCAGCTCAAAAGCATGCGGCCGCTAATTCCTCAGTGTACCTCCTAAATGCACCTCATTTGATACTGCATTGCACATGCCACGATGGAAACTGAATAAGTTTACATCCATGGTGTGCAAATATTTGTAAACGTGCCAGTCACCGTGTGCATTGAAAACGTTCGCTTTCGAAAAAGATCAAATTTTTTTATGACTGTCATCTGCGTGGGTAAAGCCAACTGCGTGCTAGTGGCGTCTCTCCGTACTCTAACATTTCCCCATCCATCCATCTACGACAGGCAAATTTCCACACTATGAGCAGTGACCCTTCCACGACCCCCTTCTTCCAATAGCTGTGACTTTAGAACATAGCAATCTAGAAATTCCTGTCGAAGGAATGCGGGCACACAGCTCTAATATGCAGAAAGATGCCGCCGGTGGAACTTTTTTGCCAACCAGCACCTGCTCGGAGAGAGGGTATGGTGGGCTGGGTGCCCACAGTGACATCACACTGTTTACAAACAGAAAAAGGTTTATTCCGACAGCTGACAGAGCCTTGCAGCCTACTGACCACATGAACGCGAAGCCTTTCCCGCAAGAAGCGTACAATACAGTCGCATAGCCAGAATTTTTTTCAGGAGGGGAGGGGCACCTCCTGGAATTCGGGGAGGGCAGCTTTTTAACTCAAGGGGCATTGAAACTCCCTAGGACATCCGAATTAAGTCCGAACTTCCACGTCCTAAGCAGGTGTTCAGGGCACATCCGATGGATACTAATGTCGGATTAAACTTTTACATCTGCTTGGTTTATCCAGCGGACGCCCTTGGACGCAACGAGGATGACGTATTGCGATATATATATATATATATATATATATATATATATATATATATATATATATATATATATATATATATGGTAGAAAAGAGCTCGACAAACGTGCGAAAACACAAGTTTTACTAACGTTTCGGCAGGTATATATAAGTATGTACTATGCACTCTTCCATTCTAAAGTAAGTTATAGGATGTTAGTCTGGGGAACGACATCACAAGGGAATTACCATAAGTTAATAACTATACAAAAGAAAATATTGCGCTGCTTTGAAAATTACAGGGGGAATCTACAAGACTTGCGCACTGCTCCAATATTCATTAAACATTCCATACTCAGAATTGATCAATTATATCATTTTAAATTTCTTCAGTTAATACAAAAGACTAAGCTATATGAAGAAAGTTGCACCGAAAGACTACACTACAGTATGCGAGAACAAAAGAAACGAGCTCCTAAAACAAGAACTAAGTATGAAAAACAAAGTATTGCTTACCAGGTACCTCAGGTTTTAAATACCCTTGCAGATCAATTGAACTTTAGGGCTAGTAGTGCGACTTTCAAGAAGCAAATAAAGAACTTATTCATAACCAGCGGTCTACAGTTTCGAAACTACGTAATGGAGTCTCATTCCTCTGCAAATGCTTAAATTGTTCATAAATTTCTATGGCAATTATACGAGTGTATACAGCGGAATTCATTGCATCCGCATGCATTTTGTGTCTGTTTTTGAGTTTGTTTTATTGATATTGTTTAGTTGTGAATTATAACGAGATTCACCTCTAATTCTTAAAATGTGTTAAGTAAACTTCTTATGCTATTTATGTTTGAATTTTGTGTTTACAATTTCAGGTTGCTTGAAACCAATGTATTGAATATATATATTGTTTAGGCTTTGCACTGTCACGGGCTGCGGAGGGACAAGGGCCTTTGTCAGGCTGTTCGCCTTTAGCCCTTTGCCCCTGCAGTGAGCTCTGTATCCGGCTTACTGTAAATAAAAATACTACTACTACTACTACTACTACTATATTGTGACGACTAAGACCGAAACTGGCACTCTGGCACAGACGCGCATGCTAGGCGAGGAGGAGGAAGACGAAGTCAGAATAAGAACAGCTGGCCCAGGATCGGGTGTTGTCTCTTGTTCTCTGTCTAGTATATATATATATATATATATATATATATATATATATATATATATATATATATATACCTCGTCCCTCACTGTATACTTTGCATTTCGTATCTGTTTAATTTGATATCAAGCCATATCAGTCGCAATAAAATCTCGCATGTCTGCTTCAAGAATTTTATAGTTTTCGTTTAGAATATATTAATCTTATGTGGTGGTTATTAACGCTGTTGTTTGTTTTCTTGTTTCCAAGGGTGTTTACTGTGTACCTTCTTTGAAATTTCGCGCGTTAAAAGTTCGACGTTTATTTCTTTTCTTAAAAATGTAATTATTATACGCTTCACGTATTTATATAGTTTATATCTACTTGTTTTTTTACATATTTCAATGTCATAACAACGCTATTTAGTCAGCATTATTAAGATGCGCAAATGCGGTGTGCGTCTGCGCAGCTATAACCATTTGACTTAATTGGACGTGTTAACCGCTGCTGAGCCGACGACCGCCTCTTGAAGAGTTGTGTGTCAGTTTATTTCTCTCGTGTGTGAAGTGTGCTTGCGTTCTGTGTTCATGCTTTGTGTTCTGCAAGTGTTGCTGATTACGAAATGCGCTACACTCAAGCGAGGACGTGTGGCTTCGTATTGTGGAGCACTTGCCACATATGTACGCCATTGCTGCTGTCGGCACTCTGTTACCACCGCATTGACCACGTTTTCCGTATCATGGGCATGATAAGTGAGCATTTGTGTACGTGGCGAACCCGTTTGTCGGCAGATTTCATCAGGGTAAAGGCATAGTTGTGCGAACGTAAGCACGGACGAGTTTCCCTTTTGTATGAAGTGTGAAGCTTGCACGCAAAGCGGGAATCCGGCGGCAGATTTTAACTGAGTTTGGGCGGCGCCCGCCTCTGTCGGCAGTGGTGTTGGAGGGGGACCCTGTTCGCGAGTGACCACTATTTTTGTTTAATAATTCTGGGGCATTTGTTGGCTGTAGACGCTGCTCATGGCTAGAGTGCGTAAGCCCGTCGTATGTATTGTGCGCTATTGAATTGAACGCGTCTACGGCAGTTTGGTACGCTGTACGTTCCATTTTAAACAGCTACAGTATTGTTATCCGTTATGACTACTATCAGAGACGTTTTTGTTTTGCGAATGGCCGAATGTATGCCGGCGCATGCACCCGCCCTGGCACGCGTCTTTTATAAACTACCGTAATACTCGATGCGTGTTCGCGTGCAGCGTCTTGCATATTCTTAGATAGGGCTCGCAAAGGTTGCCTTACGCTTAGGTGTTCATGCAGCTCGTTTAGTAAAATTTGAGCTTGCGGTATACACCTGCAACATAGATTACCTGATGCGGCCACAACCCGTGCATTCTAAGCCATTCTTTAAACGTGCACTGCATTTTCGAACGGATATTTTATGGCTGAATGCGACCTAATAACACTACCTTACTATGCGAGCACGGATTTGGTGATTATTCCAAGCGTTCAAGCAGCATCGATTTTACTCTACTTGTATCCACTATATATGTTAGCATTTTGTCATTTTGTTTTAGTTTAATAAATATTTTATGCGCCTCGCCCAACCTTGGTGTTAAAACCTTCCTAAACGTATTTTCACTTTTTTTCATTAGACACCCTGTGATGCTTATGTGAGGATTACTGCCTTTTTAGCCAACCAGAATCATTGCAAATAATGACGATAGTTTAGCAGCACACAATAGTAATTTAGTGACATTAATTTTTGATACTATAGATATAATTGTTCCAATGTGAGCAGCCTTCAAAAAGATATATTAGTTGTACTTGAAATTAAATTTATATTTTAATTTATAGGTTACTACAATGGATCATTGACGAAAGTGCATACCATTATGTGTGTGTTGGGGTATCGTTTAATTTGCATGTCAATGCACTATGCACGAGGGCAACTCAAGCATGGTGTTGACACATGTTCGATGTGTAAATTGCATATTATTTCACAAGGTTGCAACTGTGTTCACCAAGAACATCAAGAAAGTTTTTCTTGTAACATCTTTAGTTTGTGTACATCCTGCTAGTTTAAGACACATTGTTGCTAATCATTTTAAATAGACTAAAAAAATCAGTTTTGCCAGTCGACTCATGCCACTAAATTGTTTTTTCTTTGTTTCCATCACAGCCTATGCATGCTCCTTGTGCAAACTGAGTGTAAAAGAATTCCGGACAAGCCTGTCATCAATGGTGGCTCGTGGAAAAGTTGGCTACTGAATGTACAGCAGCTGCGCATGGCTTCTGTTTCCTATGTAAAAGGACCTACACAGAGCCACGTGGCTGCAGTATTCAATTATCTCGCATGTTCAAGATGCTCAAAATTAATCCCTTTGTTTTTCTTTTGAAAAGTCAATGCTCTGTGGTATGTATGTAAGATCTACATTTGCAGATAGCTATGTGTATAGGCGGAAACAAGGTGCAACAATAGTTATCAGCGTCAGCCGTGTCATTGAATAAGATTTGATGTTGAACCTAATAAAGACTGCAGGAGGCCCCCATTGATGTAATAAAAAATTAACACAGTCACATTTCTACATAGGTACAAAGAATTCCTGCATGCCTGTGCTTAGATGTCCTGCAAGAAACTTTATTTGCGGCTTGCATCAATATGCATGCAGGACAGTGAGAACTAGCACACAGCTACTGCTCCTTGATGGGCCGTATATAATCGGACCATGGGTCGAAGCCATTGGCAAACATTATAATGGTTACCCTTTTACTACCGGCTGGATAGCTAGCAGAAACTGCTCGTCCCACCAGGCAGTAATATTTTGCTGATACTCACTGTCTTGCCTATGTAGTCGCGGAAAGCACAATGAGAAGTTGGAGTGGGATATCTCGGAGCATAGACAAGCTCGAAGAATTTTTCCAAGTAGGATTGTGTAGAAACACGACTGCCACAAACTTTTCTAGGCAAAAATACTCACTTGTTGTAGCCACCATAATTTTGTTATGCTTTGTTTATTAGGCAGCTGACAGCATTATTGTATTATTTCATGTCCCCTGGACTTATATTTTATCTACAAAGGCGGTTTTCCATTATTAGGGCTGAAATTTATTGCAAGCACAAAACACATACCAGAAAGTGTCAGCGCTGCTTCCTAAGTTTTTTACAGCATATATGTATATATTTTGAAAATCCACTTTAGTAAGGTGCCATCAAGACTTGTATGCCATGTTTTATTTTTGTGTCATGTGCAATTAGTGTGCCTCAGCGGATGTGAGGGTCAGGTCGAGAGTGTATTGCAAGAGGCCATCGATGTGACGGAGCGCTATCTCATCCCCACCGGGCTAAGGTGCTCGCCCGCTAAGTCCGAGCTCTTACTGTATAAGAAGAGGCCCAGAGGCGGTTCTCACTGGTCCTGGAAGCCAGCAATGGAGAGCGACATTACGTTATTCACCGGTAACGGCCCCCCAGTTCCGCGGGTGGACACTATCAGGGTCCTTGGAATGTTTATTGAGTCTAACGGAGCCAATGAGGCCGCCGTCAAACGCATTTGTTCCAAGACCGAAAGCGCCCTCGGACTGATTCGAAGAATCGCTAACAGGCACCGCGGAATCAGGGAGGACAATCTGATCCGGATTATCCACGCATTCGTGCTATGCCACCTCGCTTATTCGGCGGCTACGCACAACTGGCTCGTGTCGGAGCGCAACAAAATCAATGCCCTAATCAGAAGAGTCTTCAAGCTGGCCCTTGGCATACCCGTTCGAATGCACACGGAAGACCTCCTGAAGTTGGGAATCCACAACACGTTCGAAGAAATTGTCGAAGCCCAAGAGTTTGCACAGTTTGTCAGACTGTCTGGCACCCCAGCGGGTAGAGCCATACTCGGCATGCTGGGAAGAAACCCCACGGTTGTCGGTCCTGACGCTGTGAAGCTGCCCAACGACGTAAGATCCAAGATCCAGATTGCGCGGATGCCGCGCAATATGCATCCAACCTACAACAAAGCACAAAGACGAGCCAGGGGTAAATCTCTGCTCGCCAGTGCCCGCTTGGACAAGGATCGAGCCTGCTTCGTCGATGCTGCTTCGTACATTCAAGAAGAAGCCTTCTCCTCAGTGGTCGTCGACTGTGATTGCAGAGTCATCAGCTGCGCTACCATCCGCACTTCTAGTTCCAGCGTTGCAGAGCAGGTTGCCATTGCTCTTGCATTGACGGACGGTGTACATGACACAAATTATTCAAACTCCAAGGCCGCTGTCAAGGCCTTCCAGATGGGCATGGTGGCTCCCCAGGTCCTACAGATTATTCAAAAAGTCAAAGACCTCAAAAATCACTCATTGGTCTGGTTTCCTGCGCACCTTGGAACCATTGAAGGTGCCTTGCTCAATCCCAACGAGGAGGCGCACTCGGCTGCACGAGGTTTGACTGACCGTGTGCCGGGTAACGCGTCATCTCCTGGGCGACCTGAGCCTCTCTGCTCGTACAACGAGATATGCAAGCACCACTATCTGTCAAGAAGACTGCTGCCTCTACCACACTCCTCGCTATGCAGGGCCCAAGCTGTTACTCTCCGACTGCCTACAAACAAACACTTACCCGAGCCCTGCGGCACTGCACACAATGTACCCTGAACGGTTTCCAAGCCCGGACTGCCCCCTGTGCGGTGGTTATGCGGACTTCGAGCATGTACTGTGGGGCTGCGCCTCTGCCGGTCCCCCTTTCACCCAAGAGGAAATGAAGCGACTCATTAAGGCCCAGGACCAGACCTCTCAAATCCTGGCCGTCCAGAGGGCCCGCGCGAGGGCCGTCAGGTTTAACCTGATGGTCCCCGAGTGGGCCTAGCCAGGTGACGCTGAGTTTACTCGCGTCTATTGTGGACCGAATAAAGTTGTTTCACTCACTCACTCACTCATGTGCAATTAGTCATTTTTGAAATTCGATCTTTTTCATTGCGATAAGCCTATTTTAAATCAATGATTTTGCATTCATTCTAATAGTCACTGAATATTTTATTTATTATGTTTTTGTAACCTTATTTCATTGTCTTCTCAAATTTGATGCCATAGTGCAATCAAGGGATTTCCTGCAGTCATACTTAATCATACTTAACATTGCCAATACCTAAAAATGTGTGACGTGTTACAATGATACTTAAAAATGTTTCGCTTGTAAAGATAACTTACAGAAGGCATTCCGCAATATTGTTACTTAAATCCCTGGATTATTGGGGGAATGGTGACATTTTTAAGCAACATAGTGATATTCGCTTGCTTAATTTTGCGTGATATGTAATAGGAGTAATATTTGCTGGGTTTCACGTGTTCAAAACCACAATACATGATTATCAGGTATGCCGTGGTGAAGGACTTCAGAAATTTCGACCACTTTGGAAGTGTACCCATGCCTAAGCAGACGGGTCTCAAGCCTTTCTTTTTTGATAAAAATTGCAGCCACCACAGCCGGGGTTTTGTTCCGCTGCTTTCAGTTCAGCAGTCAAGGGTTACATTAAGTGTACTGCTGGTTGTGAGCTGTAGTGTTGCTTTCAATGATTAACGCTAAGTACCACAGTTCCGTGCCAACCAGGTAACTCTGCTAGTGCAGTGATTGCGTTCTTCACATTCACAATTTACTATCATATCAAATTTCTAATTTACTGCAATATTTGATAACTGCCACATGAGTTGGTTCTGACGTCATGATTGTTGTGTCTTTTATACTCTGTAATGCTGCTTACATTTGTTATTAGCCAATAAAGGCCAACAAGTCATTGTGATATACTTTACGTATTATACAACAGTTGGTTAATTTGGGTTTGCAAAGCTAAGTATACTCTCCGTAGTGTTTCCAATGCCCTGAAAAAAGACTTGTGGTCAGGAATTACTGTCGTGATGATTTTCTTACGTAAAACATTTGTTTTGTGTATTTGAGAAATAAATATACCCTCAATTACCAAAAAATGCCGAAAAAATAAAAAAGACATTATAGTGGTAATGATAAGTTCAAGCTTCATGGGGTTAGGGCTGATCTGTTAATATTCTTTGGCTTCAACCACCAGCTGATGTACATTACCTGTTTAAATATTGTCTTTAAACCACTCTAAACTGTACAGTGTAAATGAAAATCAGTAAATTATTTTGCAGTTTCACATGCTTATTAATATGCATTCCACTTATAACAGCCTCTATTACGCAGCACCATACAGACTATCAACGGATCTAATTTTTAGTCTGCATAAAGTTAGGCTACTCATAGGACACATACAATACACACACTTGTGTAGACGTGAACATGGTGGCGAAATTATGGCAGTTGAAAGACATACCGAATGGTTTATTTCAAATACATACAGGACGGACGCTATGATGAGACAGAAAGTCAGCGGCCAAATCGTTACTTCGTGGAGACACACAGCTAGGATTAATCCTCATGCTGCCTCGGGGAACCATACAGTTCACTTGAAAGACATCACCAGTTTTATAAGAATGGCACACTTCTGGTTTCCAGTTCCTATGAATGAAGCATCTGTTTGATGACTATTATGTGTACACACAAAAGCTCGAATTTTAAACAAAAAAGAACATGTGATCACATAAGTCGTGACTTTCAATTAATGGCAGTTGCAATATGGCAGTTTTAAATGCATAGAAACATGTTGTTTTGTGTTAATAAATAAATGTGACAAAGTACGGAACGATGCAAGTCTTACTATAGTTGGCAACTTCTCATGGCAAGTGGTGCGCGAACTCCACCGAATATCCATTGGGTAAATGAACGACCTTTCATGGACACATATAGTTGGACATTCATTTTTACTTACAATTCTTGATTGCTGTAGCTGGTCATATAGGTAGAAGAGGTGCGGTGCAAACACAAATACGGAAACAAATAAAACACAAATAGTGTTTGTCATGTCTCCTTCCCACATAGAGGTGAACGAGACGAGAGAAACCCCATTTGTGTTTTGTTTGTTCTTGTGGTTGCACCAAACCTCCTCTATCATTATCACCAGCTGCACCAATCGAGCATTATAAATAAAATGAATTGTGCACTAGATGTCCACTAATGGTCTGTGATTTACTCAATTCTTAAATAGTGTAGAATGGTAATGAGAACAATAATACAATAAAAGGGCCTATATGTCCGTTGAACACCCGCATATCCGCCCTGGACACCCGCAGGACTCCCCCTGAATTGCCAAATAGTATGCACCTTAGAGTCCTGCGGATGTCCGCTGGACGCCAATTTATCGATTTGTGGACGACCGGTGGACGACGGAGACATCCGGAAGTGATTGTCCAGTGGACGTCTATCGCTGTTTAAATGCCCATTGGGAAATAGCCCTTTTCGCTCTTAATACCATGGCAAAAAAGAATAGTGGGAGGGGGAAGGCAGGAAACACGGACTTGGGGCAGGCACATATGCCGAATACAAATAAAACTTCCCGTTGCAAGAACAAAAGAAAAACACATGGCAGGCACAGCATTTCGGATGCTGTGCCTGCCATTTTACCGGGCTACCTGAAGTGCAGCAAGAAAACAGGAAAGCTCTACGAAACCGGCTGGCTCTACTGCCAATTTCGCGGAAGCGACGGGTTCCGCAAAGTTTCACTGCATCTCAAGCACGTGACAAGAACGCTGGAAGTACGCTAAAGTTACTGCGTGTGGACACAACGACTCCATGGAGTTGCGATGATGAATCAACAGCGACGCCTGCAAAAGGCCTGCACTTCTACTTCAGCAGCGATTGGCCTCCTACACGTGAAGAAGATTCATTGATCGATTGATTGATATGTGGGGTTTACCATCCCAAAACCACCATATGATTATGAGAGATGCCAAAATGGAGGGCTCCGGAAATTTCGACCACATGGGGTTCTTTAACACGTACGCAAATCTGAGCACATGGGCCTACAGCATATTCACATCCATTGGAAATGCAGCCCCCCAGTCGGGATTCGATCCCACGACTTGCGGATCAGCAGCGGCGGGGCTGAAGAGGAGGATTCTTCTCAACACGACAATGATAGCGTGGGCGTATGCGATACCGACTCAGTTTTTATCACACCAGAAAAGCAAGTTTTTTTGTGAAATCAGATGCCCCTTTTTTGAGCTGCCTTACCTTTGCCTGTTTGTACTAAATGTTGTTAAGAATATATGTTGTAGAATAAACGGGGAACAAGAATGATTGTACGTACTATTCCTCCGATGCAGTCGTGTTTTTTTTTTCAGTTCGCTATACTCATGTGAATATAATGTGTATGTTGTGTTTGATATCGTGAAGCGTGATTTTCTCGTTTTTAGACGTCTCTAGCACTTGATTGTCGCCGTTTTGGTAACATGGCCGGCGAACTTACGACCATGGTATACCTACGATACAACTCCGTTTATTGAAGTGAAGGCCTTAGATGTCTTATAAAACACAAAAGGGCATTGTTAGCATCCCACGTCAGCGGCGTAAGGGATGACTAGCCCAAAATGCAGTACTTTAGGTAATGCGCCATCAAGTTGAAGTCCGCGCGGCCTAATAGAATGGCGCAAAGTATGGCTGATGGCACTGGCCTGACAGTCCCGACATGGGTGTGAGACGTGTGGTACTGGTTAACCCAGAGTTGACCTTCGGGACCTCATGAAGTTTTTTCCACTACCATGCTGCTTACGCTGCCAGTGACCGAAATAGAGTAATCTGCGTGACGCTAACAGCAAGACTTGCAAGGGTAGCGTGTCGATCGAATTTGTTTATAGAACGCGTGTAGGTTTCATGATACATTAGTTGAAAGTTGTCTGACGAAGTGTTTCCTTCATTTTGCTAAGTAATGAGAGCGCGACAGCGATATCTTCGCGCGCACACATACACGCACGCACACGTGCCACACATGCGCGCGCAGACTCTCACCGTCCAAAAAAGTGTACCTTTGCCCTCCATCTGCAATCCTTATTGCAAACACCTCAAATTTTATTGATTGCAATTATATGGACACTTTTGGATGAATTTTGCCACCAGCGTCAGCGTCATGCACCATATATATATATATATATATATATATATATATATATATATATATATATATATACGAAAATGCAAGAAAGAAAAAAATTGAGAAACGAACACTCCGGCGCTGAATCGAACGCTGTACCTCCGCGTCGTGAAAGTGAGGCGTTAACCACTCAGCTCCCCCGGAGCACACACTTCACCGTTCAAACGGCAAGCTACTTATATCTACCACATACCACTGCTCACGCGCATCGTGTAGGGAATAGTGTTTTCAACATTGCCAGCAGGATTTGCAATGACCGCGCGTCACTGCATCGCACGGCGGCGCCCGCTCTAATATCCTACGCGTACTTTGGCCGGCTTAGAAAAGGGGAATGACGCTCCCTCTCGCACCCTCATCTCGCGGCGGTGGTGAGGGGAAGCTCGTACGCCTTGGCGGGACTCGGGCTTTACTTCGAATGATTCTGCTGTAGTTACCGGGTGCACAAAGGCCACCGCAATCATTACAGTCTCCCTTTGCAAAAACCGCGCGCTTTTCAGACACAGTAAACTAACAAATGAGACGCTTATCTGCGAGCATACGTACTATGAGTACGGTTTGTGCGCCATTTGTGCGTGACAAACGTGGGGCCTGTTTTGATACGCTTTCCATTCTGCGCATGACCTTTCCATTTGTTGCTATCGCGTTCATTGTTTCGCCTTTCCGGCAAAGCTGTGACTTTTTTTCCCCACGCACACCGCTGATTTTTGGTCTTTTACCAAATATGCCGCCACCACCGACACCATCAACACCAGAATTTCAGCGAAACGAGCTCTTCAGCCCTGCCACGTCGAAATGCAACCACTGTCTAGGTCAAAGTTTGCCGCTGTCGGAATATTCATTCTCTCTCCGTGGTCGAGGCGCCCACTGGGGAGCAACTTCGATACGCGTGTACAAGTTTATTAGATGAGAAGAAGTTCTTTGACTAGCCTGTATAACGCTGTCAATAACGCTCTCTCCTAGCCTGCCGCTGTCGGCAGGCTAGGAGAGAGTGACGTCCCGCGAGCGAACGAGAGAAGGCGTGTCCTTCTTGGCACCGCCGCCATGCGGAGAGAATGCGTTATACAGGCTAGTCAAAGAACTTCTTCGCATCTAATAAACTTGTACACGCGTATCGAAGTTGCTCCCCAGTGGGCGCCTCGACCACGGTGGCTTTGATCTACCCTCCTGTGAGCACCATCTATCGCATCAAACAGAAACAGCCAAGGCGGCGAATACGATGGGGACGCAGCGCCGGGCACAGTGTCATGATCTAACTTATTCTTACACCATTACCTTTACGTATAGCACTCCGATTAAAGTGCACAGCCTGCGCACGCGGGTAGCAAGAGTTTAGTGCAAGCCAGAGTGTTTCGCGCAATAGATATCAGTCTGAACACGCGTATCTGTGGTCGGAGACTGTCTGCAGGATAAACATTATTTCAGTAGTCACATGTCATATACTGTTACCGAAACTTGCCGCACTTTGTGCCAGCCTCGCGGTAGTGTTTTTTTGTCCGCTTGGAAACTACCTCAACTTGCTGTCTCTCCCACCTATGATAAACGCCTTCATAAATCTGGCAAATCTTGAGGGAAGGAGATCAGAAATATTTAGTTGGATATTTTTCTTTGATGTGTCATGCAGATATAGTGAAACAGCGTTCGTGTGACAGAATTTAGTATTTCTTTTTTTGTGATCATTCATAGAAAAAAAAATTACTAGTGTATAGGAGCATACAAAATGGAATAGATTAATACCGCTGTTGTTGCTGTTGTATTGCTGTTGCTTTTTTTAACTTTTCTTAAACATATTTGAGCAAATGATCAAATCAGCCGAGAAGCATCGCTGTCATACCACCTCTGCAACGCTGTTTCCTAATGACTTCAACAAATGTAATATTACCCTAGCATAGCCATCATAGAAAATATCAGAACATTGGTGGGCTTAAATCAGAACACGGCTTTTATGTACACATGTGATATTGTGACACGTATAAAAGAAATCTTTATAAACTCCAAAACGAAAACGTGACTGATCTCTGTCATAGGTATCTGTAAAACACGGAAGGGAAAGGCGTTTTCACAGAGCTTGAAGAACGTTTTTTGTGCAGTTTCACCACAGGGGGAAAGGAATGTATCCTATAGTGACAAATTGTGATGTCACGCGAACAGCGGAAAGCAGCTCAAAACTTGTGGCTCACCCCTCTAGCAGAAGAGTCGCTTTAAAAGACTACAAGACGAGCACGAAAAGTGGTGCTACAGTATTAAGAAGGACGCACGTATTAAGCAAACAAGTATACACAAGACAAGTGTGACCTGACAATAATATCTACGATTTATTGCTACAAAATCACGATATGAATATGACGGACACTGTAGTGGAGGGTTGCGGAAACTTCGGACTCCTGCGGTTGTTTAACCTGTGCTTAATTAGATCTAAGTACTCGGGGGAGGGGGGGTGCGAAAGAACAACTTCCACAGTATGAGCAGTGAGTTTTCGCAACTGCGGCCGTTGCAGTGAACTAAGTAACCTTTGTGCTCGCCGTAACTTCGACGACAGCACAAGACGTAGATGCCTAGAAACCACCGCGATCACGAGATAAGCACGCGCATTGCAACACGTGGAGCTGCGACCTCTACAGTGCAGCCTCCAACCTGTAGCATCATCTCGGTGCTCATAACAAAAAACAACATTCATAAATAACCAATTTCTGAGTAACGCCAACAGTAAATGGTTTGCATAAATAACTCGCCGTTAGATCTCCGAACGTATGGTTTTTGGCTGAATTCTCGCGCCCCGCACACTGCAGAACGAGTGGACGTAGTTTCGAAACCCGATGACGAAACGTGTTCTTCTAAGTTTTTTTTTCGTGGTCTGTAAGTGTACACTATACAACCTCATATCAGCAACGGACAAACGTCAGTGAAAACATTGCGCACCCCAGCATAAAACACTGTGCTAAAACTATTTAGGTTTATTTATAAAGCGTTCTCAAAGAAAAAAAAAGCTAATGATGGAAGTCTTAAGTAGCAAGCAACTAGTCTAGTTCGGGTGGTCATTGAAGGCTTCTTCGAGTACATGTCTTGCTTCGGTGTTGGACACCTCTTCCGCAAGACAGCAGTTACTCTTGTAATGAAGTGGTAAAATAAATATACAAAAAGGAGCACGTGCGGCAACAGTATAGCAACAGGCTGGAAAAGGCAAAGGAAGGTCAGTAGGTAGAACATAACATAGGGTATTGTGACATGGTATATTAACATATCAAGTGATAAAAAACAACAGTGATTGTCGGCAGGAGTCTTAGGTGAATGAAAAGAACGGGAAGGAGGAGGCGAGAGCGTAAACACATCAGTTCTTTGTATAGTAGAGGCGCCACAAATCATCATCACTTGAAAATGTCGTCACATTGTCACGAAGGTCATGACGTGGATGAAGAAGGGGTAAGCTTTTTCAAGGCTAAATTCTTTATTTGGCAGAATTTGTGACTCCCAAACGGAACCTCAGATTACAGCAAGTAATGCACGCTTTACACTGATATCGGCGCACAGAGTTTCGGTCGTCGAAAAATTGGTCATTGTTGGCATGCGCAGTATTTTATACATTACGCTTTGTACTCTCCGGCCTTATCACTGGTGATCCCAACAGCTTTAGAATAAGCTTGGCAGTTCACTTACTGCGCACAATCCACGAAACGATCTACAACAGCCGCGAAGCATCTCGAACAATCAGGCGGGGTCTGCGCCCAGCATTCCTGACAGTCTTTGTAGGTGTAAACTAATTGATTTATTGATATGTGGGGTTTAACGTCCCAAAACCACTATATGATTATGACAGACGCCGTAGTGGAGGGCTCCGGAAATTTAGACCACCTAGGGTTCTTAACGTGCACCCAAATCTGAGCACACGGGCCTACAACATTTCCGCCTCCATTGTAGGTGTAAACTAAATACAGCGAAACTTGAAACAACAAACATTACTTGGCAATGACACCCCCCCCCCCTGTGTGTAAAAGCATCACCCCGATGCTAAAAACAGAACACGGGGGAAACATGCATGCAACAATGACAGGAAAGCAACTAAAAACTTCCCTGCACAAGTTCCTTAATGCACGCAGTACGATTCGAAGCGCACAACATGCACGACCTGAGGTCGTGCATGGCGTTGCTGAAACTTCGTGTTGCCGTCGGGGAAAACCTCGTAGTCGAGCACGCCGAGGCGTCGAAGTAACCTATATACGGCGCGAAATATCCTCGAAGAAGCTTCTCGCTAAGTTCCCGCCGTTGTGACAGCCTCTAGGTCCACACATGGTCACCTGGCTGGTATTCCCTGTGGAGTCACCGAGGGTCGTAGATATTGTGGTCAATTTTCTCCGAATCTAGATGCGCACTTCGCGAGTTGGCTGGTTTTTTCGGTGCTCTGGAGGTACAAGGCGTCATAGACGTTTTCCTCATCAGTGACATCGGGAGCTTGGCGTCGAGGTTGCCGGGGTGCTTCTGTAGACTACTTGCACCGCGTCATCTGCCTCGTATCTTGTACGGCAGTGTTTTACAGTGAAAGCTGCACATGATTTGGAGAAAAGATAAACTGACCTGCAGTGGTGTCACGAGCGGTCTTCTATGGTTGTTCTGCCAATTACGTTGTTCTCAGCACCGTAGCCACGCACGTGCGCCATTGGCTGAGTTTTTAGTGACGCCGTCCATTTCGTCGCAGCCGCGGCGCTGACCACGCGCGCATCAGTTTCTCCTGATACTATCCAAATGGGCAGTGACGGAAAACTCTATGGATGAGCACTGACAGTTGAAACTTGGGAAAGCTTGCACTCGACGGGCTGATGGAGAAGTCCTGGCACAAAACAGGCCCAGGAAGTCGAGTGCCGGCAGCAAATGCATACCGATGATCTGGTGGCCTTCCAAGCTACGCTAAATTGTGAACGAACGAGAATGCAAGCGCCGGTGGCGGATGAATCCTGCAAACCAAGCCGCCGAGTTAGCTCACGATGTGAAACGCTCACCACGCTGAACTATGAATGCGCGGTTTTGAAGAATGGGAAAATGCACCTAAATCATTTCTGCCTATAAGGGCCACAGAGAAGAGCCTAGGTCGAACAAGTGGCGTTGCAGCGTGAACGTGTTGATTGTAGAAGCGCGTTTGCTGGGGAGAACACCCGCTTTTGACGGGAGTTTTGCTAGCGGTACTTTGGCTTCGTCTGAGGCGTCTGTGACTGCCTGTGGTTCGAGAATAGCCACTGTGAATAACTCATTACAAAACCCATTTAATTTCTTAATAAATTCCCCACGATTATGTGAGGCACAACACGTGGCACGTGAAGTAAACACTGTGGTATACCTAACACAAGCATGGGCTAACCTCATAATAGGAAGCACGAACGTGTAGTCAATAGTGTCGAAAGGCTTCAGTTGCACGCCGGGTTGAATCCGCTGCTAAACACCGGGGCCACACATTTCAGCTCTCATTTGTTAGCCGTTTGTATGGAGTGCTTGGGTGGTAACTTTTATGCGCTGGTCAAATATGGAAGAATGGCATTCCCGTCTCGTGCTTGACGTCTACATACACGGCGAGCATAAGAGCGATGCTGTTATTAGGACGCTCGGTGAGGCCATTCAGCCGTGGGTGGTAGAGGCAGTGTTTCGGTGTTGACTGCGTGGTTGTGCTGTAGTATTTTCTAAGTTCAGTAAAGGCTGTACCTTTGTCGGCAACGACGACTTCTGATGTGCCGTGACGTGGGACGATGTTCTCAGCGAACTTTGCTACGTCGGCGGAACTGCCTTTGGGCAGGGCTCTAATCTCAGCGTAGCGGATAGGTTACGACCATCCATTTGCTTCCTGTATTTGACGTCGGGAACTGCCCCAGTAAATTCATGCCCACTTGTTGGAACGGCTGGTGAGGTAGCTCTATAGGCTGCAGAAGTCAAACTAGCCCCGGTGGGGTGTGTTCTGTTGCTGGCAATTTCAGCAAGTCTTTAAGTAGTGCTTTACCTCAAAGCGAGGCCAGTAATATATTTCTTATAACCTCGCGAGCGTGCGGGAAAGTTCAAGGCGTCTAGCAATCGGGTCATCATGCTGAGCACCCAGAACTTCAGGACGTAACGTGAAAGTAGTATGAGGGAGTAGTTGGCCCTATGTAGCTACAAAGTTTGTTGAGGAAAATGCCGGCAATTCCGGAAAGATAACGACGCCAGTGATCTCTTCAATAGTTTTGGATAATGGTGGACTTGTCTATGAGAAATTGCAAACACGCTTAATTTCTAGATCGGCTCATTGTTGTTTAGAGTAGCGCTTAACATTTCCAGGAAGTTGTCAGAATCCTCGTAATCTTGCGGCAGTGAGTTTAAGAGGCAATCGGAGAGGCAGTCAGCATCAGAGTGTTTTTGTGCGCAGTTGCTGTTGAATTCCTCAAGTTTCAAACTTCACCGTGCAAGGTGACCTGAAGGGTCCTTCGTGTTATCTGGCCAACAGAAGGTGTGGTAGTCACTCGCAACTTTGAGAGGCATGTCGCAGAGGTAAGGCTTTAACTTATATGTAGCAGCCCAGAATATGGCAAAACACTCATTTTTTGTTCTGAAATGGTTCACTTCCGCCTTAGATGGCGACTGGCTCGTATAACTAATGACCCTTTCAAGTCCATCAATCTTGTGCACTATGATGGCTGCGAGCCCTACGCTGCTTGCGTCGGTGTGGATTTTTGTGTCGGCGTATTCTTCGAAGTTTGTATAGGTGCATTTTTCAGACTGCAGGTGTCGTTGCTGCGCTTCAAATGCTTCGGCTTGTGCTGTTTACCACTTGCGTTCTTTATCAGTTTTCGTGAGGCTAGTTAGTGGCCCAGTGATATTTTACAATCTCTCGAAGAAATGTATTTAATAGGTGCACAAAGGAAAAAAATCGGTGAACGTCTTTTTTGTCAGAGGGTAGCGAGAACGCAGTGACGGTCGCGATTTTCGGTGGGGTGAGATGAAATCCAGAGTTGCTAATTATATGGCCCAAGAATTTGAAAGGTTGGCCGTGAACACTGTCGCATCTGTAAAGTGTGTTACATACGCTAATGAGACAACTTTAGTTTTTCTGCCTAACAATACAAACATCTAATCAATGACACAAGCCGGCTATTATTAAAGCTACCTTACTTCACATGCATAACATATTAAAATGAACACTTCAAAAACAAAAGCTGTTTAGTGCTCTAGGCCTAGAAATAAACTTTCCTCTTTGCATGCACCTTTGATGCAAGACACTTCGTAACAAGTGGTAAATGTCTGGGTGTAAATTTTGAAGACTGAATCTCATGAATTGTCCACATTGTAAATCTGTCTTCGCGTTTCTCAAGAATAACCAGATTTTTGCCTATAGTGCGCTTTGTGCTTGCTGAATAAGTTGAGCTGTACATCTACAAATGATTCTTGTTATCAAACATAAACTATTGTCATATTGTTTGTGGCCCGACAACTTTAATGAACATTCACAAATTGCATGGAATATAGAAAAGGTCAGGCGCCACCATTAGATATGTGCCGTTTGAAGTCAAACTTCTTCTCTAGTTGACGAAATGAAGCTATTAACTATACCAGGTTACTGCCACAGAAGTCTTAAGAAACGCTGTCACACAAAACAAAAAAGTCATAACTTTTTGCGCACCACTTCCTTGAATAAACCACCGGACCCTTTTTTATAACACTCTTGATGTTCACACGTGCTTTCCTCCTCGCACGTGCACTAAATTGGACAAGGAGATGCTGTGCTTTCTTTTGCTATTTTATCTGAACAAACGATATATGAATATATTGCTAAAGATACTTTTTCTCTTACACGTGTAATACCTTGTGTTTGTGGTTTGTATGGTCTCATTTATTTTTTATGTGATTATTGAAATAAAGTCGCTACAAGGTTGGGTGGTTTAAATTTCACTATGTTCCTCTTGTGTTATTTTATTGATCTCTGTATATGAGTTCATATGTACAGCCGTGAGCACCTTTAACACGAACGCTCTGCCACGTGTCCTATAGCAGTTTGATTGACACTGGCACCACGTACGTTTGGGTTCCGTTGCTAAGATGCTAATCACACATGCCGACAATTTATCCAAGCCTACCGAGGTATTATCTCGGCTAAAGCACCCAGCACTTCGCGGCTTGGATCAATCAAACTAGCCCTGGCCACGCATCCAAGTGTTCGTGTTAAAGGTGCTGACGGCTGCTACATATGTAAATCGTGCATATGTGCATATATTAATGTATTCCTTTGCACTATGGTTAGAGTTTAATTTAGTGGCATCATGTTGTCTGATTTATGTTATCTTATAGCTATTTCACTCAAGGTATGGCAGTAGTGGTTGGCATATATTTTTCCTTTTCTAAAATTCCTTGAGCTACTTTTTGCATTTATTTATGAAAAAAATTTGGATTATATATTTACATTTACAATTCATACAATATAGTATTGTCCTGTAAACTTGCATATCCCCGTAATTTTGTACGCTGTCCTAGTCCCGTTCAAGCCCGTGAAGTGGCTTTATGAACCCGCCGTCAACTTCTCAAATGATATGTTGGAATGAGTAAAATTTCGAAGTTTCTAAAAGCTCTTTGTACGCAGAATTGCACTTGTCAGGCTTCAATGTTAGTCCGAAACCCTACATTACTTGAAGTAGAGCCTCAAGGTCCAGGAGGTTGAGGTAATTACAAGAATGTTGTCCAGGTACACGAAGAAAGTCTGTCATTTGAAGCCAAGTAACACTGTATGAATAACGCGTTGGAACGTTTCAGGTGCCGAGCAAAGATCGAAAAGCGTGACCTTCAACTCGTAGAAGCCGTCTGGTGAAATAAAGGCAGTATTTTTTGGTCCCTCTCGTCGACTTCAATATGCCAGTACACTGTAAACAAAAATATACTCAGCTGAAAGAAATCAGGGAATCATGCACCCGCTCTGCGCCGGTGGCCTCACTCAAACCGGTTTGTACCGTACCAAATACATTTGTCTTCCATCATTCTCCTCCGTCGGGTGTGGGACGAAGAGAATCGGATGGAAACAGGGTCCATCACCTGATTATGCTCCCGTGGTTGCTCTGGAAGTGCTTCGGCACATTGCTTTTGCCCCTATGGATGCTCCACAATTGCTCCAGCTCAATGCTCAGCGACAATAATTATCTGTTCGAGGAGTGACGTAGACAGCCTCCTGGCCAGGAGCCCGTTCCCCACCACCCAACATGGCACAGACAAAACCGGTGCAGTAAAGATTGTGCGAAGCGTTCGGCCACGTTCTAGTAAACAAGATTGTTCTGCGCACCTTCTAAGTATTACAAGTGGCTACAAGCAGCAACAAAGATTGTCATCGACAGAAGGGAGTTGTGGGAACATTGATCGTGTGATGGTTCGCGGCAGCAAAAGACACATTGTGATCGAGCGAGCAGTAGCGACTCCGCAGTTGCTGTGTGGTGCAAAAAAGGTGAGTGAGCTCTTCTTGAATAATCTTTGTTATTGTCACATGACGGTAAGATAGGAAAATGTGGGTTTATAAGCAAACAGGTTATCAATAATAGGCTAATTTTACAGGAAGTAAGTTAACGTCAGCGGAAATTCCGATGATGCGTTGTTTAGCCTACGAGTTGTTTTCTTAAACTAACTTAGGTAAGTTTAATCACACCACTTTACTATTTGAAGCACTTACTAGATATAAAATACTGAAAATGCCATGGTTGTAGGTTGATTTTATGAATACCTAATAATTGTCATAAAAACCTAACAGTCTAAAAAATCTTTTCGGTATTGTTATCATACATAAGCGGTATTATTGGTCCACTTTCCAAATTAACAAACACCGGGTCAAGGTGTACAACTGCATATAAATAATTTTGATCTATCACGTAAGCTGCACTAATATTACATGAATAACTGAAATCAGCGTTCATTCTTTATAAATGTAGTGAATTGAGCTAGGGCACTTTGTATGGGGCAGCCTTTTGGAATGGACACATGCACTCATTTGGTGAAATTTTTTTTATTGTATAAGTGGCCTTTGAAATAGTAAGCCCTTCGGGGGTCGTTCTGCTTTCAAGAAAAAGGAAGTGAGGGAGGAAATGAGCTGATGAGACCAGTATCGAGTAATGCATGAAGAGGGGAGGGCTGGGTCGCTTGGTAAAACGGGTTGTACAGCTTTGAAGAACCGAGCGATGGGCGATTTGATATTCCATTTTGGCAGGCGTTTCATGCTAAAAATTCGAAAAGGGGAAAAAGTGCACAGAGAGGCACAGTTTCTGCTCTTTTTTTATGTGTGTTCTTGCAGTCCAGAAAGGTTGTAGGACGCCCGACGTTTCTATGAAAGAAGGGGTGGGGGGAGTTAAAACACATATTTCTGCAACCAATTTGACCGCACAGCTCAAGGTAGGACAGATAGAAATGGTTGTGAATGTAAGAATAAAAAGAGAAGGCAGTGTACTTACCAAGCTGAAGCATTTTTTTTTCAGTCCCCCTGGCATGGCCGTGAACGCAGTTTTTTTTGGGGGGGGGGGGGAGGGAGACTGGATTCAAGTTTCTTCACCAAACAGGTAAAACTCATTATGTCCGCTGTCTCATCCACCTCCTCTTTCATGGGAAAACGGTTTTATCTGTCTGTCTCTAACGAAGAGGGCTTCGATATCTGAAACAACAACGCAGGCCTGTGAACATGACAAGAGAAAAGAAAATTTCCCGAATCCTAAAGGATACGTCGCGCTGCCTCTACACGAATCACCTTCAATGACCTCCGGACGCTTGCATGGACCTGTGTGTTGAATAAACTGGTCGACCTCCCCTTATATCTGTCAGTATATGATGAAAATACAGTTGCCAAAGGTGGCGTGGTCACTGTACGTTTTATTGCTACTTTATTTTGTTGCGCTGTAGTGAACTTTTCATTATTTTGTGCTTGACGTTAAAGCAATTCATTCTATATCTACTTTGAAAAATGTTCACTATGACAAGTAACCAAACAGTTGGCATGCAAATAAAAAAGAAACGAGAACAACGCCAAGTTCGCCCGAAGTCTGTTTTGCAAAGGATAATGAAGGTACACTTTTTCTAAAGGCAGGCCGCAAACATAGAAACTCTAAGGGCCTAGTGTGCGAGAAGCATGACGATGAGCACATAATAAATTGCGAGTGAAACATTCAGCAATAACAATGATAACAATAGGAAAGTATTTGTGTCGGCATTCCTGATGATATCTTCGAGAGAACCTAAATTCACTCATTTTACTTAAAAAAGAAAGCTTTCGAATGTTTCAGCAGACGTAGAGCTATCAATTTAAAAATATAGGAAAATCTTTCGCCAGTTTTGATCTTTGCTCACGTCACGAGGTTGTGTTTTTATCACGTAGCCGCTGTCTGACACCGGACTACATGGGATCTACTTCTTGATATATGTAGAACGCCTGTTCTGTCCTTTTTATGTCTGTCTGACAGGCTTAAAAAGCCAAGTTTTCTCATGTACTCACAGACTGTATATGATTTACTGAGTACCCATGGCTTCAGTATCCTTGGTTTTCGTGGCTCTCGCCCGATTTGCAGTTCTTCGGTATGATTACTTTTGCTAAATTATGCAGGCAGTAATAGGCGGAAACCTTGCATCGTCAATGAAGGTGATGATTGATCCTTTGGGAATGGTCAACAGCTGTTCTCGTTCGTAACGCTTTGTTCGTTTCTCGTGAATCGTTTTGCAGCATTCTGGCCTTCATTTCAAACTGCTGTAATTAAAACTTGAGTGCTGTGAACTTCTTGCGACCTGTTTTCTCGCGTTTTGTTTCTCGTGGCTTTTTGTATGTTTGTTTTTTGTTTTCTTGTTTATACAAATGCGTAGCCATCACTAAGAAACGGTAGCTCATTCCAAATAAGAATAAGAACTGGTGTGATTTATTGAATTTCATCTGCTGGAGAATTGGAGAAAAAATATACAGTAACTCTGCAGTGCTTGTATCATATGTTGGAATTACGTCATATAACCAACGCTTGAAACGATGAGTATAAAATTATTAAAGAAGTAGAGGCGCAAACACCTAAAAAATGCTAACGCACCTCACGGTTCGGATGAAGTAAGGACATTTAGTGAATTGTCCTGAGGTGCCACAGAGAATCTTCGTATAGCTGGAGCGAAAAACTCACTAAAAAAGCTCCGGAGGTGCCGCGTAATCACTCCGGCAAGCCGGAGCCAAAAGCTGGTAAAAAAATGGCCCGAATCTGCATGTTACACTGCAAATGTAGTCGAAAACCGAGTCTTGCGTCTGGAGAGAGTGAACAGAATGTTTATTTGACGTTCTACGCAAGAAAATTGGTGAACGGTATTCTGGAGGTGCTGCGTTAGAGTGTTTCGAGCTTGTAGCGGAGGCAAACGAGCGCGTCGAGGCAAGTTAGACACGAGCGCCATCTGGCACTTATCTTCAAAAAAGATAACGTGCGCGCCCACAAAATGCGCACTAGTCTCGAAGGTGATAAGGTGTAAAACGCAAATTGACGGGCAGGCGGCACGACAGTGTTGTCGATTGATTGATTGATTTGTGGGGTTTAACGTCCCAAAACCACTTCTGATTATGAGAGACGCCGTAGTGGAGGGCTCCGGAAATTTTGACCACCTGGGGTTCTTTAACGTGCACCCAAATCTGAGTACACGGGCCTACAACATTTCCGCCTCCATCGGAAATGCAGCCGCCGCAGCCGGGAATCGAACCCGCGACCTGCGGGTCAGCAGCCGAGTACCTTAGCCACTAGACCACCGCGGCGGGGCGACAGTGTTGTCGTAGCAAAAGCGTTGGAAACACCTTTTTGAGCATCGAACTGCACTGTCAGCGCAGCGCGATAAACGCTACAGTCCTTAGAGTTACTTGTGTGTGCCTCTTCTAGTATAAAGGCAGACATACAAAACATATACGTGTTGTTATGGCGCCTCAGATATGCGCAATAATTGCTTTTTAATTGACGATCACACAACTAAGAACACTAAACCTTGAGCAATATTGTTGGGCGCTGCGGATGGGGTTGGCCGTTTAGTGCCGTTTGACGTATCGTTTAGGACGGAAAAACAGACAAACGTAGAGACAGACCAAAGTTTTTCCGTCAAAGGTTCCTAAGAAAGACTATTGTCTTGAAAATGCTCAGGTGGCGCCATGCGAATGCTCTGGCTGACCGAAGTGAAATATCATTGAAAAGTGCCCCGGATGTGCTACGCGATTCTGGAGTTCTGGAGCAAACATTCCTCCTTGTAGAAGGCACGGCAGAGAAGCATTTTCTTCCTACCACAAAATATTTTTTTACAGTGACAGACTGTGTTGAGGCCTATTGAGGAAAATTTTTTGCGTTTTAGAATTGATGTACTCTTAAAAATGGAGTGGCGTTCTCTCCATTTATGAAGAAACGAAGTAGTACCCACTGATTGTCTTTAAATAGAGAATCGTTGCTCCCTTTTGCTACGGAGAAGATGTTTTTCGCTACCAGATTCAAGATGGCTGACCCCGGGTCAGCGTAGCGCGTACGCTTATAAAATGCATTAATTCTCGACTAATAAGGACTACCTGGCACTGACAATTATGAAAAGCAGTGCCGCTGAGCTTGATATTGATCGAATTGAATATTAAAACAAGCAGACATATTTGTGAGAATAGAAACATCGCAAAACAGGACGACGGAGCTATTAGATTTCGTTCGGCCAGCGAGACGACGTTCACTTTGAAAGACACAGATACTGAGGAGTCCTCACCCGGAGAGTGCATGCTATACTTGCTGTATTTATATCTCGCAGATTCACATAGTGTAGCAAAGTTCTTCACAAATTTACGCGGCCGCAGGCCACGAGATGTGCCTCCAAACTGCAGACTCGATTGCAGCAAAACCATTCCGGTTAAGCAGTGCAGTTTCGATAGATAGATGTTCAACTTTATATGAGTAGCTGGAGGTGTGAGAGCGTCACAGCCGCGAAGCAGGCGGTAGCTGGCGCCATCTGAAGGAACTTAACGATACTAAAAAAAGTTGCCTGAGGCGACGTACGTTGACATACCCCCACTGTGCCCTAGTGGATAGTTGGCGAGTCAGCGCATTCGTTTATTACTCACTAACACCGGACGCCTTATATGTGATGATGCAATGCATATAGCTACACAAGCAGATACGGACACATAGTACACACAAGGTCAATTTAAATAGGACGCCTAAAAAGTGGCCTGAAACCCATTGCAACATACATCAACAACCGCATGACGATTGAAGCGCGACTAGGTGAGGGGGGGGGGAATAGCGAAAACAGGAAAAGTAATGAAACGTTTATTTTCAATAGTTATATCTTTGTTTAGTGAAAAATATTAGATCACTTAAATAAAGCTTTGGTCTTTGGTATGCGGTTGAGCACCCAATTGTTTTTTTTTCTTTTGGTTTCAGAAACAGCGGGCACACGCAGGCAGTCTGGTAAAATAAGCCAACAAATTCGGGGGCGTATCCAGGTAATAGGAGCTTGTGCTTAGTTCAGCGTGTTGTTGGTTTGGTGCATTACCGGGTCAACGAGGCATCTCTCGCGTTTCCGTGGTCGCTTCGTGCGTAGCTTCAAAATTTACGTATTTTTATGTGCATTTCATAGCTCAACTAGCTCACAGAATGTGTAGACAACCACTCCTATGACTGCCGGCTGTTTTTGCTGGCGCACGGCCGGCGTGCCCTCGCTTTTGGTGACTGTGAACGTGACAGGCTAAGTAAGCAACAAGACGCTGTACCCTACGGCTGCCACAGCTATATTTTTAAAACTGCTGTCTCGCTTCAGTGGTTTTCAAGGTTTGGCTAACGTGAGTTTTTGAACTATTATGCTAAATTGCTCGTGAACAGTTCTCGCAATTGCCTCTGCGAACTTTCTTGTGCATATTGCAAGTACGTCTCTAGGTCGATAAAGCAACCTTGCTTTCTCAATCTTTGTTATTTTCGTTTTTCTCTCGCATTTAATTAGCAAGACACAATCAAGGCGACTCGAAATTGCGTAATAATGCGCGTAGCAGTTTAGCAATTACCACAACTTCACTTTCGTGCCATGTAGGGCAAATGCGCAACATGGCTACCACTGGCGGTTGTGACGTCATATTTTATTTTAATGTTTTGCTGTTAGTTGTCCCCTTCTCACGTAGATGGCGACGGTAGCAACCAGCCGCCGACTACTGGATCCATGGGCTTCGATGGAAGTAACGCTACCAGTATACATATACCTTGGTTCACATACATACATATAGAGTGAACTTAATGAACAAGAGCACTATCAACAATTCGCCTCAGGGGCACACACTTCGACGTGTTTACTCACACACCACTTCAAAAGCACATGAGCTTATACAGCAATGTGTTTCGACTGATCATAGTGTCAAAAAGTACAAGTAAGTTTTGGTGAACTTTTGTGATGTTTCGTGGCCATACCACAACTTGTGCACACATAAATATGTTGTATTTTATTATTACACATTTGGAAGTTTATCAATGGTTGCACAATGATGAATGGAATAATTACTAGAAGTTATCAGGTTTCTACGAAAACGATAACCCCAAGCCATGAATAGAATGCCAACGGATAGATGGATGGATGGATGGATGGATGGATGGATGAATGGATGGATGGATGGATGGATAGATGGATGGATGGATATGGCTGTACCCTTCAGATCGGGCGGTGGCTAGCGCCACCAAGCCGTAATACCTAAAGAACCAAAAACTAGATTTATTTTTTTCTTTAAATAATGAGGCTGAGGATTCGTACTTTGCAGTGAATGGTTTAATTTTCACTCGTGCCTTGACTTTAGCCACCAATCAGATAACCTTCTTCTAGTTAATTCTACCCGCTTAAAGGCTATTTTGCCCTCCCTGTCCCTACACCACAGTGCTTTGACAAACTCTGCGCCACCATCCTGAACTATAGGGTGAAGCCCTTTACAGAGCATTATCAAGTGTTCAGCACTTTGCTTTTCCTCTCCACACGCACTGCATACCGTGTCTGCCCCTTCGTATTTGGCCCGATATGTCTTGGTACGCAATACTCCCGTCCTGGCCTCAATCAGTAGAGAACTACCCCGAGTATTATCATAGATACTTTCCTTGGCAATTCCCTGCTTAAACGTTTGATAGATCTCTAGTGCGGACTTGTTAATCATGCCAATTTTCCACATATCGGTCTCAGCTTCCTTCACAATCTTCTTAACCGGTAATTTTTTTGGTTCGCCCCCTGCTGTTTTCCAAGTATTTACTAGTCAATTTTCAAGTTCGCTTCCTCCATTTTGTATCGACATTCTTCATGTACAAGTAGCTGAATATCTTCCTAGCCCAACACTCCTCTCCCATTTCTCTCAATCGCTTCTCAAATTTTATCTTGTTGCTAGCTTCCCTGCCATCAAATGATGTCCATCCCATATCACCTTGTACTCCCTGATTTGGTGTATTCCCGTGAGCTCCTAAAGCAAGCCTACATATTTCACGTTGCCTAATTTCTAATCTTGCTTGAACTTCTGACCTCATGCACAAGACCGCGTTGCCGAACGTCAGCCCAGGAACCATGACCCCTTTCCATATTCCTCTCACAACATTATACCTATTGTAATTCCACAGTGCCCTATTTTTCATCACTGCTGCATTCCTTTTATCTTTAGTCGTCACGCATATTTTGTGTTCCCTCAGGTACTCGGCCCCATTGCTTATCTATACGCCCAGATATTTGTAGTTATCTGTTATCTTTAGCGTGACCTTCTGTATTCTAAGTTCACTACCTTCATTGTCATTAAAAATTATGACTGCTGAATTTTCCTTACTGAATCTCAACTCTAACCTATCTTCCTCATTACCGCAGATGTCCATCAACCTCTGCAAATCTTCCTTGTTGTAGGCCATTAGCACTATATCATCTGTGCACATCAATGCTGCAACTGCCTGTTCAATGAATTTTCCTTGTTTGACGAAAGTGAGTCTGAAGCCCAGTCCACTTCCCTCTAGTTTGGTCTCTAATCCTTGTAGGTACATCATGAAATAAAGGGTCCCATAGGACACCCCTGCCGAAGCCCCCGTTTTACCTCTGCAGGCTTAGATACTTGTTTTTTCCACTTTATAACTACCTTGTTACCTTTATAGAGATCTTTTGATTGATTAGTGACTCCATCTTCCACGCCTAGTGTGTCCAGTATTCCCGACAATTCCTCTTGAACCACGCTATCATACGCTCCCTTAATATCCAAAAATGATAGCCACAGGGGTCTGTGTTTCTTTTCTGCTGTTTCGATGCACTGCATCAGTGACAACAGATTGTCTTCCAACTTCCTGTGTTTCCGAAACCCGTTCTTCAGTTCCCCCAGCACTCCACATCCTCTATCCATGCCTGCAGTATTTCCTTTATAATCTGCATTGCCAGCCTGTAGACCACTGCTGTCACTTTTATAAGACGGCAGTTGTTTATGTCAGCTTTGTCCCCCTTTTCTTTATATATAATGCTCATCCTGCTAAGTTTCTATCCACCGGGGACTTCACCATCGAATATTCTACTGCTCATTGCCTCTTTCAAAGCCTGCTTAGACTTCGGACCTGATGTCTTTATCAGCATAATTTGAATGCCATCTGGGCTTGTTGATGTACTACTAGGAACCCTCTTTCCAGCCCTTTCCCAATATTGTTTTGAAAATCCAGCTATTGCGTCACTTGATCCATCCATGTCTATTTTGGTGCATAAAACACTTTTTTGCTGAAAACTTTGTCACCCTTGTTCTTATATATTCAATAGCTTCGTCCCCTTCTAACCTAGCCCCTTGAGCTGTAGTTATAAACCACTGCTCTAGGCTCGCCTCATTTCTTAGGAAGTTTACATGGTTCCGAAATTTCGCAGTTGCCTTTCTATCTTTTTTATGTACTTCTGTCAGCCACTGAGCTACCTTTCTTCTAATCTTTTCATTGATCAGAAGGGATCATCCTTTCTACAGCTTGGAGAAAATTTCCCATTTACGTTAAACATCATCTGTCGGTACACCCCGCTGCTTAGCATGTCTGTGATCCCTAGAGGCTTCCTGATGTTTTGATAAGGCTCTCTTAACTTCCTCATCCCAGCAACTTCTGCGTTTATGTCTTCTTTTCCGGGGTGACTTGTCACGTGCCTTATCAAGCTCTAGCTCAAGCAGTCTAATTAGATTCGTGTATGTCCACACTGTTTTATCATCCTTAGTGATTCTTTCTCAATTTGTTTAGTAGCTATTTCTATTTGCCTTTCTGAATAAAAATTTTCTTGTAGTTGCTCATCTTCTCTCCTTCTCACTTTCACTACTCTTCCAAAACTTAGCTTAATACGTTTGTGATCATTACCCAGACTTCTGGAGCCACCTTCATCTATGTGCATTCCCTTGAGCTTATCATACATCCTATGCGACATCAGTGCGTAATTATCGTCGACTGCAGCCTTCCTACCTCCCATGCTATTTGCCCTTCACAGTTCTCGGTATTCTTGCACATGATCAAATCATGCCTGTCACACATATCCATGATCATTTTGCCTGTCGGGTCGGTATACCCATTCATCTATTCTATATGCGCATTCATATCTCCTAGTATAATTATCTCGCACTCTCCTCCTAACTCCTCAATGTCTTGATATACACTCTACCATGGCCTGGTTTTCCTCTCTGGCCTTTGCTACCGTCCACAAGTACACGGAACCAAGGATTGTCGTTTGCCCTGCCACTTTCCCTTTTAGCCATAAATGTTTCTTGCACTTCTGTGTGACCTTTTGCCAGTCTGTACTTTTATGAATGAATGCCCCAATACCATCCTCCTTTCTGCTGCCTTCTGTTCTACTACAATATTTGCACGCTTATAGTCCGGATTGTTAGGAGGTTGTTTCATGTCCCTAAAATGTGTTTCTACAAAACCGTATGTCAACGGCCTCTCCTCCCTTAGCTGTTCTTCTATCTCTTCCCTCTTCAGCCTGTTCCTGCCACCCTTCATGTTATTATACCCTTTGTCTGAATTGGCTCGGTGCTCATGGCTACGTCTATTTCTGCCCCGGACTCTACCTATCATAGGTACTGGTGCCACTTTGGAGTCGTATCTGTCCATACCACCTGTCAAAGAGTCTCCCTGGTTACTTTCCTCGTTACTAGCTATCCTGAACCCCGAAGAGCCCGCGTGCACCCCCAAAAAGCTACTGCGCGTCCTACAATTCGCCAACCCACCTTATGACCTTGCCACCCACTGAAGTCAATTCTGTCTCGTTCAAAACGCCCCCCACTTATGCCCCTCTCTGTTTATTTCCACCCCCTTAAAACCTTTCTCTCGACTCATCCGCCATATTTCAAGGTTTGCGTTGATAACCGCTCTTTGCAGGTTGCTGTCACGCACCGGTACCTCCGGTATCGTGCATAATAATACCTGTACTTGAGGAGTTGCGCGCATGTCATCGACGCTTTTCGCCAGTGTGGTTGCTAGTCCTGCTGTATCTTCATTTAAGACATCGTTTAAACCACCTGAAAGTATCACGAGGTTTCGTCTATCAGCTGTAGTTTTCAGTTTTGTGCTCGCTTGCGTCATGACTGCTTCCAGCTTGCGTCCTGGGAACGCCCCTACTACAACCCTTTTGAGACCTCTTACCCTCTCTTTGATTGCTTTGATGGATCGATTTGAATTCGAGTCCACGGCAATTATCACATGCTGTGACTTTTCAGCTGGAACGTCCTACACCTGGGGGTTACTTGCACTTGTGACGCCGGCTGCTTTGTCCTTTCCCAGCTTCACCACTACTCACTACTTCGCTGAAGCTGGGCCTTGCGACAATTGAACCGGCTGAACCTGTTTTTTCCAAACTTGCTTGCTATTTTTCTCCGCCGTTCTGGTTGCTGGTTCCCTACTGTTCTCTCCGTAGGCTGCTCCTTTGTTCAGCTTCACTAGTGCTTCCTCGGTGGACTTCAGCCTTTCTCGCATTGACCTCGTTTTTTCTTGCTCTGTAGCCAACGCAGTCTCCAGCTCTGTGATTCTCATCAGCAGTTCACTCTGGGCAACCATCATTTTCTCCATTTTTTCTTCGACCTCAAATTGCCTACACTTCACGTCAGCCTTTTCTCCATCCGCTTCTACACTTGAGTTCATTTTCAAACTCACTCCGCATCCTGAACACTTCACAGTTTTTTGATCATGTCTTTCTGACGCCAATTGTCCTTATGACTTGTCTCACTCGATAATTAAAAACTCGAGCCTTGCCGTGCGAAAAAGAGAAAGTCTAAGCTCTACTACAAAAATTTGCGTGTTCAATGTACGTGCACCTCCCCCACGAGTGGCAAGAGAAAAAAAACAAAATAATAAAAAAATCAAACACACACACGCGCACAAACTAATGATCACCTGGTGACTGACCCCCAAAAAAGCTGTACAATGTAATAAGTGCTACAAAGATTTAAACAGCTGCCTTGTTAATTTTAAAGACAAGCGTATGAGTCTGCTCGTGCGCTTGTAAGACATTCCGAAAGCTGCGCCATCTCTCGACCATTGCCACATATGCTTTTTTTTCTTTAAGCCTCCGAGAAGGCTAACGCTTGCCGCGCGCTTGCCATTTCGAAGGTCACGCCTTTTTTTTTATTCGTCCACTTTTTACTCGGAGAGGGCGCAGCATGCAGGCCAGATTTGGTCTCCGTCGTAGTAGGTGTTGTGTGGTCGCGTCGACTTTGTTTAGTTTTGTCGTGCTAACGCTTGCTTAAGTTCTTTTTAAGTGCTTACGACAAGTGTGACCATTACCCATGGATACAGTACACCGCTAGCCCTTCAATGACAACGTTTTTAATGCGGTAACGACCGTCTCAGTGGTGTATACGTACGTCACAACGAGGGTCGTGTGAGAGAATGAAGAGGTGACCTCGCACCCGATGGTGTTCTTTCGTGAACGATGGCAGTGGCTGTTGGCGTCATGGCAGATTAATTACTTGAGTGGAGGAACTAGCGCTACAGTGCGCGCATTTACAATATTGTGGCATGTTGTGCCTACATACGTCTCTGCTTCAGATGCGTCTCACTATTCGCCTCGCGTGTCAACTTGCGGTTATTGTGCGTGCCACAATTGTGTTGTTAGCGTGGTGGCTGTGGTGGTTACTATTACTCTGGATTTGGATTACTCTTTTCACAAAGGTAAGTCAGCATGTTAGTACTTACCTGCTATGAAAAGCTCTTACTAGAAGTGCATTTTGTGTGAAGTTTCTCACGACAAAGGAGAATCATGTTAACTACAAATGCATATTGCACGCATGCATAATTCCGTCCTAACTTTCAGTGCTGGCATGGGCAATTCACAGCGTATGAGATTGAGAGTTTGGTTTACTGACAGAAGCCATTCGTTTACTTTTCACAAATTGTAGTTATGATGATGTTTAAAACGTTTGTGATGATTATATCCCAGCCTGGCAAATAAATGCTCGGTGAAAATTTGCAGCCTGTTTCTCTCTGTGCTTTCACCTGCCGTGGTAGCATAGCCTCATTTAGTCTCGTGTGAATATGCTGGAGGGCGCAGATTTGACTCCGGGCCATGGCGGTCGTACTTGGAGGAGGGGAATGCGAAAACCAACCTTGGGCCTATGTTTCAATTTACAACAAAAAAACTTCTATGAGTCGAAATTTATCCACAGGCCCCCACGACGGCATACCTAATAATCATATGGCGGTAGCAGCACGCATATTAGCAGCAATTGTATAAGATCGTGTTTTCACGCATGGACTATGCAGTGATATCTCGTTTCCGAGAATGTTGAAAAATTACCTACGTTGCTTTTTTTATGCGCCTCGTTGAATTGATGAGTGCTATTGGTGCCGTTCGAAACTAAATATGCGTGTGGTTACCAAGTATGTCTACGCTGAAAAGATGCATTATTTGTCTGCAGTCTACAGTAAGCTATAAAGCAAGGCTGTTTAGCGAAGCAGAGCTGCTTGTATTCATGACAAATTGGTAGTACGAAACAACACGAGACTCAAATGAAAGTGTTGGGAGTATCCTGCGAGTGTCTGGCGATAAACAAGGAAGTATTTCACTCTACAACAATACTACAAAAGAATAAACCTTACTCCTGCATTGCTTGGATGAATCTCAGGTAAAGAAATCGCTCGCGAATGGCAGTGGCTGACTCGGCTCGGCGGGCGCAGGCGCGCTAGCAAGGTTTCGTGCCTGTGGTTGAGGAGAAACTTCAACACTGAGCAGAAACGTTGCTCCTTCGGTCCTCACAGTGAGAGGGCGCGATGGGTAAGGTGCCCGAAATAACGAAAGTCGCTGCACCAAAAGAGAAACGGAGCCTGATTCTCCATTCACGCTCTCTTTTTTGAGAGTGTAGGCTGTCGTATATTCGTGGAAGAAAGTACATGTACTGGTTTGTACCTTTGTTCAGGGTTGAAAATTGACGCAGAGGCGTTATATTATAAATTTTGCTGTTTAATGTTCCATAATTACTATATTCTTACGTAGTCAAAGGCTTCTGTACAAAATGAATTTGCAGAGGAAAAACCACAGGCAAGAGTCACAATGGCTGATTGGCACACGCACACGCCTGTCGGCTGATTGTGTCCTTCCTCGTCCTTTACTTCATCTCCGTAACAGGACTCCCGGGCGTTGGAGTGCCGTCTTGGCACGAGCACGCAGATGTGCGACACAAGTAGGGTTTCACGCGCGAAACATGGACAATGTCAACAAGTGACGAACTTGGTGACGTATTAGAGTGCAATGGCGCTATCTCGTAGTTGACGTCGCTAACTTGACGTAAGACTAGGTAGGGTGCTGCGTATTGGGACAAAAGTTTTCCGGAGACACATACACGGTGACACGGGGACCAGAGGAGCACGTGGTCACTTTGGGCAAACGTTTTATTACAATGCCGGTGGTCATTGCGGAATGAAAACAGGGGGAAAAGAGCGGCAGGGAGGTTAACCAGCCTATAGGCAGCCGGTTTGCTACCCTGCGCATGGGAGAGGAATGGAGGAGATGAAAGATAGAGAGCACAGAGGGATCTTCGCATATCCAGTGACCTGGTGAGACGAGACTGGGCAACTTGACGAGCCACGTGAGCCCCTAAAATAGCTTCGCGAACGTACTCGAAAGCAGATGACTTGAGAGGTAAGGTGGTTTCAAATGGCAATATGGGGTCGCGACCACACAAAAGATAAAAGGGCGAGAATACCATGGTGTCAAGTCGAGAGGAATTACATGTGAAAGCCAGATAGGTCAGCGTGGTTTCCCAGTCACGATGATCTTCGGAGGCGTAGATCGAAAGCATCTCTGTGAGCGTGCGGTCGAGACGTTCTGTTAGGCCATTAGTTTGTGAGTGGTAGACGGTAGATATAGCTTATGCGCTGTAGCACACGATCGAAGGAGATCGTCGACAACTTTGGACAAGAAAGAGCGACCGCGGTCTATAAGCAGCTGGCGGGGTGCACTGTGGTGCAAGATGACGTATTAAAGAAGAAAATCCGCGACGTCAGTGGCGCAACTGGTTGGCATGGCCTTTATCACGTAATGGGTCGCATAACCTGTGGCGACGGCAATCCATTTATTTCGCATTGTCGTCATTGAAAAATGGCCAAAAAGGTCGAGTCCCACGCCATCAAACGGTTCAGTGGAGACTTCAATTAGGGGAAGATATCAAGCTGGCAGCAAGGGAATTCTTTTCCGGCGCTGGCAGAGATCGCAAGTGGCGACATATCGACGCAGACTGAGGTACAGTCCTGGCTAGAAAAACTGACATCGCATGCGATCGTATGTGCGGAAAACACCGAGGTGTCCCGCTGTTGGTGCGTTGTGAAGTTTTTCAAGAATGGCAGGCTGTAGATGACGAGGAATCTCAAGCAGAAGCTAAGGGCCTTCGTTGCCAACGTTGCGACCATAGAGGATGCCGTCATGCGGCATGAAAATACGGGATTCAGCATGATGGCTGTCAGACTGGATGGTGTCGATGATAGTGCGCATGGCTGCATCGCCTCGTTGTTTAATGCGCATATTGCCGATGTCAGTAAACGCCATTACGCTGCCCTCCAGATCAGTAGCAACAGGATCAAGAGGATCCATCGGATGGCGAAAAAGACAGCCTGCGTCCTTGTGCAAACGGCCAGACATGTAGCTGACGCCAAATAAAAATTCCTCGAGCCTCAGAGCCCAGTGACCCAGAAGTCCAGTCGGGTCCTTCAGAGAAGTCAGCCGGCAAAGGGCTTGGTGGTACGTAAGGACGGAGAATATGCGACCATATAAATATCGGCCGAAACTAAAGCTAAACACACTTTCTCTGTGATGGAATACTTCTTCTCAAGGGGGAGACAGCAGGCAACTGGGGCAAGCTAAGACGCACTGTCTGGCGTGGTGCCGTTGAGTGAGAACTGTGCCAATACCTTGGCGACTGGCGTCGGTGCGAACTTCTGTGGTAGCAGAAGGATTAAATTGAAAAAGTACGGGGGGGGGGGCGTAGTTAAGTAGTCGATGAGAGTGGTGAACGCTCGAGCCTACTCAGGGTCCCATTAGAATGTGGTATCTTCAGCAAATCAGTGAGTGGCCTGGCAACGCCGGCGAAGTTTTTCACAAAACGACAAAAGTACGAACATAGGACGATGAAGCTCCGGACGTCAGGTGTAGAACGGGGCAACGGAAACCTACGGACGGCGCAGATTTTTTCGGGATCTCGGTTGGACGCCCTCAGCGTTTACAAGATGGCCTAGAACGGTAATCTGACGGTGGACATATTGACATTTCTTAGAGTTGAGTTGTAGCCCAGCTGTTCTGAAGACTGCGAAAATTGCATCGAGACGGGTCAGGTGTCAATCAAAAGTAGATGAAAAAACTATCACATCGTATAGGTAACAGAGACAAGTAACTCGAAAGAGAGAGTCCCTCATGCGTTCGAATATGGCAGGGGTGTTACATAGGCCAAAAGGCATGACCTTAAACTGGTATAAAACATCAGGTGTAGTGAAGGCCGTCTTCTCGCGGTCCATCTCATCGACAGAAATCTGCCAGTAGCCGGACCGAACATCAATAGACAAGAAGTAAGTAGCACCGTGCAGGCAGTCCAATGCGTCATTGATATGTGGTAGTGGGTATACGTCTTTTCGCGTGATCTTGTTGAGGTTGCAATGGTCAACACAGAAGTGCCAGGTACCGTACTTTTTCTTCACAAGTAGAACAGTGGAGACCCAAGGACTACATGATGGTTCTATGACACCTTTGTTGAGCATTTTGTAAACTTTCACTTGGATAACTTTGCACTCAGCGTGGAAGACAAGGTAGGGGCATTGGTGAATGGGACTGGCTTCACCACTGTTTATACAGTGCTGAATTGTGGATGTTTGCCCTATAAACCTCTCGTCTAAATAAAAAATGTCGGTATAAGACGCGAGAAGGCGATGGATGTCGTTGGCTTACGCGGGATTGAGGCCGGGTGCAATCATCTTCGAGAAACGATTCGGCAGAGAACATGTACTGTTAGCTACAGGATACTGAAGCAAATCAATCTCCGTGGTGGGAGCCACATTTTCGAATTCGTCGGCATTAGATACGCTGGCCAAGAACATGCCACGAGGAAGCACTTGAGCGCACAAGCTGAAATTGAGAAGTGGGTGCGAGGTACAGTTGTTAATTACAGTCACAAGCGTATAGGGATTGACGATGTTTCGGCTCAAAAGTACGTCGGCGAGAGGAAGGAGAACATATTTACCATCGGAAACCTGTGGCTGTGTGGTCAAAATGACGTACGTGGCTGCCTGAGAGACTGTCGCACATGCTGAAGAGAGCACAGACGCGGTGGAGCAGTGTGGGGTTTTGCAACTAGCTGAGGCAGCTCTAGCTGAAGGACGCCGGTAGCACAATCAATAAGAACAGAATGATGTAACAAGAAGTCCAGGCCTAGAATAACGTCATAAGATTAGTGGTCAGTCTCCGCTAAAATGAAAGAAGTAGTGTGGTCGACTATACTTAACCTGGCAGTGCACAAACCGAGAACCGTCGCCATGCCGCCATCGGCCACATGGAGCGTTTGTGCAGCCGCTGGTGTCATAACTTTCTTTAAACGTATGCGTAGGCTTGAACTCATGACCGAAATGCTTGCGCCGGTGTCTAGAAATGCTTCTACAGGTACGCCATCTAGTTGAACCTTTATTACAGTTCGTCTGGTGGGAACGGAGACAGGATTTGCTGCTGAAGTCGTCAGTGCAGCACCACCTCCAGGGGCTGTATTTCTCAATTTTTTTCAGATGACGTGGTCGGAAGCCAACGGGGACGAGAAGCGCCGTGGCTTTGGCGAACGGGATGTATTTGCGGCGAACAAGACTGGTGGCCACGTGGTGAAGGCGAGTGGCTGTACCCAGTGTTCCGACATTGGTCAACGGAATGGGACTCCTCGGCAGGTGAAAAGGTGAGGGTGGTACCGTCGAAACGGGTCATTTGGTCGTTGCGCGAGGTGCCGAGGACCGTGTGCTACGGCAGTAATGAGGAATACGTCCAACGTGGTGGCAGTTGAAACATATAAGGGGGTCATCGGCAGTTCGACACTCAGCCAGGATTCGGAAACGTGGAGAAAACCATCGGTCGGATGAAGGCGTTGCAAAAGGCCGTTTGCTGACTCTGGGCGTGGCAACATGGCACACAGAATGCACTCCGATGTTTTCAAGCTCCTGGCGCGTGATGGCTTGAAAAAGAAGAACAGTAACAGGAGTGCATCGGTACTGCGCGAATAGAACACTGAGGGCGCCATTGCTTCCAGTTCGCGACGAACAATGAGTGTCAGGTCTCCCGGCTGCGACGAACGTTGTGGTGCGGACTGATCCTCGCAAGCCGATGTTGCAGCGGTGTTTTGAAGTTGGGCGAATGTTTGCAGAATGCGGCGACTCTTCACTCGCTCAAACTGACGGCACTCTTTGGTAATCGCGTCCACGGTGGAACAGCCCTTGCACATCAGGAGATTAAGCGCGTCGTCGGCCATTCTTTTCAGTACATGCCCGACCTTATCACCTTCTGTCATGTCGCTTCCGGCCTTTCGGCAGAGGGCCAGCACGTCTTGAATGTATGCGAGGTATTATTCTGTGGGGGATTGGGCAAGGAAGTTCAATTACTTTTTGGCGGCAATCTTACGACTAGTGGTTTCTCCAAACACCTGTCGCGTATTTTCTTTGTATTGGTCCCAGCTTGTGAGTTTTGCTGCGTTGTTTTCATACTAGACCTTGGCCGTGCCTCTCAAGTAAAGCAGCGCACTAGCTAACTTAAGTGTGCTGAAGTGTGGGATTCCATCTGTTCGGCGCACTCACTCGTTCGAACATGGCCAACCAATCGTCATCGTTGACACCATCGGTCCCACAGAATATACCGGGATCCTTAAGTGGCAAGAAAACGTATAGTTGCGACACCGTGTTCATCGGAGACGCTGGCGTTGACGTGGGGGGCTAAGCATTGGCCATGGCAGAAAAACCGATCCGACGTCCACTGCGGAGCTCTGTTGCCTCATGGTTACCCAGCACCTCTCACCAATATGATACAAGGTCGGTGACTTCTGTACAAAATGCATTTACAGAGGAAAAACTAAAGGAAAGAGTCACAATAGCTGATTAGGACACTATCGCGCGCCTGTCAGCTGATTGTGTCCTTTCTCTTCCTTGACTTCATCTCCATAACAATATTGTCGCATCGTGAAAGGAACCAGACACAGGACGACGGTGCAACCAGGAAGAACATGGTCTGTAATTACAGAACAAACAGCGGCAATTTCTACGTCGTGTTCCTCGGAGACACCGTGGTTGCTGGCCACACTCATCACTTTGCCATTTTTTGTTATCCTGCCACGCCTTTAGCCAAGACTATTTCATTATGAGAGACACTGTAGTAGAAGGCTTCAATAATTTCGGCCACCTAGGTTCTTTAACGTGCCCATAAATCTAAGCACACGGGAACCAACGCAAAAACTTTGTCTTCCGCCCTTCTTCACTAACACCACGGGTGGCGTCTACAGAATCTCGGAAGGCCGGACGATTTCATTGCGTAGCATTTCATTGATTCTTTATTTATGGCCCTACGTTCTTGCGTTGAAACGCTGTGCGGGCTCTGCGGAAATGGTCTGACATCTTGCTCTGTTGTGATGCGCTGTTCCGCGACTGCGGTCCTGCAGAATTTTTTGAAGAAGACGAAGAGTACTTTTGCTAAGACACGTTGCCGGGCTATTTGGTTGGGGTTCATCATTTATAAGGGTATAGCACTTCACGACAACGACAAAAAGAGAGACGCACACACACACACACAGCGCTACGTGTGCGTGTGCACTCACACAGTTCAGTGTGTCTATGTGCGTTTCTCTTTTTTGTGCTTGTCGTGGTGCGCTATACCTTTATAAATTATGGATGAAAAGTAGTCTTTGTATTGCAGGAGGAGAGTCTTGAGCTTCACAAGGCTCACATTTACGTCAAAATCTTGGTGAGAAGCTCAGTTTTTCGGATCACCTACTGCAGAACTGTTGGGAGCGAAACCATTGGTGCCTTCCACAATTCGCGACCTAGGCGATGATGATGCTTTTGTTCTCGAAAAGCATGATCTCGCCTCTGACACTTCTGAATGTACTCGTCTCTCAAACCCTTGAGCACTACTGTTGTCTTTCCCTCCACGCAGCTCGCATACTTCGCGGTTGATAATAGTGCTGGTCATTTTAAATGACGCCTTTCAGGTCAGTGGATTTCTGAGCGCCGACGGAAACGAGGACCATTCAGGGAGACGGAATGGTGAATTCGTTTTCCCGCACATTTATAGCGGCCTTCCAGTGCGGCGCGTGTGGTGTTGTTGCTTTTACGACGAACGCTGTTGTGAGATCACAGATCACAGATCAAGAGTTAATTCTGGCGCTGTTGTTCCTTGCTGCCACCCCCACCGCTACCATCACTGCCGCCACCACTCAATCTAGTGCCCTTAAGCACTATCACACCAAATGAGAAAAAAACTGAAAAAAACGAAAAGAAAAAGAAACTGAAAATTGCTTAGGACCGAATGAGCATAAAACCCTGGTTCTCTGCGTGGTAGTCCAGCACTACGCCACAGAGCTACGCCAATTTCTTTTTACTTTCCCTTTTACAAGCCATTCATAATAAATGCGGTTTATGTATACACATACGTACAAAATACCTAAGGCCATTTCTACAGATGTACAATCTCCGTAGGGGCGTCTGCGTAAGCAGGCGTTTGGTGTGTAGGGACACCAAGGACCCGAGATATCGGGAGGATTAGGATCTCCTCCCACCCTTAGCCGTGCCTGGCTGAGCCGTGTCCGGGGAAAATGTGATCCCGGGAATTCAGACCACGCTGGGTGCTTGGACCTTTAAAGGGCCACTCACCAGGTTTGACAATTTTGAACTGACAAGCGCAATGCGTAGACGAGGCGTTCATTATCACGTATGCCAAAATTTGTAACGCTACGCGCCGCGGAAATGGGTCAAATTTAAAGATGAAAGCTGATCGCCCTTCCCTCTGCCTGCGCATGCGTAGAGAATGAGGGCATGACGTGGGCGTAGGAATGGCCCTACGTACACAGCACTGCGGTCACGTTGGTCCTCTACGTAGATGACTCTGCTCTGACGTTGTCAACAGTATACCACGGGACACGGCAAAAATTATTTAACACAACATGCGTAGTTTATGTATTTGTTGCTTTAAGAGATGAGTAAAACATGAAATAAATAATGAGACGCAATAAAAAAGTGTGCACGTTTTTCTTCCACTTTTTCCCGTGAAATACTACGAGACGTGGGGCTTATGTGCCAGCGTTTCACATGCGTTCGGGTACCCACGGTCAGCGCATTAAGCAGACGACCGCCGTGGGACGCTCCTACGAGTTCATGCACTCATTGTGCTCATCTACTCTACAGCCTCTAAGCCAGCGTCTCCAAACAATCTCACAGAAACAGGCAGAAGACCACAAAATAACGCTGGTCAACAAAGCAACGCCGCTCGCGTGCACGGAAGCTGGGCTTGTTCGGGCTCGTTATGCGAACGTCACCTCTTGGTCGGATGCTGGAGAAGGTGGGGAAGACGTTTGGCTTGCGAAGGCTACGCGTAGGAGCGGCAAGGGTCTCGAAGTCGTCTCCTCTCACCCTCATTTTTTGCCGCTTCAAAAAAACCTGTTTTGTCCACTCGTAAGGAACCGATTCGAGAAATATTTGTGGCAAAACGTTCCTCATCGAACACCCAACAACTTCCACTGTCTAACTAAAATTCGGTATGGGGCCTGGTGAGTGGCCCTTTAAGGCCCCCCGGCAAAGTCAACTCACCCTTTTGGCGCTGGCTTCGCGTAGACGGCGCCTCTAGGCTGACCCACTCAGGAGAAATCAGCAATCGCCTTTTCCTGCCTCTCTTTCCCTCCTGATCTTCGTATTTTCTCTCTTCCAATATTTCCTGTCATCTCCTCACTTTTGTTTACTTCCATCTTCCAGGCGGCAAGGGTTAAACTTGTGTATGTTCCCTCTCTTGGTAACAAAATATTGGGTCGTAGTGGGTTTTTACAGCTGCAGCTGGCATGTCTTTTCATATTTGTGCTGCCGCGTCAATATGTTGGGCTCGATGGTGGGTGGCTGGCATGGCTGCCGAATTTAAATATACTTTATGGCCTCTTTTTTATGTCCTAAACAATCTGACCGCCCTCCTCCTAAGAGGGGCCGCAGCGAGCCAACACTGAATGTATTCATAAAGGCAAAACAATTTCCAATCCTTCCATGTGATTCTCAGTCAAACACAAGAAAAAAACGCAAGAACAATCACTCCGTTTGTCATTTCGAAATGCCTCATCAGTACCCTTGGTATATGGTATCAGGCTACACATATGGCTATTGGGGACCTTCTTCTCGAAGCCAAAAGCAAGACCCAGTATGAAAATTGGACAAAACTCACCTCTTCTTGAACCACACTTGTATCTATCACACCACACCGTTTCCTGAACGATTCCCGAGGCGTAGTGTGTGATCAAGACCTAATTTAGCTGACAGAGAATGAGCTTTTTGAGAGTTGGAACGAACAGCATGTAACGCATGTTCAGAGAAATAAGCTTAGACGTCACAACAATGAAGCCCCGACAAAGCACCTCATTCTTACATTTCGCACAAGCACACTTCCAGAATATATAGAAACGGGCTACTTGAAGTTGAAGGTCCGACCCTACATCCCCAACTACCGACGTTATTTTAAGTGCCAGAGAATCGGCCACGGTTCTCAGAGCTGCCGCGGACGTCAAACCCTTGTAAATTGTAGTTCGCATGAACACGCTACAGACAATTGTGAAGAAGCAACTACCCAATTCGCGAACTGCGATGGTTGACACCCCGCTTACTCTCGCACATGCCCTACGTGAAAACATAAAAAATAAATACTTACACTGAAGGTAAATTAATATATCTCGTTTAGGGAGGCGCGGAAGCATCTACTAATGCAGCGTCCTTCGTTCTCGGAGGTGGCACGAAAGGGGGCACTGCCACCAATATCCGCGGCGCCCACACGTACCGCACAAAGTGGACGGGCGGCAGCGCCATTCACCCCTACAGCATAAGTAGCACAGGCTCTTCCGCCAAGAAAAGGCTTGCACGCCTTAGAACCTGAAGCCCCAGGGCCTTCTGTTTTGACAGATAGCCCTAAGACTTCCATGCCCGCACGCGTGAACCGCGAGGGGCCATCCAGCACCTCGTTCTAAATGATGGACACAACAGCAAGCCCAAAGGTGCCTTCGGCGCCGAAGGACAAGCGCGGCTCTTTGGAGCACGCAAAAAAGTAAAAAACAATCATAAGGGGACCTGAAAATGGCTCCTCACTAAAGACAATACTTCTTTAGTACACACAGCACTCATTTACACTCATAATAGATACACAAATAATACAATGGATTGTCAGAGAACTGTTTAGAAACCTCGACGATATCCAGGAACTCTTACACAAACATTCTCCAAAAGTGTTGTGTGTACAAGAGACGCACTAAACTTCCGGGAACACCAATTTCCTACGTCAATATGTAATGTTCAGAAAGGACCGCAATTACTCAGCAGCATCATCTGGTGGTGTGTCATTCCTTGAGGCAGTGGCTGTTGAAGCAGTTCTTTTGAACAAACTTGTCACCATCTGCACTTTTGACATACCTCCAAAGCACCATTTGAAAAAAACATGAATTCCACTCTCTGATAGATGAACTACCAGAACCTTTTGTGGTCCTTGGGAATTTGAAGGCACATATTGGTCTATGCGGCGACTCTCGCTGCGATGCATGAGGTCGCCTATTCAAACAGTTCCTCTTTTCTTCAGGTGTATGTCTGTTGAATAGGAAAAAAACCCAACATACTTTAGCCTCGCCAACAAAACCTACTCATGCATAGATCTCAGCATTGTGTCGGCATCGCTTGTATCCCTGCTTAATTGGATAGTGATCAACAAATATTTTGGAAGTGACAACTTTCCGATCATTCTAAGTACACCAATAGACAAACGTCTTCCACATGTTCCAAAATAAGAGACAGACAAAGCGGACTGAGAAAAGTTCAGAGAAGCTACTCGCTTAAGTTGGTCGGACATATGTAAATTAAGTATACATGCAGCTGTTGACTTTTCGACAGCACTTCTTATTGATGCTGCAACAAAGTGTATCCCACAAACTCGCAGGTACACCAGGCGACCCGTTCCTTGGTGGAACAGTGAGTGTCGGAATGCACGTAGAAAGCAAAATAAAGCACGGAAGCTGCTTCGAGACTCTCTTACAGCTGAGAATCTTACAAAGCTAAAAAAAATATAGAGTCAAGGCAGATGAACGCGCCAATAGGCCCGAAGGGAAAGTTGGCACAACTTTGTATCAGGCATCAATTCATATACACAGGAGGCTACCGTCTGAAACATGATTAGGATAATAGCCGGAAGACTAGTACATTACTTTCTCTTGTAAACACACAAGGTAACAGCTTGGAATATCAAGCAAACTTCCTTGGCGCACACTTCGAACAAGTGTCAAGCTCATCACACTATATTGAAGCCTTCCAAAGATACAAAACAAAAATTGAAAAGCAGAAACTAGAACACAAACGTACATTAAACGAAGCATACAACCAAGCTTTGACATTAGCTCAGCTCCAAACACCACAACACTCCTGCAGTCATTCCGCCCCAGGTTTTGATCATGTGGTGTACGAAAGGTTGAAAAACCTACCAATCGAAAGGCAAAAAAAACTTACTTTGCTTGTATATTGCTATCTGGTTTTCTGGCGCTATCTCTACTTTCTGAAAAGACGTTATAATTATACCCATTTTAAAAGAGGGCTAGGAACCTTCCTCAGTTTGGACTTATAGGCTCATTGCACTTACAAGCTGCCTTTGTAAACGCTTTGGAAAACGATAAACTACTGGCTTTTACAAATCCTTGAAACACACAATCTGCTCGACCGATTCCAGTGTGGGTTTTGAGAGGGTATATCCACCACCGACCATCTGGTAAGTATCGAGGCAGAGATTTGAGACGCTTTTGTCCACAAACAATACTCCCTCTCTGTGTTTTTCGATATCGAGAAGGCTTACGACACAACATGGCGTTTTTTCATTGTAAGAGACTTCTCTAACCTGAGCGTGCCTGGTCGAATGCTTTCTATAATCGAGAGTTACTTGTCCAATCAGACATTCCATGCCCGTGTGGGCAGTGTTCCCTCACAAACATTTGTCCAAGAAACGGGAGTACCGGAAGGCGGTGTACTGAGTTGTACATTTTTTATAATCAAAATGAATTCCTTGCACCGGTACATCCCCCGCAATATGTTCCAATGTACATATGTCGACAACATCCAGCTTTGCTTTAGGTCATGCAACCTGGCAATGTGTGAGTGGAAGGTTCAGCTAGGCTAAAGGTCTCCAAATGGGCAGAGGAAAAGGGATTCCGACTGAAACCACATGAAAGCATGTTTGTCTTGTTCTCCCGAAAGAGAGGCATGCACTCAGAGCCTTACACTCAACTGAATGGTCAACGTCTATCTGTTAATGCCGAGCATAAATTCTTCGACCTAATCTTGAACAACAAGCTAACCTTCATAGCGCACATCAAGTATATATAAAGAAAATTTGTAAAAGCCTTTAATGTTCTAAACGTGTAGTTATGTACTACGTGGGGCAGTGACAGGCAAAGTCTCAGGAATTTGTATAGAAGCCTCATCGCACCCGCTCAGACTATGGGGTCGTTGTTTATCAGTCGGCGACTCAAAGTGCTTTAAAGAGGCTGAACCCCATGCACCATTTGGGCATCCGACTTTCTACGGGTGCTTTTCGCACCAGCCCCGTAGAGAGCCTCTACGTTGGGTCAAATTAGTGGTCGCTTCATCTGCAGAGAACTTACATGTCCTTTGCATGTTGCCCCACCATGGTAGTCTAGTGGCTAAGGTATACAACTGCTGACCTGGAGGTCGTGGGATCAAATTCCGGCTGTGGCGGCTGCATTGCCGATAGAGGCGAAATGTTGTAAGCCCGTGTGCTCAGATTTAGGTGCACGTCAAAGAACCCCAGGTGGTCAAAAGTTCTGGAGTTCTCCAATAAGGCGTTTGTCATAATCAAATTGTCGCGGTAAAGCGCGAACGAAAGGCAGATAGACGTTGACACAGCGACTCTCAGCAGCCGAACAGCAAGATCTTCTTTTTTCGATCAGCCAGAGCTCCACTACCTGGTGTCCGCCAAATCCCCTTATCGTCGTTTTGGTCCACCAGTACACATGCGTCATTTGCCCCCCTCTTAATGAGCATCGCCCTGATGCTAAAGCAGTAGTGCATTTTTTTTGTTTTTTTAAGAAGTGTCTTGCGCAGTCACTACCGTTCATAATGCTTCATGCGCACAACGTGAACTAGTTCAGGACGGTGCTGACGAAGTCTCGTACTACACGAACTGTCGGGGATGACCTCGTAAGTAACATGACTATGTTGTCGCAGTACTAGGTTTGGCCCAAAGTATCTCCTTAGGAGCTTTTCAGAGAGTCCTCGTTTCCGTATGGGCGTCCAAACCCGTACTCTGTCACCGGTCTTGTAAAGAACTGTTCTGCGGCAAGAATTGTAGCGGCTCACGTCGCACTCTTGTTGTTGCTGGATTCGCAAACGTGCTAGTTACTTTGCTTCTTCTGCTCGTTCTGTAAACATCTCGGCGTCTGGTTCAATGTCGTCGCATTCGTGCGCTAGCATCGCATCTAACATGGTTCATACTTCCGTCTTGTGAATGAGGCTGAATGGCGTCATCCGTGTTGTTTCTTGCTTGACTGTGTTGTATGAAAACGTGATATACGGCAAAATTTCGTCCTAATTTTTGTGTTTGACGTTTACGTGCATTGAAAGCATGTCGCCAATTGTTTTGTTCAGACGCTCTGTAAGCCCGTTTGTTTGCGGGTGGTAGGCGGTGGTCTTACGATGGGTTGTTCCAGTCAGCATGAGGACTCGATCCGAAAGAGATGCCGTAAATGCAGTTCCTCTGTCTTTGATTACGACGCTTGGTGCATCATGCCGCAGGACAACGTTCTCGATAAAAAAATGTGCCACCTCCGTTGCTGTACTTCTCTTGATAGCCTTTGTTTCAGGTCAATGGGTAAGGTAATCAGTCGCGACAATAACCCACCGGTACCCATTAGTAGAAGTTGGAAGTGGGCTCAAAATATCCATGCCAATCTGGTCGAATGGTCTTCTTGGGACCTGCACGGGCTGCAGGAGGCCAGCTGGTTTAGTCGGCGGTGACTTCCGTCACTGCCAGTCGAGGCAAGTACGAACATGGTGTTTTACAGCTATGGTCAGTCTTGGCCAGAAGTAGCGCTGCCATACTCTGGCCAACATTCTCACCTAACCTAAGTGGCCTGAAGTCACCTCATTGTGGCATGCTTCGAGTACTTCGGAGCGAAGGGCTGCTGGGATGACTAGCCAATGCGCAGATCCTGTAAAAGAGAAGTTTTTTTTGTATAGTACCCCGCCGCGTAAGCAAAATGATGATAGCGCTCTTACGAAAACAGTTGGTGCCTTCTCAAATCTTCCGTCCAGGTAATTAATTAGAGCAAGTAACTCTGGGTCATCACGATGTTGCTGCGCAATAGCGGTCGAATCAAGCACACCGAGAAATGCTGTTTTCTCCTCATCGGATAAAGTTGCCGATTCAATGGGTGAGCGGGATAGACTGTCGGCGTCAATATGGCGGTTCCCTGACTTGTGTACGACCATCATGTAGTACTCCTGCAGCCTGAGACTCCAACGCGCTGATCTCCCAAGAGGGTCCTTCATCATCATCATCATCATCAGCCTGACTACGTCCACTGCAGGACAAAGGCCTCTCCCATGTTCCGCCAGTTAACCCGGTCCTGTGCTTGGTGCTGCCAATTTATACCCGCAAACTTCTTAATCTCATCTGCCCACCTAACCTTCTGTCTCCCCCTAACCCGCTTCCCTTCTCTGGGAATCCAGTCAGTTACCCTTAATGACGAGCGGGTCCTTAAGATTTGTCAACCAACACAGTGAATGGTGGTCGCTGATGACTTTGAATTGACGGCCGTATAAATACGGGCGAAAGTTTGTGACCACCCATACCACGGCGAGGCATTCCTTCTCAATTATGGAGTAATTAGTCTCGGCGCGTGTTAGTGTTCGGCTCTCATAGGCGATTACTCTTTCTGTGTGGTTTTGGGACGGTAAACTCCACATATCAATCAATCCTTTGTATATTCACCTAAGCATAAAGCAGGCATGAAGCACCCTTCATACTTCACTAAAAATGATTTGTCAAGCTCCATTCTGTTTCAAACAGGTCTTCGATGAGGTAGCCCTACTCAGTTCGCCTGAAGGGTCTAGCTGAGAAAACTGGTGTGTCAATTGAACAGTTTGATGACTCCTGTAGCATACGCGTTACAGTGGCAGTAGTAGACTATAGACTGTGATGTGGCTTTCCTAGATATTACAAAACACGCGCCCATCGCCCATATTCGAACGTACTTTCTGGAACTTTACCACAAATACACACGTCCTGAGTCCTTTTTAGATGTTTTTAAGTCTAACTCCTCTGTGTCCTACGCTGCTGTCGGCCCATCTTTTTCGGATGCTGGCTCTCTACACGCAGACCCAAGTATCTTCCCAGTGAAAGCTTACGCGAAACTTGTGGCCACTAACCGTGTCAAGCGATTACAACTACAAAGAAACAGTAATTTATACGGACTCACTCAGTATGGTAACAGCTCTGCAAACTCTTAACAAACAGAAACCTGTCCTCGTCTTTATTTTATGCGCACTCAACACAATTAAACAACATGTCGTAGTGTGCTGGGTGCCAGGATGCCGTGAGATCCAAGGCGACGTGATGGCGGATCAGCTTGCTGCATCCGTCCACAAAAGCACTGCCGTTACACCCATATCAATCCCTGCCCTTGACCTTAAACAAACCATTTCTCAAACGAAAGCTCAAGGACTGCTGGCAGAGCAAGTGGGATAGACACACACTGCACGTTATTTTTGTCACACCTTGGTCATTGGCCGCCAGTATTGAAATCACGTTGTACAGAGGTAACAGTAACAAGGCTCAGAATAGGACACACATACACGACACACTGATATCTTTTGTCTAGTGGTGATCCATCTTTGTGTGAGAGATGTGGCTAAGCACTAACAGTTCTTCACACTTTATTTTAGTGTGAACAATGAACACTCTAAGAAGACAACACTTTCCATTACCCTACAGATATCGTATTTCATTACACCCTGAAATGTTCGTCGATAGGCAAGCACTTTTCACTCATGAATCTGTGCTAGCTTTTTAATGAGATGTCTGCTTCTATCCTGTTATATATCCAGGCATGGTGTAGCGCGATCTCTCAAGAGAGGTTCCTGCTGTGGTGGCTACATTGAAAAGCAATTGCCTCGCGGCCCTTGGACACAAGGGCGCTGGTGACGCACTTATGCTAGTGCCAAATATCTTCACACATGCTTTTTATCAGAACCTTTCGCCACCCATTTTTACTATACATTCCACATCACTGTCACTGTTTTATTACATCAATGTTTTACTCACTTTAGAGCGAGGAATAATAAGGCCCTTATACAACCACCCAAGATATTCATTGTTCACATCTCACCTTATGACCTGGCCCTCGTTGGCCATCAAATGGCCCTTGCACCACAAAACACCACGCAATACTATCATCATCAGAAATGTACAATAGGCATACAAGACTAATAATTTACAACAATGTATCTAAGAGCACTGCATTTGAGCACTACACTTCATAAATTCTAAATACTCTTTTGGCTGAAACTGCAGTTGTTCATGAAAGTCTCTTAGCTTGGCAGTAGTTAGTACAAAATGAGATTGAGAAGACACATTGGTTTTGCATTTCTGCCTAACATTCAAGTTTCCCATAAACTATACATTCCCATTAACAAGAACATGTCAACTGGCATATTGTTACAAAGCACCCGTTTGGCATTATCATTGCGTATGGGTAGTACAACAAAACATATTCGATTTCAATTTAAATCAGGTTCTATTTTAAGAGTCCTCTGCAGGAAGGCTGAAAGAAGATGGTGTGCTTACAAACAATAAAGAAGTTTTCTACTGTTTCTGAACTTGAAACAGGCAACATATAATTTAGGATACAAAGATACCTTTGGTGCTTAACCTGACGTTACAGGAACTGCTGATGTATGTATTTACAGAATACCTCTTGGTTAATAATAGAATAGAGCCCGCTGTGATGGCATACTGGCTAAGGTACTTGGCTGCTGACTGGAAGGTCGCGAGATTCAATTCGGGCTGCGGCGGCTGCGTTTTCTATGAAGGCAAAAATGCTGTAGCACCGTGTGCTCAGATTTGGTTGCGCGTTAAACAACTACAGATGGTGAAAATTTCCGGAGCCCTTCACAACGACATCTCTCAAAACGATATGGTGGCTTTCGGCCGTTAAACCCCACATATTAATCAATAATAGAGTAGACATTTTCATCTCACTTACAAGCACGTCATGACCAGACAATGCATTATATAAAGAGTGCTACAGTGGGGCCAGAAATACTTTGTCTAAATCATCAAGACATAGATATTTTCTAGAGTTATAGAACAAATATTTATTGAAGAATCTGACTGTCAGAAAACATACTGATACTTGACGCATAAATCCTTGCAATTAGAGAGTCGATGCAAGATTAGTAGATACCACTTAATTTGTTCAAACATCCGCAAAAGTCACTTGCATGAAATCTCAAGGCAGGAACTGAGAACAGTCCCAAAGTTAAAAAAGAAAACCATGACAACAGTTGTCTAACAAAGAAGTGTACTAACGCAAAAGTACCTGCGCAAACTGGTTTCAAAACATTGTCTCACCTCATTTGTTCATAGGTTAATGACCAAATAACGGTAGCACGTATGCGCTTGAGCTTTTCTGGGGAAAACCTTGAACAACGAATTATTTGGAGTAAGTAGAATATTTGTGTCACCAGAAACATGATGCGAGGTTTATCTCTATGAAATAAAGAGGCTAGGCAAAATAAATATCCGGGCATAACGCTTCATTGCGGGTACATGTGATTTCCAATAATGTGTGCTTCATTTAGTGGCACAAAAGACAATTCATTAGCATTAAAATTGGTTGGTTTATACAAGTTCAAGGGTCAAATCACCGTCCCGATCTTTAAGCAAGGTTCATTCCTAATGCTGAAATTTTTCCTAACTCACCGATTGTTACACCACAATTTTATAACATAAAGATCTGTACAAAAAGGCTAGATCATATGCCTGTACCTTTGCCTCAATCCCATAAACACTGAAACCATGGACGTTACGAGATCGAATCACGCCGAAGCACCATCGCTCAAAGTACATAGTGAGAAGCCTTGGCGACATCGGACAGCCTTGTTTCGCAGACAAGTTAAAAGACACGGGTTTTAACACATAGTCATTAACAATTAAACTGGTCGAACAATCATTGTAGCATAATTTTACAGCTTTAAATGTAATGGAGTGAATATTATGTTGGCAAGGAGAAAACAGAAAAGAATGATGAACCCGAACAAAAGCGTATGCTTGAAACTCTGTTGCAAATTGGCCGTGTTCAGGCTTCGTGTCGTGTAAGGAATCGCGTTGACTTGTCTAATAAAGTGTTTTAGAACAGTAAAAGAAGAGCCGGGCGTCCCAACTTGCGAATCGCGTAAAGAGCACGTTGTTAACTGCCCCAAACCATTACAAAGAGCAGAGAAGACCCTTCAATGTGTAGGACACACCCACGCTGGGTCTATGCTGCACTCTAAGGCAAAGGGGTGTTAAAAGGATGTGTGATTTGTCTTTTTGGGAACAAAGGGTTTTGCAACAACCATTCACTCCTTTGAAGATTACCAGCATTGGGTATAACAGTTAGTCCCGGAACTAGATCAGAGGTTTAGCATTTGTCCTGGTATTTGCACCTTATCAGCTACCCGTTAGTCCCACAAATCATTTAAAAGGACTATTATTTAGTGCTCACGCTTACGGCTTATCGGGCAATCGTTATTCTTCACATTTAAACCTAACCGGGCAACCACTTGTCCGAACAGTTGCGGCTTGCCGGACGAATGATTGTTCTACTCAAATACACCAGTCGGATGAACTTTTTATCCCCACTTCAAGTATTGTTTTTCTATTTACTTTCCGCCAGGCCTAATACTTTATTCACCTGTTTTTCTGCTCAGTGAGCAACAAATGGCGTGCAAACTAAACGCGAAAATTTTTTATTTATCTGTGTGTCAATGCTTTTGCAGTCACTGTAACAACAAAATACAAGTGTGAGGCATTAAAATTTTTTGTTTTTCAAACATACATGAAGGTTCTTCATTCCTAACGTAAATTGATGGTGAAATGTACCTTACAAGTACAGCCTCATTGTCACATCAACAGTGGTTGGAGGCGTCTCCGACGGAAGTGGTAGTTGACAGGCATTGCAGACGCTAGTGCACACAGCCTTCTGCATGTTGTGTAACCATAGCTGTACAATAAGACTGTAAAAATACTTAGTCACACGGGACCGAAGACGAAGATGAAGGCATATGACACCCACGTGCAAGTTCATATAAGAACATACGTATAAAATATGACACTCAAAATACTTTATTTACAAATCTCGTACAGTCCTTCTGAAGCTGTTCCGACGAAATTGACAGATGACATGCATGGCAGACGCCAACACGCACAGCCACAGCCTTCTGCACGGTGTGTGCCCATGGCTGCACAATAAAATAGTAAAAATATTTAGTCACATGTGACAGAGAATGAATATGCATGCATATAAAAATACGTGCAAGGTGACATAAAAATATACGTGTAAAATATGACATGCGAATAATTTCACCGTGGTGTCACCCCTGGTGAAAGAGGTATTTTGATCCCCATAGCGAAGGCGAGACCAAACACGGCGTTGCACGTGGAGCGTCTGGCACTAGCGAACCTCGAAGAGGAGAGCGAGCCTACGCTGGGTCGCCGCCACAGTGTCAAGCTAGTTTGGAGTGAGCGCAGAAGAAACGGACGGTAATGCGACCCTTTTCCACAAATTCAAATGAGTGTGAGTGCAGTGAGCAAACGCAAGTCTGCCGCCAACAGCCGGCGCCAAGCTGCTTGCACTCAATTGACGGTGAAGACAACTGTAATGACGACAAACTTTCACTGAGTTCCGACAAAGCCACACCAGCCCGTGCCGGTGCACTTAATGCGTGCGACGTATTGAAACCAAGTTTGTGACGAGCAACCGCAACGTGTTTTGGATGACTCGCAACACAGCGAAGAAACCTCCCACCAATATCGTGAGCCCAAAGCTCGTCACGGCGGCGAACACAGGCGACCACTTGATGAGCGAGCGTCCCGGCGACCGAGATATATGGCGGCCAATTTCTGGGGAGTCAAAAACCACAGGCGAACTACAGACGCTGAAGCCGACATTCGCGATGCATTTCGTGCCTGCGATATACAAAATGACCGAGCCCGTTGCCGGAAAGCGCGATCCGTACCACACACTCTACAAGTACGGCAGAATAGAGAATGATCACCTACTTGTTAAAGGATCCAGCGCTTATTTCTACCCTGAGTGAGACTGAAATAAAGTATACGATAGGCCTGCTTTCTTCTCGGCCGCCATGTTGGCCTTCATTCCCAACCGGTGGTGTCGTAAGTTGGTCGTGACCATCTTGACTAAGTCAGAGCTATACATCGCGACGTGGCGACGTGTCGAGACCTGGTCCAGACTTCGTGGGTGCGACGAAACGTAAAACCAGTATGTGCACGCTCATTCAAGCGCTCACACGAAGCACCGCGGCGTAACTCCCAGTTCGTCAAGCTCTCCGAAAGCGACGCAACAACAACCACCACCAGCAAATAAAAGGGGAAGGCTGAGCCAGGAGAGAGATGGACGGCTAGTGCCCTTGAAACAGTTGGCGCACGGCCATCATTGCTCGCGCGATTCATCTTTTTAGAGACTAAGTTGTTTACACGCTACACGTATCTCTCTGTGGTTACTCTTCAACGGTCTTTCCGTTCATTACACACGCATATTGGGCGACGTTACTCTTTTTCGGGTAATTTTGCCTTAGAGTGTGCACATTGACTAAGAACCAAATAGTTTGTATACGGAAATTTTTTTATTAGAGCGTAAGATCGGCCTATTGAGCTTGAGGCATAATTCTTTGTTTTCATCCACAGCATCAACAAATTTATATATGTGTAGCGGGTACCACAATTTTCTGTATATTGTGACGAGTAACTTCTTTGATAATCTATTAACAACGCACAGAACTCCACGATCAGAATGGCGCCAGCACAGCATCAAACGAAAATCTCACTTCGTCCTCCTCTTTCATGCAGCCGTGTTTAGCGGCTGGTATGTATCATAACCCCCGGCGGTATAAGCACCGTCCCAGTGCTAATTCTACGCAGATGATGTCGCAGGGGGGTATAAAGCTTTAGCCGAGCCACGTGAACGGTGTAGCTTGGAGCTGACGATGACTTTGTTGGATCGGTTGGAACAATCCCGTACGTGATGTCTGTCACTTGGCGAACGATAATGAATGGTCCAGTGTAGGGCGACAACAGTTTTTTAGACAGGCCCACACGCCGAGTAGGTGACCAGAAGAGCACAAGAAACCGGGGTGGAAGTGCGCATTCCTACGGTGAGAATCGTAGAGCTGTTGTTGGTGCAGCCTTGAAGCCTGTAGACGATTACGGGCGACTTAACGCGCGTGGTCGGCGTGGGCAATGGCTTCCCCGGCATATTCAGTGGCCACAGGTAGCAAAGTGTCTAAGGGTAGAGTTGGGTTCCAGCCATATAGGAGATAGAAGGGCGAATAGCCGGCAGTGTTGTGACGAGATGAATCGTAGGCGAACGTCACATACGGCAAATAAATATCCCAATCCTGGTGGTCTGGCGCAACGTATTTGGCAAGCATATCGGTTAGTGTCCTGTTGAGGCGCTCCGTGAGGCCATTTGACTGGGGTTGGTACAAAGCAGTAAATTTGTGTTTGGTATGGCAAGACCTCAGGATTTCATGAACGACAGCTGATAAGAACGTGCGGCCACGGTCGGTGAGAAGTTGGCAGGGAGCGCCATGCACTAAAATTATGTCTTACAGCAGAAAGCCCGCAACGTCGGTAGCGCACCTGGTCGGGAGTGCTCGTGTGATTGCGTAATGCATCACGTAGTCTGTGGCAACAGCAATCCATTTATTTCCAGCTGTAGAGAGAGAGAAAGGGCCCAACAGGTAGATATCAACTCGAAAGAAAGGTTCAGTGGGAACGTTGATCGGCTGAAGGTAGCTGTCTCGGAGGGCAGACGGCGTTTGGCGACGCTGACAAGGCTCACAAGCGGTGCCATAACATCGAACAGAGCGGGCAAGTCCAGGCAAAAAAAAACGACGTCGTACCCGATCTTATGTGCGAGCAACGCCCAAATGGCTCGTCATGGGAGCGTCATGAAGTTGATGCCAGACAGTGGAACGCAGTTGAGCTGGGATGACAGGAAGTAAGTCTGATCCGAAGGAATCAAGGTTACGGTGATATAGGATCCCGTCTTTCACCAAAAACATTCGTATGGACGGGCCGCTAGGTGTTGACTCCAGTTTGTCAATGATTGCTCGTAAAGAAGCATCCCGACTTTGCTCTTTGCCAGTGTTCAACAGCGGTGACACGGAAAAAAAACTTCCCTGATAGCGTCAGTATCGGTTGCTTCGTCAACAGAGTAGGGGGATAAACAATCCACATCCTGATGTAATCGCCCTTTTTTATACATTACAAAGAACGTGTATTCTTGAAGGCGTAGGGCCCAACGAACGAGACGTCCTCTGGGGTCCTTCAGGGAGGCTAGCCAGCAGAGCGCGTGATGACCCGTGACAACACAGATTGAGCGTCCGTACAGGTATGGAAGAAACTTGGCGACTGCCCATATAAGGGCGAGGCACTCGCGCTCCGTGATGGAATAGTTGCGCTCGACTGGAGATAGCAGTCGACTAGCGTTAACTATAACACGGCCGTGTCCCCTTAGTTGCTGCAATAGCACAGCTCCTATTCCTTTTTCACTGGAGTCCATGCGAACCTAGGTTGGGGCCAATGGATCAAAGTGAGCCAAGATTGGTGGCATTGTAAGCAGTGTCGTAAGTGGGGAAAACGATTACGCTTGTTCATGGCCCCAGATAAATGAGGCGTCTTTCTTCAAGAGGTCATTGAGGGGGCGTGCAATGGTCACAATGTCCTTAACAAAGCGCGGTCCTTTGTGGTCCTCGGAACGGGAAAGTTCGTGACTGCGCGAGTTTCCTCTGGGTCTGGACGCACGCCTTGGGCATCAACAAGGTGACCAAGCACGGAAATTTGACCACGAGCGAAGTGGCACTTGGAGGCTTAAGCTGGAGTCCGGCTCGACTAAAAACATCCAGAATAGTTGACAAAGAATCGAAATGCGAGTCGAATGTGGGCAAAAAGACAATAACATCCTCAAGGTAACACAAGCAGGTGGATCATTTCAACCTTTGGAGCAATGAGTCCATCATTCTTTCAAATGTTGCTGGTGCAATGCAGAGACCAAAGGGCATCACCTTAAACTGATAAAGGCCATCAGGAGTGATGAACTGGGTCTTCCCGCGGTGCATTTTGTCGACGGCTATCAGCCAGTAGCCTGACCGAAGGTCAATATATGAAAAATAAGTAGCACCGTACAGGCAGTCGAGGGCGTCGTCGATGCTAGGTAAAGGATAAACGTCTTTTTTGTAATTTTGTTGAGGTGATGGTAATTGACACAAAAGCACCATGTTCCATCGTTCTTTTTAACAAGGACTACTGGAGAGGCCCAGGGCCTGCATGAAGACCTGATAATGTTTTTCGCAAGCATTTTGCCGACTTCATGTTGTAATATTGCATGCTCCGATGAAAAGACACGGTAGGGATGTCGGTCCATACCAGGAATGAAATCATGAGGGAAATGTTCCATAATGGCGAAAAGAACGACAGTGCTTCACTCCCCAACACAAACTCGGTAGAACACATGCCAAGAATTGTGGCAGTTCCTCCATCGGCGACTCGTACAGCTCGCTTTATGGCTGGCGTGACTACTATTTTAAGTGGGCGGCAAAAGTTAGCACTCATAAGGGACACATGCGCGCCAGCATATATCAATGCACTGACAAGAACATTGTCGACAGTAACGTCTAAAAGGTTCCGGTTCATCGTTATTGTTAAGCGAGGATTTATTACGAAGGTCGTCAACGCAACTCCACCACCAGAAGCTGCACGGCCTAGTTTTCCGGTCGGAGGCGCTGCAAATAAGTCGGGGAGGCAGCACAGCGTTGTGGGGGCGACCGGGACTGACGACAAGCAGGGGACGGTGACCGGTCGTAGCGAAGTCTACTCAGAAGTGCTGCAGGAGCGGAAAATGTGGTCGGTGTTGATAGAGAAAATGGTGGCGACGACTGGCGGACAGAAGTGGCGTGATACTGAGGGGCATAATGGGATGGTGGCGCCCAGCGGCTGCGGCAGTGATGAGCAATATGACCAACGCATTTACAGGTAAAACATATGGGCCTGTCATCAAGGATACGCCATTCGGACGGATTGCGTTGTATGCGAGGAGCAGAAGGGAGACATTGAGAAGGCTCAGCAGAGTATACGGCAGGAACAGGATGTAGGCCGACATTGAAAGCTCTTGAGGAACGACAGCTTGTATCAAAGAGATCGTGGTCGGGGGAAACGCAGTTGTCAGTATTGGCGTGGCTACGGGTTGTGCTGCGTCGACCTCTCGACGAATGATGCGTGTGAGGTTGTCACATCGAGGGGCCTGGTGGAAGGCCTCGTCACACGAAGAAGTGGCCGGTGTGTTCGGAAGGCGCATTATGCTTTGTGCTACGTGGTGGGCTTTAGCTTGTTCGAGACATCGGCATTTTTTAAGGATAGTGTCGATGCTCGATACGTTGTTAAAAACCAGCAGGTTGAAAGCATCGTCGGCAATGTCTTTCCAGACGTGGTTAACCTTTACACCTTCCGATATGCACTGGTCGGCCTTGGAACAAAGGGCCGAGACGTCAAGGGTGTAGGAGACGCAGGATTCGGTAGAAGACTGGGCCCGTGTGGCAAGAGTCTTCTTCGCAGCGAGCTGACGACCAGATAAATTGCCAAACAAAGCGCGTATCTTTTGTTTGAAGAGATCCCAGCTCGTCATGTCGGCTTCGTGGCTTTCAAACCATGTTCGGGAAGTGCCGTCCAGGTAGGAAAGCACGTTGGCGAGAATGAGCGGGGGATCCCAGCGGTGAGTAGCACTGACGCGCTCGTACCGATTCAGCCAAGTGTCAAGATCGACTGTACCATCACCGGAGAAATTGCCGGGATCCCGGAGGTGTGGGAGTGTGACGAAAGTGGTGACTTGGACTGATAAGGGTGGCGTCCAGGAAGTACCAGCAGTCGAAACAGTCGGAAGGTCACCGATGGTGTGACCGCTGCGCGGTTCATCGAGGTACGGGGGTCATCCACCTTCACCAATATTGTTACGAGTAACTTCTTCAATGATCTATTAACAACGCCCAAAACTCCACGAGCAAGATGGCGCCAGCCCCGCATCAAACGAAAAACTCACTTTGTCGTCCTCTTCTATGCAGCCCTGTTTAGCGGCTGTTATGTATCACTATGAATAAAGGCATCATGTATGTTTCCGCACTACGAAAAATTTGACTATGGCGTAGTGGGTACCACGGGTTATTGGTTGAAGTATTATCTCTATGAGTTTAAAAAAACTCTCACAAACCTGAACGACATAGCTCATTCCAGGGCGCAAGGTCTCGCTTTCCACGACCATAAAGACCTCCCTCACTGGCACGCAGTTATGGACAACAGAGATCAATCTGCCTTATATAACAAAACAACATAGCCGTTTTATCTCGGCAGGAGAGACTTTCCCCTTCCTAACAAGAAGTTAACTCGAGCGGAGGCTTTGACTCTCAGACTACTGCAGACAGGTTCGTATCGCAAACCGGCTTTATTGCGTAAAATTTATCCGGACATTTATCCTTATATCTTCTTCAGGCACTACAAGTTCGCTGGCCTAGATCATATGCTCTTGTGTTGCCCCTCGTTAACGGGTAAGGACCATTGCAATAAAGACAAGTGGCTATCCACTCTAAAACCCCAATGTCGGGGATCAACTGTGGGCTCTCCAGAGGGCCCACGATGCTGTGATCCCACTTCTCTTCACTGTCCCAACGTGGAAGCGGCCCGCTGCGCGTTGAGTTGTGCATCTCAGGACTTGCAAATTTCGCATCAATCGACGTAAAAAGGCTGCTGTGCTGGCTTTCGCTGTCAGTGTCCTGCTCATTTCGCACAGGCCAGGCGTTTTTTTTCTGAAAATAGCGCTATTGACTTGGATATAAAATTGATGATTGCATCATGAAGACCAAAGCAGTCAACACTAAGAAGGATGGGGTCTCAAGAGCACCGCTTTAGGGCCACAAGCTGGATGAATAAACCTTGTCATTCATGGAGACTCTGGCTTTGTAGATTCCTGTTAGTGTTACTGGGTAGCCTACAGCTGCCCGTATTTCAGGGTCTTGCCAAGCAGTTCCAACTTTCTTCATTTTCGGTTGACTGATGACGGAATTGTAGGCTGTGGCATGGACGAGCGCTGTCACACTGTATTCGTCGATAAGACCACCGTGGTCTCTAGTTCGTCGTCTCGCGTCACAGTTAGGTCGTGAAATCGGGTCATGGCTGTGTGGTTTGTGGCGCTCCTTCCACATTCGGTCACAAGGTCATTCTCAGTCTGCGAGGTTTTGTCGATTGGTATGCGTGTGGTTCGTCCCGCGCTCTGGAGGTTTCGTCGTGTGTCGTCATCGTCATTTACGGCGGCAGAGGATCATTTCGGCATTTAGTCGCACAGCAACCGCACCTCCATTAGTGGCTGCCCTTAGCTTTATGGAGAAGTAACCAGCCCCGGGTTGGTCCATTGTACGGTCGGCAGTGTGCCGAGATGTAGCGGCCAGGCTACGGTGTATAGCATTGCCATCGTCGTTGCCAGTGTGCTCCGGTGATGTAGTCGTCGATGTCACTAGGTCGTTCACCAAGCTGTGTACGCCGCGCGTTGAAGGCAAAACCAGGTACCCCCATCTGTCGCTACTGAGAACGGTGATAGGTGTGGCTAGCCTACCCGCGGTGGTAGCAGAGACGGTGGTTGTTCGGGGCGTGCCAAGTGTTGGTGTTCCTTAGCGCTTAGCGCTTGCCAACAGGCAAGTAACGGATTTCAAGGACTCTCTTAGAGTGCGCCGACTCTGTCCTACCAAGACACTTACCATTCCCTTTGAACTAGGGTCGTAAACAAACAAGTCAGAACCCTTCAAAAAAGTCACACTTACTCTTTTTCTGTTTTGTGATAGCAATTATATGGACAATCTCGGCCGGATTTCGCCGCCTGCGTCATCGTCAGCGTCGACGTGAACGTAGGTGTCAATATCGTGCACCACATATGTATACGTATGTATATATATTGCCACAAGGCAGTAGTGGGATCGGGGCATAAAGCGGTCGAACTGTCGGTTCGGAACGCAGTTCGTAACGCTCGAACACGCAAGTAGCTGGTCGTGCTTGCTCTAGGGTTTTGGCCTAAGTTTGTGTAGTGGCTGTGGTTTCTTTGTCTTTATTAGGTGTTCCTATAGTGCTTTTACAGCTACGTAAGCGCTTTTAGCGTCAGAAAGTTCACTTAGATGCAGTTTTCTTCACCTGGACCAGGGGCTTGCCTCTGGTCTGCTTCACTTCCGCCACAGGAAATACCAGTGGATCAGTTTCTACGCAACGGCATTCCCGCAGTTCCTGTGGCCCTCGTCCCTAGCAATGACGGCTTCATTAGGATGAAGAATCCGAAAGTGATTCAGGCGGAGCTTAGAGCTGCGACGTCTCACTTCCACAGCATCACAGAGGTCCACCAGTTCGGCAGAGGTGGTATTCTATGTTTTTCATCTGATCAGCTCTGTGTCCAAGACCTATTGAAGTGCTCGAGTTTCGCGACCAATCCGGTGAGCGCCTTTATTCCCCCGCATCTGGCATGTGTGAAAGGTATTGTTCGCGGTGTCGATGTTAACTTGACTCCGTCTGAGGTATTAGAGATGTTTGCCGTGACTGGTGCTATTTCCGTTTATAGGTGTGCACGACTAGTAGAGAAGCAGAAGACGCCGACTGAGTCGGTAATTGTAACCTTTGCTGGAGCGAATCTCCCAAGCGAAATCAAGGCATGGCCACTAATATACAGAGTGGAACCGCTATCACCGCGACCACTCCAGTGTACGAAGTGCTGGCGATATGGTCACACTATTAAAGGATGCAGGTCAGAACTCAGATGCCGAGTGTGTGGTGACAACCACGAAACAAATTACTGCAAAGCTAAAGAAGAGAAATGTTGATCTCTGCAACGAACAACACTGTGCAGATAATACTGATTGTTCAGCAAAGGCTCGAGAAATGCAAATTCTTGAAATTATAGGGCGTAGGCGCTGTTCTCGACGAGAAGCCCTAGCGGAAATACAGACTAGAACTCAGGGGTATGCCAGTGTTGCAGCACGACATCTCTCGGAAATAAATGGGTCGATTTCCCTGAATATAGCGGAGGCCATAGAAAAGACTCTAGAAAAACCCATGGAACGACTGACTTCTAACCTTTGCGACTCTCTATCTCAAATTTTGGCTAACCAGATGACTCGCATATTTGGTACAACGGGAGAGTCAGGCCTAGTATCCCAACATGTTGAGAGTTCACGACCAATAGCTGACGGTGAATCTGAAACTGCGCCATCGTATTATCCGCCAGCAGGAGCCTCTGCAATAGGCGTCCACAGCCAAAATGAGGAATCTGAAACCGCACCCTCGTATTTTCCGTCTACAGCACCCTCTGCAGTAGACATACAGAGTGTAAGTGAGGACAAAGCTACATATACAATAGATTCCGATGACATGGATTTGGACCCTAGGTCCCTGAAGAGATCTAGATCCCCTGTGTCAAAGAAAACTAACTCACCGAAACAAACTAAGAACAAAAAGTATCTGAAAGAAAAGGAGAGCCTTTCGAAGAGGGATTTCTTGAAGGAAGGCATTCTAGAGAAAGCTATAGCGGAAGCAGCTCTTTCGAAACCATAGGGTCGCTTAAGATTCTCCATTGGAATTGCCGATCAATCCATTCTGCATCTACGGATTTGGTATACTTGACTTCTAAATTCGCTCCTGATATTATAGCATTACAAGAGACATGGCTATCTGTACATAATTTGTTCCACTTAAATAACTTCCAATCCTTTCGATTAGACCGTCCATCGAGAGGTGGGGGTCTAGCTCTCTTTATTAATAATAGAATTAGTATGAAAGTCAAATGCTCATACAAACATATGTCGCCAGAATGCGAAATTTTGGCAGTAGACATTACACTGCCCAACTGCACTCCTTTCACTTTAGTTAATATGTATTTTCCGGATGGAGTTCAAGACACACGAAGTTTGGATCTAGCTACAAAATCATGGTGCAAAGACAAAGTTTTAGTTGGAGACTTTAATTCTCACCACACGAGTTGGGGTTTTAGAACTGATCTTAGTGGGAAACGCTTGTGGGAGTGGACAATGGCTAATGACCTGACGTGCCTCAACGTGAGAACCCCCACATTCATTCGTACTCACTACAGGTCGGCCTTAGATTTAAGTTTTGTCAGTTCAGCCATTACTACTTCTTCTTGGAAAGCGCTGGACTGTGGCACCAACAGTGACCACTTACCGATAAGTTTTGAAATTTCTTGTCCGATAATTCCATCTTGTTCAAATGTAAGAGTATTTGTAAATTACACTAAATTTAGGAATGACCTGAAGTCAGCACTGGCTATTCACTCGGAAGAGAGCGATGATAAAAAAGCACTGAAAATAAACGCAGTCATTAAAAGATCCTACAAAAGAGCCAAATTTACTGTTGAATCCACAAAAAGAGTATATAGCCGTTGGTGGAATGATGAATGTACAAGAGAGCACCGACGACGTAAGGCAGCTTGGAAGCAGCTCCTACATAATCAATCCCCACAAAACTGGGCCGATTATAAATTCATTGCTGCGGGCTTTAGAAGAACGGTAGCTCAAGCTAAACAAGATTATGACAAAAGACATTATGAATACCTGTCAAAGCCTAAACATATGAAAGCACTGTTCCGATATATGAGAGCTCGGAAAATCTTGCCATCACCAGTTATTGTAGCTTGTGATAATCTGTCGGCACAAGAAATGACCACTACCTTAGAGGCAATAGGTAAAGGTCTGGAAAGCAGATTCACTTCAGTAGTGCCAAACAACTGGCACAAGTCTACGACAAAGTCTAACCTTGAAGAAGTGACACAGACTGAAGTATCCAACGTGATTAAACATTTACCCTGTGCATCTCCTGGCCCAGATGGGATCAGAGTAGCCATGATTAAAATTCTGTTCAATTTATCGCCTCGAGACGTCGCCAATATTATTAACTACTCCTTAAAAAACTCATGGGTGCCGCAGGATTGGAGGATAGCAAAGGTGATTCCTATACTAAAAAATCCGGGTGGAGGATTAACAGTCGATAACATCAGACCAATCTCTCTAACATCTAACATGGTCAAAATAGTAGAGAGGGTCCTTCATAGCCGAGTAAGTATCTGGATGACAGACAATTTAGTAATAAAACCGAACCAAATCGGCTGTCGTAGTGATTTCTCAATTTGGTGTGCCCATGCTGATTAAGAGAGCCGAATACAGCTCGCGCGTAAAAGAAGGCAATACGCTGCTTTAGTAACGCTTGACATAGCCAAGGCGTATGACAGTGTGGAGCACTTCATATTGTTAAATACGCTAGAGAGATTGAACTTCCCACAATATTTTATTGAGTGGGTGGCAGAATTCTTAAAATCAAGAGAGTTCTACTGCGTCAAGGATGGATGTTCCTCATCTAGATTTAAACAAACGCGCGGAGTTCCCCAAGGAGCAGTCTTATCCCCAATATTATTTAATGCTTTAATGAGCACAATTCCAACAGATCAAGAAGTTACTGTCTACATTTATGCTGATGACATCGCACTCTTTGCTGCTGACTGTGATATTTACTCACTACAACTTAAATTACAAAGATATATTAACATGTTAGAAATTTGGTTGCAGTCGATTTCGTTATCGTTAAATGTCAACAAGAGCGCGCTCATGGCATTTCCGCTTGCAGAACCAATTTCAATTTCAATTCTATATAAACAGGAACCCATCCAGCAAGTAGACTCTATAAAATATTTGGGAATCATTTATAATGACAAACTTAACTGGAGTCCACACATAGAGTATATAACTACCAAAGCACAACGGGCTTCAGGCTTACTACACAAGCTAAGTAACCGGAAATATGGATTACGGAGGCACACCTTGATAACGTTGTACAAGATGTACATGCGCCCCATCATGGAATTCGGCTGCATATTATTCTCGGGTGGCCCTGCTTATAAAACGAAACCTCTAGTTGCCTTGGAGCGAGAAGCACTGCGAATGTGTCTGGGACTCCCTAGATTTTTGGCTATCAACGTACTGTACCAGGAAGCGCGCCTGCCTACACTACTTTGTCGATTTCAAATTTTGACCGTACAAGCATTTTTAAAATTTTAGAGCTTACCGGCAAGAAGATCTCAATATGCTTTTATCGCAAACCCAGACGCCTTCTTTCTTGCTCATTGGCCACGGTTTCACACACCTCAAATAATGTTTGTACAAAAAAATCTACAAAGTATAAATGTGAACATTAGAAATGTAATTGAGACTATTGACTCGGATTGTCATGTTATTATTGAGTATGATGATATATTCCCCCAAAACGCCAAATTACAGTCCCTCAAATTTTTAAATAACATATTATTAGATTACTTGGAGCATGCAAAAACTAAAAATATAATAGCCACAGATGCTTCCGTAAATAATCAAAAGGCAGGTGTAGGCATTGCGTCTGATTTGCTTGACTGGTCCTTTTCAGTGAGACTGCCTGATTTTACTCCAGTTTTTGAAGCGGAGCTCTTGGCGATTATTTTAGCTCTTCGAAAACTTCCATCAAATCAAAACAACGCAGTAATAATGACGGATTCACTTTCAGTTTGTGCAGCTCTGACGGCTTCAGAGAACTCTCGAATTCTAAGCACATTCAAAACATTAGTACCCCCGCAGTTGAGACTCCTGAGATTACTATGGGTTCCGGGACACTGTGGATTAAGATTAAATGAATTGGCCGATTCCTTAGCACGAGCCGCACTTGATGGGCCAGTTTTGTCCATACTGCCAGATGATGAATATATCACGGCAATAAGATATCGAAAATCAGCAATCTCCACTGATACGATAGAAAAAGTAATTACACGGACAGACTATAACCACCTCATGTTTCCATGGCAACACCACTGGAGTCAGTCCAGAAAGCTCGAAGTCTTAATTACTAAATTTCGATGTCGTGTCCCCCCTCTAAACCTGTATCTACACAGAGCTGGTCAGACAACATCACCCCTCTGCGCATTCTGCGGAGAAATGGAATCACTAGATCATTATTTTTTGTATTGTCGCCGCTACGAGATACTTAGAAAAAGGTTACTAGTTATGCCATTTCGGAAAATAGGCCTTAGATTAACGGCGGAAACGGCGCTAAGCTTTGGCGCCTCAGCTTTTGGACATTGCCACAGGGATGCTTTCAATGCCGTTTGCAATTATATTCAGGCAACCAAGCGTATACCATTGTGATTTTCAATCAAAAAAATTATTTATTACTTCCCAGGGCAGAGTGAAGTAAACGCAGCTGAGTGCTAATTATAACACCTCAAATCTCAAAATTGCTCAACTTGATTTTTTTTCGTTTGCTCTCTTTATGTTGTTTTTATTTTTACATTAATCTCATTATAATACCAATTCATTAAACATTGTTAAAATGATTACAGAAAAACTGCACTACACTTTCTTGGCCAATCCCCCTCAGTGGGTATGAGCCAGCCTCCCAGGGAAACAAAACAAAAACAAAAAAGCTCCCAGCCCGCCAGTGTGCCAGGCATGTCGTCGCGTGTAAACGTCGTAAATATCTACAAATATACGTTTCTTTGTAAGATGATTGGTGGTGGTGCTGGGTTTCCCGGCTTTCCCTGACTTTCCCGGCAAACCAACACAGAACTTTGGAGTGGTCGCCACCTTCATTTTCCTGAAATGGCTCAACAGGCCCACCCACAAGAGCAACAGCAGCCGCCTCCTCTGATTCTCCTGCCTCCACGAGACCCCGGAACCTTCTCGGGCACAGGCATAGACAAGGTGACTGTTGAAGATTGGGTCGCATTGTAAGAGCGCGTGAGCGAATACTATAGATGGGACCCTACGTTGATGCTGGCCAACGTTGTATTTTACTTGCGGGATACGGCGCTCACCTGGTATGAGACGCATGAGTCGGAGTTGACCAGCTGGGACGTTTGCAAACTGAAGCTTGTCGAGTTGTTCAGCAGGCCATTTGAGCGACAGCAAGCAGCGAGGAAAAACCTGGAATGTCCCGTGCAGACATCGACGGAATCGTATGTATCTTACATACAGGACGTATTGGGCCTCTGTTGAAAGGTGGACGAGAACATGAGCGAAACTGACAAAATCGCTAACAAATTAAAGGGAATTGCCGATGACGCCTTCAATCTGTTGATTGTTAAAGATAGCGCCACCGTCGACGCGGTTGTGAAGGAATGTCAGCGCTTCGAGCACACCAAGAACCGTCACATAACCCGCCAGTTTTGGAGTCTGCCTAATACGGCAGCCACTTCGACCTGCTAAGAAAGCCCTAAGTTCACGCAAGCTACATCGTCCGAAAATGTCACTCGAATCGTTCGCCGCGAACTCGAAGTAATGGCTCCTGCAGCCATCGCCTCCGACGGTCCTCAAGACAACGCATGCACCATCTCCCTCATCCAAGCCGTCGTTCGCCAAGAAGTAGGAAATCTCGGCATCGAACCTGTTTGCGCTGTTCGCACTACCGAGAGCTCAGCTTTTGTTAACCAGATTCCGGTGTACCCTTCACGCTATCCTTCCCGCTACCGGAACTCTGCTGAATGGAGAACGTCGGATGATAGACCGATCTGCTTTCACTGCTCTCGCGCCGGTCAAATTGCACGCTGCTGTCGCAATCGTTGGACATCCAATTCATCTTGGAACACTGGGACATGACGTCGCTTTGAAGGCAATTCTCGTCGGTTTTCTGCTCCGTACGATCCACAGCCTGCTCCTACTAACGTTCAGGGGCGAAGCTTCAGCCGGTCACCATCACCCCAAGGCCGCCGATCTCTCTCGCCGAAGATTACTCGATCCAGGTCCCCTGCTTGACCTGAGCCCTCAACCTCGGGAAACTAGACCATGCAGCTCCCGGAGGCGACGCTGCATTACTGACCCATTCTGCAAATCCTCTGTTGACGATTCCTACACGCCGCAATATTTTGGAACTTTTGGTGGATGACGTTACCGTTAGAGCCCTCATAGACACTGGCGCACAAATTTCAGTCATGAGCGCTGCTCTCTGTATTAAACTGCGAGAAGTTATCACGCCTCCTATTGAGTGTGCAGTAATGCTTGCCGATGGGAGCACATCTACCGTTCTCGGCATGTGCACCTCTCGCGTGTGTATTGCTGGGCACCAGACCGTCGTATTTTTCACCGTGCTTGAGCAGTGCCCACACGACGTGATTCTTGGTCTCGACTTTCTCTCTGCGCACTCCGCCCTTATCGACAGCTCGACGGATCTTCTTCAGTTGGAACTGCCTTTTGACGCCACTGTTGCCCATGAGCTCAAAGTCGTCTTTGTGCCACCGAGTTCCTGCTTCTTCCGCCGCAAGCCGCGATCTACGTGCAGCTCGTGTGTGATCCGCCTGTTCTCGATGGTGAATATGCCAGTTCACCTATTACCGACATTGTGCTAAACCACTCCATTGCTGTCCCGCACACCGTGGTGAGAGTACGCCACAACCAGACCCATCTGTCTTTTTTGAACTTTGGTTTCTCCGCACACGTGCGGCCTGCTGGTATTAAACTAGGCGTTATGTCGTCGTTGCAAGAGTTTGATATTTCTGAACTGTCGGCTCAGCAACCTACTCCACACGTCAACTTGCTCACTGCGCCCATCCTGTCAAGCATTGACATTGCCAAAATGATAGCGCCAGATCTTTCACCCTTCGAAGCACAAGACCTCCACCGTCTGTTGACATCCAATGCGGACATATTTAATCTTGACAACCGCCCTTTAGGCCAGACATCAGTTGTGACGCATCACATGAACACCGGCGATGCCAACTCAATTCATCGCCGCCCTTACCACGTCTTCACTGCCGAACGCTCTGTCATCCAGAAAGAGGTCGAGAAAATGCTCGCCAAAGGCATCGTCGAACACTCATCTAGTCCGTGGGCATCCCTGGTCGTGCTTGTCAAGAAGAAGGACAACACATGGCGGTTTTGCGTCGACTATAGGCATATCAACAAGGTCACTAAGAAGGATGTTTACCCCTTACCAAGAATAGATGACGCCCTTGACTGCCTTCACGGCGCAAAGTTTTTCTCGTCCATTGACCTTCCATCTGGTTATTGGCAGATTGCTGTTGACCCACGGGACCGCGAAAAAACAGCATTTGTAACCCCCGATGGGTTATACCAATTGAAAGTAATGCCGTTTGGGCTTTGTAATGCGCCGGCCACCTTTGAGCGCATGATGGATTCCCTTCTGCGCGGCTTCAAATGGTCCACTTGCTTATGCTACTTAGATGATATAATTGTTTTTTCACCGACGTTCGCAAGCCATCTTGAGCGACTTTCCAGTATTCTCCAAGTATTCCGCAACGATGGTTTCCAGCTTAACTCCTCCAAATGCCGTTTCGGCCGTCGTGAAATAACTGTATTTCGTCACTGCGTTAACGCATCAGGGGTACAACCCGATCCGGACAAAATTCGCGCAGTGACTCAATTTCCCGTGCCCTATTCTCCGAAGGATGTCTAGAGCTTTCTTGGTTTGTGCTCCTATTTTCGCCGCTTCATCCGGAATTTCGCCGATATTGGGCGTCCTCTCACCGAGCTTCTTAAAAAAACGTCCCATTTACTTGGAATTCACCTCAAAGTGCTGCATTTTCGGCGCTCATTGCAGCCCTCACGACCACGCCAATATTAGCTCACTTCGATCAGACTGCCCCGACAGAAGTTCGTACGGACGCGGGTGGCCACGGAATTGGTGCTGTTTTAGCTCAGCGTCAGCATGGACGTGACTGTGTCATCGCCTACGCCAGCCGCCTTTTATCCCCTGCCGAGAGGAACTATTTCATCAGAGAAAGGGAGTGTCTTGCTCTTGTTTGGGCTGTTGCTAAATTTCGCCCGTACTTGTTCGGTCGCAGTTTTACTGTTGTAACTGATCATCATGCACTCTGCTGGCTTTCCTCGCTCAAGGATTCCACGGGACGTCTCGGTCATTGGTCTCTCCGCCTTCAAGAATACATCTTCTCGGTCGTGTATAAATCTGGTCACCTCCATCAAGACGCCAACTGTCTGCCATGGTATCCAGTCGATACACCAGACGCCACAGAGAGAGCTACGGAGGCTTGCGTCTTATCAATATCAGACTTTCTTAATATCGCTTCTGAGCAACGCAGCGAGCCGTGTTTACTTCCCATCATAGAAAGCCTGAGTTCCGCTACTCCACCCACTTCTCTGAACTTGTATTTCCTTCATGAAGGTGTTCTCTACCGCCACAACATGCGCCCTAATGGTCCTCACCGCCTTCTCGTTGTGCCTTCCCATTTGCGTGTAGATGTTCTTCGACAGCTTCACGATGAACCTGCCACTGGTCACTTGGGAGTCACCCGCACTTATGATCGCGTCCGGCACCGTTTTTACTGGCCACGCCTATATCATTCTGTGCAAAAGTATGTCGCCAGCTGCTACCTTTGTCAACGTTGAAAACGACCAACATTGCTTCCAGCTGACCTTCTTAACTCTATTGAGATCCCTGCTGAACCATTCTACCGCGTAGGGCTCGACCTTCTCGGGCTATTTCCCACTTCTGCATCCGGGAACAAATGGTTGCTGTGGCGACCGACTACGCGACTTGTTACGCGATCACCCGCGCTCTTCCAACCAGCTGCGCTACCGATGTCGCCGACTTTCTACTGCATGACATCATATTGCATCACGGCGCTCCTCGACAGCTCGTTACTGACCAAGGCCGATACTTTTCATCTCGCGTCGTCCAGGATCTTGTACGTTCATGTTCCACGAACCACAAGTTTACAACGGCATACCATCCACAAACTAATGGACTTACAGAGCGCCTGAATCGCACTATCACCGACATGTTGTCAATTTTATTTCTCCAGACCACCGTGACTAAGACGCAACGTTACCCTACGTCACCTTCGCTTACATGGACGTGAACCCTCTCTGCCTCTTGATACACTCCGTCCCGCTGGTTCAAACTCCCCTGTCACATACGTGCGCGATGCCATGGAGCGAGCCGACGCAGCACGACAGATTGCCCGGGAACAACTCATACTTTCTCAAGCCTCTCAGAAAGAACGATACGATCGTCACCACCGCGAAGTTTCGTATGCACCAGGTTCTCTCGTATCTTCCCATGTCGTCACATTGGCTTCTCAGAAAAATTTTTATTTCGCTATGACGAACCATACAAAGTCCTACGCAAGATCACCAACCTCACCTACGAGATACAGCGAGTCGTCGATGAAGCGCACTCAATGCCACCACCATCCACTGTTGTGCACGTCGTAAGACTGAAGCCTTATGTGTCACCCAACACTCCACTTTTGTGACAAGCATCAGGTCGACGCTTTAACGCCGCGGAGTAGTGTCACAAGGCAGTAGTGGGATTGGGGCATAAAGCGGTAGAGGGTCCCTGCCTGAAAGAAAAGACTGCGAAGTGGATAGAGCCTGGTCGCAGCCCACCAGTGTGCCAGGCATTGTCGTCGCGTGTAAACGTCGTAAATATCTACAAATATACGTTTTCTTGTAAGAATATATAAAAACGCAAGAAAGAAAACATATCCTAGAAAAAAAATGTTGTGCACGGACTCAAATTCAGGACCCCAACGGCGTGAATGCGAGGCGTCAACCACAGAGCCACCGAGAGGTGACTTCTTCAGCTTTCCAACAGCAAGCAAATAATATCTACCACTTATCGTTGTTGGCGGGCATCTTTTGGTGGGGCAACTATCGTGTTTTCAGCATTACCAGCAAGATGGCACACTGAGCACTCGGTGGCTCTCATCTTTCACGCGTATTTTGGCCCGCGTAGAGAATAAGATGGTGTACACTCGATCGCGTGCCCTTATCTCGCAGTGAGGAGAATCGCACATCTTGGCTAGTTTTTGTACAGCCTCCGTTTGCGTAACAGGTGCACTTTTAAGACACACCAAAGTAACAACTGAGATGCTTATTCTCGTTTTTCCGTACCTTTAAGTACGTTTTGTGCGTCCTTTGTGTGTGATAAACGCGGGGCAGGTTTCGATCTTCTTCCCATTCCTCGCGTCACCTTCCAACGTGTTGCTATTGCGTTCATTACTTCGCTTTTGCAGTAAAGAATAACCATTTTCTTTAGAGCAATTGGGTAAACCAAGCCGTTTATTATTAAAGTGTTTGTGCTTGTATGCACATGGTTTGTGCTTGCATGTACAGGGGTACGACGCCGCATCTGGGATGGGTGACTCACGACCACCGCTGTTACAGGTTGCGGTCATCTGGGCTGCTCGCTCCTGGGTCCCCGGATCCTGCGAGCTGGCTGGCACCGACCGCCTGCCTCTTCCTTGGCCTACCGAAACCATTCTGAGGCCTAACTTGGGTGAAATCGGCGCCTCAATCTGGCAACGCGGAACTTCCGTATCGCCTCATGACGTCAGCTGGGGAGTATATAAGCGCCATCCTTCAGCCGCCTACTTTGGGTACGACGCCGCATCTGGGATGGGTGACTTACGACCACTGCTGTTACAGGTTGCGGTCATCTGGGCTGCTTGCTCCTGGGTCCCAGGATCCTGCGAGCTGGCTGGCACCGACCGCCTGCCTCTTCTTTGGCCTACCGAAACCCTTCTGGGGCCTAACTTGGATGAAATCGGCGCCTCAATCTGGCAACGCGGAACTTCCGTATCGCCTCATGACGTCAACTGGGGAGTATATAAGCGCCATCCTTCAGCCACCTACTTTGGGTACGACGCCGCATCTGGGATGGGTGACTCACGACCACTGCTGTTACAGGTTAGTTATATGAGGGGTTCTGCCTGTACCAAGTGTAGTCATTCCTGTCTCATTGCGGTGTCGTGCCCACCAGAGGTTTGCGATGTGCCGAAGCGAGTGTTGTGTTTGCCGTATAAGTTGTGCTATGATGCCTTGAAGACATTGTTTATGCTTTCTGGTGACGTCGAGTCGAATCCGGGACCAATGAGCAAACCTGAAGCTGATTCGTTTGCTTCGGCTTTAGAAACAATAAAAAACTTGAAGCTTATCACACCGCGATGTCAGCTGACCTGAAACGACTAAGTGGCGAGCACGAGACTACTAAAAATGAGATCAAATTACTCCATGCTAAAATCGCTGCCCTCGAGGCAACACTTGCTTTGCGAAATAACGCAGGAGGACCCACTGACGATGCTCTGCTGCACGTTTTGGATCGGCTGACGGAAATCACGTCTAGATGCGACAATGCTGAAAATAGGCAGCGGCGGTCAAACCTTCTCTTTTTTGGAATTGAGGATAGCGAACCAGAGGATTGGGCCCAGTCCGAGGAAACAATAATTAACTTTTGTTCTGAACGACTCGACGTAACAACAACTAGTGCACAGTCTGAACAAGTTCAGAGGCTTGGTAGGTTCACCGACGGAAAAAACAGACCAATAATTGCAAAACTAACCTTCTTCAAAGATAAACAGCAGATTTTGTCCTCTGCACGGAAACTAAACGGTTCAACGTTTTCAATCGGCCAAGATTTTTCGCCGGCGACGCTACAGGATAGGCGCAAATTAGTGAGCTTTGCCAAAGCCCAAAATAAGGCTTTCAAAGTGTCAGTTGACAGGTTGCACATTGATAAAAAAACATACTTCTATGACATCAACACGGACGCAGTTGTGCTATCAAGCAGATAGCTAAAGTCGAACAAGTCCTTGCAAGATCCCAATGCGAATTCACTTCATACCATTCCTACTTTATCGCTGTCATTTACTAATATCCGCAGCCTGGTGCCGAAACGGGACTTAGTCTGCTCATTTCTAGATGACAGCGACTGCGACATACTTGCCCTTACTGAAACGTGGCTAAACCCAGATATCACTGATACCGAAATTTTTCCCGATCGTAACAACTTCCACATATATCGAAATGACCGTAAAAATAAGCGTGGCGGAGGTGTACTTCTTGCAGTAAGAAAGACTGTGCAATTATATGCTATCGATGTTCACTCTGATTTAAAAATGATCTGGGTTGCCTGTGTTACAAAGTTCACCACACTACTTATCGGCCACTAATTTATGTCGCACCGACGCCATCTACATTTTCGGCGACTTTAACTTTGCTGAAATAGATTGGATCCAATTGTCTTCCTCTTGCCGCAATTCCACGGAATTTATAAACCTTGCGTTAGATTTTAACCTATCTCACATAGTAAACCAACCTACGCACGGCTCTAACATCCTTGACCTAATTTTTACGACAGTTCCTGAAACAGTAGGTACCGTTCTTAATATAGATGGTTTTAACGACCACAGCCTCCTCCAAGTAACTCTAAACATCCCACTACCTTTCTCCGGCACCGACCACAAAAATATTCGCGACTATAGTAAGGCCAATTACAGCCAATTTAACGCCGAACTCGAAATTTTTTACAACGACACATTCCTACCCCTTTTCGACCGTCGTTCAGTAAATGATAACTGGGTGCTGTACCGAGATAAACTATGTACACTAACTAATCAGTATGTCCCCCTCGTAAAAGTGAAAAACGATAAAACAAACCCATGGTTTACGAAATCTCTCAGGCAACTCAGAAATAAAAAGAAACGTTTATACCGCACAGCTAAACGCCATGACACGCCCTCCACGTGGCAGACATACAAGAATTTTATGAAAAGCTACTGCGCGGCAGTACAATCTGCTAAACTTAAATATTATTCTGTTGATCTACCTTCCCTCTTGAAATCAAATTCCAAGAAGTTCTGGTCACTTGTTTCTCCTCAACAACATGGCCAACAGATATCTTTGCTAGATGACGACCATGTCCCTCTTTCAGATAGTCATTGCACATCAGCATTTAACGCATTTTTTTCATCCGTTTTCACACTGGAAGACCAATCCGACGTACCAAACGTTCCCGAACTTGACATTGCATACATAAAACCTATAGACATAACTCCCGAGGGTATTGCTCTACTAGTTAATAACCTCATGCTTTCCACTTCACCCGGCATCGACGACATTAATTCTAAAATTCTCAAAAACACCGCCTCCGTTTCTGTTAACATTTTGAATCACCTTTTCAGGCAATCTTTAGCGGCAGGTCAACTCCCTTCTGACTGGAAAATTGGTAAAATAGTGCCTGTGTTTAAAACCGGTAATAAGCATTTACCCGAAAGTTACCGTCCAATTTCTCTTACATGTATATGCTGCAAGCTTCTTGAACACATAATTGCTTCCCATGTTTTGCGACACTTAGAATCAAATAATTTCTTCTTTCTGAACCACCACGGATTCAGAAAGGGTTTTTCTTGCGAAACACAGCTACTAAAACTAACAACCGAGCTGCATTCCAATATGAAGAGTAACCTTCAGACTGATTGTATCTTCCTCAATTTTTCTAAAGCCTTCGATCGCGTAGCCCATTGCCGTCTTATTTCTAAATTATCTGCCCCGCGATTAGACTCTCTTACCCTATCTTGGCTTCGCAACTTTCTTTCACTTCGTCAGCAGTTTACTATAATTAGCAACTTCCCTTCCCCTCTTTCCCACGTAACTTCTGGCGTTCCACAAGGGTGCGTCCTCGGCCCCCTACTGTTTTTATTCTATATAAATGATCTGCCAAATAACATATCTTCCTGCATGCGTATTTGCGCAGATGATTGCATAATTTAGCGTCCTATATCATCCCCCGACGACCACTTAACTCTACAAAGCGACCTTCACCGCATTAATGACTGGTGTAACAAATGGTTAATGTCCCTGAACACGGAAATATGTAAAGTAATCTCCCTTACGCGCAAACAAAACGTTTGCACTTTCCACTACACTATCAATAATTTTGCACTATCACAGGCATCATCCTATAAGTATCTTGGTGTTCATTTCACACACAATCTCTCCTGGTCTCACCACATCACCACCATTAGCGCGAAAGCCTCCAAGTCCTTAGGATATCTACGCCGTAATTTACATAGCTGTCCCGCTTACGTCCGTCAACTAGCCTATCAAACCTTTGTCCGTCCCCAGCTCCTATCTGGTCCCCTTATCACAACTACTTAATTAACATGCTTGAAGCTATTCAGAATATGGCGGCCCGTTTCATTTCACGCAATCATGACTATCACAGCAGCATAACGCAAATAAAAACAATCTTTCTCTTCAACCCCTGAGCATTCGTCACGACATTTCCCTTCTTTGCCTCTTTCACAAATACGTGTACACCAACAAACCCCTCCCACTCCACCTCGATGTTTCTTCCTTTACTTCACATAGGTTGCATAATCACTTCAGTTTCAAGCGATTATACGGGGCAACTGATTCATTCAACTCATCTGCTCTTCCTCGCGCCTTACGTTTGTGGAATGGTCTTCCAGATAACATCGCATCTGTATCAGACAATAATTCTTTCCGTCAGTTGCTGCTTACTCTCTTCTCACCATAGACTTGCCACTGTTCTGCACGTGTCGGATTTTGTGCCCGATTATGTTTTTTTGCACACTGGAAATGTTTTCTGTATATGGGCATAGGTTCTGCGTTTCTTTGGTGGTCTTTCTATTGTATGTTCTGCAACTTATAAACAAATTACGGCACGTCGTTGAGGTAAAGCCAGCTGGCTATCTTTGGTTGATGTCGCCTTTATATGCTATAATGACTGTATTTGGTTCCCACTGTCGTGTGTGCACTATGAATTCGCCTTTTCTTTTTTCTTGTTATCGCCTGTTAACTGCAACTTATATTGCAATCCGCGTCATATTTTCATTGTGCTGATACGCTTTGTAACGCGTGAATTAACTTTGTGTGATCTGTAAAACTTCATCAATTACCCCCTTACTCAATGCCCTGTAAAGGGCCTGTAAGGAATTTTAAATAAATAAAAAATAAATAAATAAATATGTGCGCTCAAGTTTTTTAGATATCTAAAACACACTTAGTGTGTTCACTTGTCTTTGCATTTAGATATAATTTCATCTAAGACTGCGTAGTATTGAGAATATCAATATTATTATTATTATTAGAGTTTGTATTAATAATAATAATAATAATAATAATAGGTTATTTTTTATCGACAAGGTGAGGAAGGCTCGGGGAAAAAGATGCGACGGATCTTGACGAGCTACTGCTTGGCTCAAAAGTTGACAGTTATCGCCAGAGCAAATGAAAATAAAGTGAGAAAATAAAAATGGAAGGATGGGAACACACGGCTGTCGGAAACAATGCATTCTATATTCTTTGGAAATGAAATAGAGAGGAATTGAAACAACGTATGACGCGATTTTAATCCCAAACTTCGGAGAATCGGATATTTAAGAGAAATAAACTCGGAAAAACACCCTCCGATTTTAAAGCAAAGTAAAGGCCGAAAACATGGAGCCCTTCGTAGAAACCATACGGTACGGCAAGCATGTTGGTATGCTGGACTCGATGCTCCAGCAACTAAATGTGTCATATGATCGTTCACAGGCACACGTTGTGTGAGTGACAACGGTAATGGTTGAATTGCAGCATTAGTGTGCGTACGAAGCCGGTTTGGGGCACGGTCGGGCATTGGCATGATGGGCGCTTTGAAAGGCTGTCATCGCCTCTCTCTTATTGCCACGTAGATCCGTCTGTGCGGGTCGTTTGTGCGGGTCGTCTGTGCGTGATGTAGGAAGGTGGTCCACCGTAGAGCAAGTCTCCACGAGTTGTAGCTCGATTAATGAATCGGAGTTCTATACTGCTTGCCAAGTGTTTTTGAGAAAATTCGGATCAATGGCAGATGGATTGCAGGAGATTGAGCCGCTGGCACTTCGAGATGACGTCAGATACCGTGAAAGGCGTGTGTGAGACGAGGGCTTTGAAAGCAGTAGGTGGAATACCTTACAAATCATGCTGTGCACGGGATACATTTCAGGCATGCCATCATTGATACGGTGACGAAGCGCAAGAATCTCTTCTCTCTGCAAGGTGATAGTGAGACTCGCTGCAATGCTGCACATGTTCAGCCAACCTCAGCCTAAATTCTTGCACAATATTTTTATAAACAGACCTTACATGATCGGAATAATGTTTAAAAGAGGTTGCTAAGTACCGACTATGTTGAGTGAAGTATCGACAATTTTGAGCCCACAACTAGTTAAGGCACGGCCGGGCTAGACTGCACCTGCGTGCGAGGGCGCAGGTGCAGTCTAGCCCGGCCATGTTTAAGGTTCATTACCTTCACTGTCACCTGAAAGATTGCGCAAGGGACACGCTTTATATAAGCTTTAAGGGTGGTCGCTAGCTCGTGTTCCACTGGATGCGTGTGCGCGCCTCCTACATCTATTAAAAGCAACGCCTTCTCTGCTTTATCAATGCCAGCGACTTGCGCTTAATACAGCTGTTCGTCACCGTCTCCTCTATCTCTTTTCCGCTCACTCCCACCACCTAACCTGTGGGTCTGCTTTGCGTTCATGGCAGAGAGTAGCTTCTAATGCAGTGCCACGTGACAGGAATCATATAAATTAATCTTTTGTTCAGTTTGTACAGATCCGTGGGGAGGGAGCGTTTTGCATTCCTTGTGCTTTTATATTGGCAGTCACGCTGGCTTTGTGAAATGTACGGTGTTTTGAGATAATGTGTCACCGTTGGAAGCGCTATGCGGGCAACCAATAGGGAAGTGTCCATGCAACGTTTCTGCATGCGCTGCTCTGTGACGCTGCGGCGAAATTGTCTCAAGCCAGAAAGATGCACTATATGAAGGAGAGAATCTGACAGACGTAGGATATTGGTGTGGGACACTCGTCTATCGCATCTTCGGGGAAAAGCGCTCGGACTCACGTGTGACGCCAGAAGCGCGACCCCTCATATAGCACCGCATCATGACCACTCCCTGAATTCAGGCGGACCGATGGCTCCCATTGAGCAGCGCAAGCTTGCACTGAAATCGAAATAAAGGAGGCGTTGCTTAAGGGTACGAACACACTGGTGGCGCGGCACTCCGTCCCACGCCACTCAATACTTGTGAGACACCGCTTTTGCCTCTTTCTCTAGCGGAGTGTCGGGAAATTTCTGTCGCTGAGAGAAGTGCTCGATGGACTATTTTCTCCGCTGCCGCCAGCTCCCACGCAAACAAACCACGCATGAGCGCATGATATTCCTTCTTTCCTCTTCAAACTGGCAGCGCCTTCTCACCCATGCTTTTTCTTCTTTCCCTCTGTCGCGAAGAAGACAAGCCATAAGCTAGCAGGTGGGCACACGCGCCTCGACATATGCATTTTTGTTTTGATTTTTACTCGCGGTGCCGCCATTGTGGATAGTGAGCCTCTGGTTGCAAGCGGAGGCACGGATGGGCGTGACGCTGCCGCGGAGGGCTTTCCGCCAGTGTGCACGTATGTGCATTAACGGACAGAACGCGCACGATTGTCTGTGCTCGTACGCTAATGTCAAGATAGGGCATGTTTGTACTAATAATGGGCCCGATACGGCTATTGTGCTCCGCTATTATAGGTGAACTTACGTATCTTGCATGTTAAATGCGCTCTGATGGGCCTCATTGTGTTCTCCAAGGCCCAACTTTATGTATTCTTATTCTGCACGCTCATGTCACGATGGCAAAGTGCACGACTTCGGTAGATTTCTTAAGGTATAGATCGGAAAACTTTATTTTGGAATAGAACTACCGCTGCTGGCTTGTGGGCTCAAACTGCGGAAGCGGAGGTGCTCGGACGCCGGAAAATCAGGAAGACCATGTGGCTACTGAAGCGAAGTGTACAATTCAGCTAGATACTGTGAGGTAAGAGGTAAGTTGTTTTTTAATAAACACGAAGCTGGTATTCTCGGGCCAAAGATTGTTTATATATATATATATATATATATATATATATATATATATATATATATATATATATATATATTGTAACGATGTTGAAGGACTCGGGGTGTAATAAAACGTGCGAACCTGTGCCCACAACTCAAAGGGACTATGGTCGTAGCACGTTACAGCGGAACACCAAAAATGTCTCCTTCTTCTACTTCTTTAAGAAGAGTCCCAAGCGCGTGGCGCACATCAGCAGGGGCCAGCTGGGTTCTCGTGCTATCATCATCGTCTCGGCGCAACACTAGACGGCGCGCATGTATGTCCCTGTGCGCGTGGTGATGGGCGCGTTGTTTGAATGCAGGCACTATGTCGCGGCATAATCCCCCTCCTCATACGCATCGTCCCGAAGCGTCAGGCAATGAATAGATTCGTGGTTGGAGTCACTGGTCTTCCGGTGAGCTTTCATAGTAAGGCTTCATCCGGACTACATGCACAACTTCTGTAGGGTTGCGGCACTTTGAGCTCCCGTGTATAGCGAATCTGACTTGGTAAGTTACATCGCTTAAACGATGGAGTACTTCGTAAGGCCCGAAGTAGCGGCTAAAAAGTTTTTTTTTTCAGAATGTCCACGGCGACGCACTGGGGTCCATATCCATACTTTGTCACCTGGTTGAAAATGCGCTTCGGTACAACGCTGGTTGTACCGATAGGAGTCGATACGCTGTTGGCGGCGTATTCTGTATCTCGCCATCTGTCGTGCTTCCTCGGCTCTTTGCAGGAAGTCGTCTAGCCTAGGTGGATTGCTGCTTTCATCATTCAGTGGTAACATGGCATCCAGTGGAGTGGTGACTGTTCGGCCGAATTCAAGTTCAAATGGTGTCACTCGCGTGGTTTCTTGAATGGCTGTATTATATGCGAACGTAATGTAGGGCAATATTTCATCCCATAGTTTATGTTCGACGTCGACATACATTGAAAACATATCAGTCAGAGTTCTGTTCAGGCGCTCCGTTAGGCCATTTGTTTGAGGATGGTATGCTGTAGTTCTTCGCTGGTCTGTATGGGTCATTCGCATCAGACATTTCATTAGGTCTGCAGTAAAAGCTGGGCCACAATCTGTAATTACGACGCTGGGTGCAGCATGTCTGAGGACTATGTTGTTGATGAAGAACTTGGCAACTTCAAGAGCTGTTGCAGTGTACAGCGAGTCAGTCTCAGCGTAACGAGTGATATAGTCTGTGGCTACGACTATCCACTTCTTGCGTGCAGTCGATGTCGGAAACGGGCCTAGGAGATCCATACCAACTTGTTGGAATGGGGCATGCAGTGGTTCTATTGGCTGTAGGAGGCCTGCAGGTTTCACGGATGAAGTTTTGCGTCTTTGACACTCACGGCAAGTTTTCACATAGCGCTGAACTGATGATAACAGTTTTGCCAGTATCATTTTAGGTGAATTCTGACGAATGTACGGCTGACACCCATGTGTCCCAATGTTGGCTCATCATGACATGCGTGCAGAATCTCGTTTCGTAGAGGTGCAGGTACAATTAGTGAAAACTTGTCACCATGAGGCTTGAAGTTGCTCTTGTAAAGGACCCCTTCTCGAAGACGGAACGAAGGGAGCCCTCTGGATAAAGTGCGCGGGACTTTAACGTTGAGTCCTTGGAGACTCTGTATAAGCGGCAGCAAATTGGGGTCATTTTGTTGTTGTTGAGCGACTTCTGATGCCTGGACGACGCCTAGCAACGGGAAGTCTTCTTCCTGAGGCTCACTCGTCTCCACTGGTGCGCGTGACAGGCGGTCGGCTTCACTGTGCTTTTTCCCAGATTTGTATACCACAGTAACATCGTACTCTTGTAGCCTAAGGCTCCATCTTGCTAGTCGGCCAGAGGGATCCTTAAGATTCGCCAGCCAACACAGGCAATGGTGGTCACTGACTGCTCAGAATGGTCTACCTTAGAGTTACGGCCGAAATTTACTTATGGCCCAGATGACCGCGAGACACTCTTTTTCGGTTGCAGAGTAATTTGTCTCAGCTTTCGAAAGCTTGCGGCTGGCATACGCTAGCACTTTTTCTTGGCCGTTTTGGCGCTGGACTAGAATGGCTCCGAGGCCGACGTTACTCGCATCTGTGTGAACTTCAGTTTTGGCAGTCTCATCAAAGAGGGCGAGGAGTGTAGAGGCTTGCAGGCGTGTTTTTAACTCATCTAATGCTTCCTGTTGTCCACTTTTCCACATAAAGAGCACCTCGTCTTTTGTTTGAATAGTAAGTGGGTCAGCAATGTTCGAAAAATTTTCAACAAATCGCCGACAGTACAGCATAAACCCAGGAGGCGACGTACTGACTTTTTGTCTTTGGGTGTCGGGAGCTTCGCGAAGGCAGCTAAGTTTTCGGGATCTGGCCGAACGCCGTCAGGGCTGACGACGTGTCCGAGGAATCGAAGCTCTTGAAAAGCGAAGTGGCATTTTTTTGGCTTGATGATCAGGTCTGCTGAACGAATGGCTTCTAATACTGTTCGTAGGCAGTCTAGATATTGGTCGAATGTAGCGGAAAATACGACAACGTCATCCAAGTACACCAATCAAGACTAACATTTCAGTCCCACGAGGACAGCGTCCATCATTCTCTCAAACGTAGCTGGCGCTGTGCACAGGCCGAATGGAAGTGCTTTAAATTCGTAGAGGCCGTCTGGGGTTATGAATGCTGTCTTTTCACGGTCGCGCTCATCCACCTCAATTTGCCAATATGCGCTCTTGAGATCAAGGGAGGAGAAGTATTTCACACTCCGTAGTCGATCGAGTGTATCATCGATACGCGGCAGAGGGTATATATCGCGTTTTGTTACGCTGTTCAGTTCCCGATAGTCGACGCAGAATCTAAGGCTGTTATCTTTCTTTTTAACAAGCCCTACGGGAGACGCCCATAGACTGCTGTAAGGCTGGATCACGTCATCTAAAAGCATCTCCTTCACTTGTTTCTTGATGACGTCTCTTTCCTTTTGCGATACTCGATATGGGTGTTGGTAAATTGGTCTCGTGGCTTCTTCTGTTATAATCCTATGTTTTGCAATAGCCGTGCGTCGCACCTTAGAGGACGTTGAAAAGCAGTCCGAAAACTCTTTTATAAGGGCGGACAATCGTTTCTTTTGAAATTCTGGGAGCCTATGGTTGACGTTAACTGATGCATCGACGTTACAGATCTTTTGTGGAGTGGTTGGCGTTGTCGCTAAACTGCATAGTTCAGTCCCCATGCAGAACTTGTGGAAATGGGCGATAGTCATACCTTGCACGATGTGCTGACATTCATTCCCGAAATTCGTAAGGAGGAAACTGAGCGGCCATTCCTTAAGTGAACAACACCCCTCGCCACACAAATTCCTTCGTTTAAAAATAGCTCTACGTTTCCATCCGCTATTTTTAGTGGTCAAAAAATGCCTTATTTTCAACAAGCACCATTACACTACAGCGTGGTGGCACTGTGACGTCATCATCAACAACGCGCAGAGCAGTAAGACGTCGCTTTTCCGATTCCTCCACCGACATAGCTTGTTCGGTCGAAAACGTTACACTGGATCTGCACAGATTAATTATGCCTCCATTGGCTTGCAGAAAATCCATTCCTAGTATAAGCTCCCTTGAACAGCCCGGCAGTACGATGAAGTCAGCAACGTAAGTAAAGTCTTTTATTTCGAGCCTTGAGGTGCATCTGCCAAGCGGTGTAATAGTATGGCCACCTGCCGTGCGTATCTGTGCCCCACTTCATTTTGTCGCAACCTTTTTCAGTTTTTTTTGCCAATTTGTGACTCATTACCGAATAATCAGCGCCGGTGTCAACTAAAGCATTTAGATCGTATCCGTCTATTTTCAACGGCAAATCTGAAGTAATCTTCGCACTGCTGCGCTTATCCTCTGTAAACATAGTATCGTCAACTTGAAACCGTAATGGAGGATCTTCGCAACTGTAGTTATCAGCGGCCTCACCACCACAGGTCACTTGCTTCAGTTTTCTGGGTGTGGGCTTGTAGAACGGTGCCAAGACCGTGCGGAAGAAGCACGTGGGTTGGGTGATTGGTAACGCCTGGGCGATGGCGATCTTGGCTGATGTTGGCGTGGAGTGAGTGGGCTCTGGCACGCGGACAAGTACTCTTCGATCTCCGTTGGCCGTTCACCGTTTCGAGGGCATGGTGCGTACAACGGAAAGCCCCTTAATCCATCCTGTCGGTAAGGGCAGAACCTATACAGGTGACCTGCTTTCCTACTACGAAAACACAAAGGCCTGTGCTCAAGGTCATGCCAGATGTCCTTTTTCCGGGGCCTTTGATCCACCTAGCGAGCTACACCACGGGCTCGTGGCAGGTAGGTAGCCGTCGGTTCCAGTGGACGAGGTGCGCTGCGTACCGTCTGTGGGCAAGGAGAGGCCATCGCAACTGCTGCATTGGTGTGCGCCGCGGGTTGTCTGAATATTTCAGAGTACGTTGGGATACGTTTTATCGGCTGTCGCGCACGCTCCGGCTCACGTATCATCTGCCTCAGTTAATCTCGTACTATGTCGACGACAGACAGTGTTGCTGTAGTGTGAGGTGTTTGCAACTTGTGAGCTCTTCCCTGATCACCGACCTGATGAGTTCTCGCAGGGCGTCTCTGTCACTTCGCTCGCGTCCGGAGAAGACATTGGCAGGTGCCTAGTTTATGTCTCGATTGTACTGTCGACCCCGCTGTTCTGGCATTTTCTCTATGGCTGTCACTTCCGTATGAAACTCCACAACTGTTCGTGGTGGGTTGCGGACGAGAACCGCGAAGAGCTCTTGCTTCACCCCACGCATGAGGTGGCGTAGCTTCTTGTCTTCAGTCATATGGGAGTCTGCGCGCTTGAACAGGTGGATCATGTCCTCGATATACATTGCAAAACTTTCGTTGTTGAGTTGGTTCCTGGATTCGAGCGCAGCCTGCGCCTTTTCTTTGCGATCCGCGCTGGCATAAGTCGCCAGAGCTTGTCGCTGAAGTTCATCCCAGGTCGTAAAGAAGGTTTCATGGTTCTCATACCACGTCTTTGCGAAGTCCTCCAAAGCAAAGTATACGCGGTGGAGCTTCTCTCTCTCGTCCAAACTGTTCAAACGTGCCACTCTCTCAAACTGGTTCAGCCAATCTTCTACGTCTTCATACGAGTCGCCATGAAATACTGGTGGCTGGTGAGGCTGAGTAATCACCACTTGGGCTGGTATTACATGACTTGTCATGGTGGCGGCGTCCATTGACTGAGTTCCCCTTGGCGTGAAGTGGAGTAGACTGAATTCTGGGGAATCACCTCGAAGACGGCGACTGGTCCTCTGATGCACAGGTGTCAGCTCCTCAGGATCAACTTGCTGGTGGTCGGGGCTACGCTGTCTTGCGTTCGTAGGGCTTCGATTCCTTACCCAGCATGTCCACCAGAAATTTAACGATGTTGAAGGACTCAGGGTGTAATAAAACGTATTTAATAAAGGGCTAACCTGTGCCCACAACTCAAAGGAACTATGGTCGTAGCACGCTACAGCAGAACACCAAAGATGTCTCCTTCTACTTCTTCAAGAAGAGTCCCAAGCGCGTGGCACACATCAGCACGGGCAAGCTGGCTTCTCGTGCTATTATCATCGTCTCTGCGCAACACTAGACGGCGCGCATGTATGTCCCTGTGCGCGCAGTGATGGGCGCGTTGTTCGAATGCAGGCACTATGTCGCGGTAATATGTGTGTGTGTGACATACTGACGTCATTTAAAATTGCTACCACTAACCATACTGATTGTAGCCACTGCAACGAATCCCGTTGAAAATTTTGTCTTCATATAGAACCATCATTAAAAGCCACCAGCCCATCTGACCAATTCATTTTTACGATTAGCGGCAGCTTTAATTGTGATTCATCCAATGTAGTGCATTTGCTTGAGTGTGGCATCTGCCACATGCAATACATTGGCCACACTGAAACGCCATTCAGGATACGTTTTAACAATCACAGATCGGGTGCTAAAACCCAACAACTTCCATTAACAAAACATGTGAACATGCCCGGCCACTCATTTAGTAACCTAGAAGTCACGACACCAGTATCGGAATACCGCACCAGCCACGATTGTGAACTAATCGAATCATATTTCTTCCATAAAATTAACAGTGTTTCTGCTGTAATCAATGAAAACAATGGAAAACTGACCTGTCTTTAACTATATTAAGAGCGATGATGCACTGGTTTTACATTGTACCACCTAAATCACGCCTTCTATATTTCCCCTGTTTCTTTTCGTTTTTTAAATTTATCTTCAATCATTTCATAATGGCTTCCAGTATACGTTCACATATCACTAAGATTCTTCTTATACTGCTATGCAATGTCATTACACCACAGCGCTTCTACATCTCTTAACTACGTATAAGCATGGTATCACGTCACAGTACATGCAAGGGAATCTTCAACCGTGTCTTTAGTATGTGTGTGCCCTGCTGATTTTCCCATTTTTGTCTTTTTTTGTTTTTTTTCTGAAGCACATGAGAATTCATAAAGCGCATTGTAATGCCAAGCAGCGCAGATGGCGCTGATCTGTTATTGAAAGGAGCTTTTACAGCCATGTATGAATTCTCATCACATTACTCTGACGAAGGCTGGTCCACCAGCTGAAAACGTTAAGTAAAGACGCTTTCGTGAAAGTTTCGTCGTCTCTTTCTCGCATACAATAAGTCGGGTCCAGCGTGAATGACGTTTAAAAAATTTGGTATATATACCGCTATGAACCCTGCAAAGACGACTTTCTGGAAGTACCAAAAGACCCCCGCCAACACAACCCTAATCGCTGACTCGCAAATAACTTACGTGCATCAATACTTTAATTTAAATCAACAAGGTACGCCTGCTTTCATAACTCAACCTGGTGCCCGAATTGAAGATGTGCTCTTTCTGCTAGGCTTAATACCTGACACCACAAGGACCCTCGTACTGCATGTCGATACCAACGACTTATCTTCCGCAAGTGGTGAATTAGCTTTCCACAAATACCGCTCGTTAATCGACCACATGCGGATAGAGCGACCCAACATATCCAGGATTTATGTCAGCCTGATATTACGAAGAAGCCCAAATCGGAGATATGGCGGCAGAAACCTAGGTTTCGTTTCACTAAGCAACTCGGAAGCCTGCAAGCTCAACGACATGCTGCGCAACTTCTGTCATCGATCCAGTGCAGTCTACTTCATCGATCATGGTTTTGAATGGATACCTGCCTATCGAGTCCTCGCTGCCGATGGACTACATCCCAGCTTCAAGGGTTCAAGCCTCATAGCAAGCCACATCCACCAGCTTTTCCACCGGAGAATTCTCGATGCCACGTCGTCCTGGTGTGACCACTCGACAGAACAGCCCCCAAGCTCCTCGAAACAGAATTCAAGATCAAGAGACAGAGTGTCAGCTTACGTTCGGAGCTTCAAGTCTCCGAACAACCAAGCCGCAAGTAGCCAGTGACTACAGTACTTCTCTGGTGATCAAAATTAAGGTACTGCTTCTGCATGTTTTCTGAAGTGCCGGAAGGTGACTGACAAACGAATTCGTGTGGAACTGCATGTTGCGTGCCTCAAGGATTATGTAAATGCTTCTAAAATTTCCAAAGGTCCTTATGTGAACGCTGCTACCTCGGAACTGTCAACTGCAATTAAGGTTAGGTGGTGGGATGTCCTGAATGATGCTTCATTTGAGCTTATTTGCATTATCATAAATCACTATGAAACGTCAACTGGTAAGCTTTTGAAAGAAGAAACTACACTATCTAGGCAGCTCGTTCCTCATGAAGCACTTTTACTGAGTGTACATGTGGAAAGAAAGGTAAACGCCCTGGGTGAAATAAAAGCTCGGAAAATATTGCGGGACGATGTTCCGGCAACACCCTACAATAAAAAAAAAAGATCAGGATTTCGACAATTACTTCATTCCGAACACCTGAAACATTGCCCAAGATAAGCCAACAGGATGCCAATGTATTCAACCTTTCCGACGTTACAATGCTTCCTGCAAAAAAAAAGGATTCTTTCAAAAGGCCTGAATATTTTTCCAACTTCTGGTGGGTTTGACGAATTACAGTTGATGAAGGATATAGGTAATTTCGCCCAGAATCTCATGCTAAAAGACTACTTTTATGACCATACTAGCAACAAGGGAGCTCGGCCGGCTGTACCGCCCACGACACAATGAACGCCCGCCTCGCAAAAGAATAAATGCCTAGAACTTTGCATCAAAGCTGTCTCGCGTGACGTGCTCAACGCTTACAAAACGCGTAGCCCGTTCCAAAAAATCTTTCGCCAGTGAATTTGATGCTCTTAGAAGTTTGAATGCACGTGATGATATTATGAAACCAGCAGACAAGGACGGCTTGATTGTGATATTGGGTAAAAAAATTTACATAAAAGAAGCCGTATGACAGTTATCCGACACTGCTTTTTACAAACAACTTCCCGCTGATCCTACCACTTACTTTCTTGTCATCATAAAAGACACCATTAAAGCATTGGTAAAAAATTCCGCCATATCCACGAAGTGAATGATGATGAGTGGGCGAAGCTCCGGAGGTAAACCTGGTAAACCATGAATCCTCTGTACATTTTGCCCACTCGATTTTATTACATCGCTCCCCCTAGCGTACGTCGCCGCAGTAAATCGAACGATTGCCTTCAACCAATGACACGCGCCATATGTGACATCATTCCTATTTTATAAGATCTCGCGTCTCTCATCAACTACAAGTATCGCTTTCTAGTTTATAACATCTTGCATCTTTTCATCATCAGCTACAAGTACCACCATCTAGTAAACACTACAAGAACTAAACGAGAAGTGGCTACATACAGGAGACGGTACCGCCATCTAGTGAACACTGCAAGAACTAAACTAGAGGTGGCTACATACAGGGGACGGTACCACCATCTAGTGAACACTGCAAGAACTAAACTAGGGTGGCTACATACAGGCTACAGGGGACGCACAGCCCACGCACTAAGGAGCTTCGCCCCTAAAAAAAGGGTCGACGACAGGACAGCACGCAGCCTTATTCAGCTTAGCCCTGTTGCCGGAAGGTTTTACCTGCTCCCAAAAATACACAAGTCAGGAAATCCAGGCCATCCCAATGTTTCATGCATTCGAACAGTAACAGAAAACTTGATTTGATTGATATGTGGGGTTTAACGTCCCAAAACCACTATATGATTATGAGAGATGCCGTAGTGGAGGGCTCCGGAAATTTAGACCACCTGGGGTTCTTTAACGTGCACCCAAATCTGAGCACACGGGCCTACAACATTTCCGCCTCCATCGGAAATGCAGCCGCCGCAGCCGGAATTCGAACCCGCCCCCTGCGGGTCAGCAGCCGAGTACCTTAGCCACTAGACCACCGCGGCGGGGCAGTAACAGAAAACTTATCTCGTTACGCTGAGAGTTTGATAAAATTTTTACCACCCACATTCGCTTCCTCTGTTAAAGATACCAACGATTTTCTCAATGGAATATCACACGTGACACTGCCTGATGGTTCGCTTCTGGGGCGACGGACGTGACCTCCCTCTACACTTACATTCCCCACAAGAACGGTATACAGGCTGTTTTAAATTCATATGACCACTCCGTATCTGACAAGCTAATTGACACGTCAAATTTCGAAACACTGTTGAAGCTAATTCTCGAGTTGAATAACTTCGAATTCAGTGACTATCATCACGTACAGATCAGTGAAACATCTATGGGTACAAAGATAGGCCCTACATACGCAAACAACTTCATGGGATTGCTCGAATACTTGTTTCTGAAGAGTGTGCCACTATAGCCTGGACATTTCAAACGCTACATCAATGACATATTTTTTTTTCATTTGGACACATGGCGAAACAGAACTTCAAACTTTATAGCAAAATTCAACCTGGTACATCCGACTCTAACATTCTTCTTTATTTACTCACCCTTGTCTGTAGCCTTCCTCGACGTCATGATTACCATTTCCCATGGACGCCAAATTATGAAGCTTTTAAAAAAGCCAACCGATAATCACCAGTTTCTTCATTTTGAAAGTAGCCTAGTGCGCCTATGGAAGACTGGAATTTTATATCACCCAGGCACAGCGCTTTAGGCGCATATGCTCTGCAGATGATCTTAATTCCTGCTGCCATGATCTGAAAAAAGAAGCTTCTTAAGCAAAAATATCCAGAAAAAATTATTGACGGCGCGATACACCAAGCCAGAGGATGTGATCGAATGGACTGTTTAAAAGATAGCATAAAACGCAGCGGGCTGCAGTCAGTCAACTTGATACTAACACACTAAGTGTCCATCCCCAATATTGAAGATACACCGCGTAACCATTACAACATCCTCACCCAAAGCGACAGGATAAAATCGGTCTTTCCTGAGCCCCTTCGAGTAGTGTATATGCACTAAAAAAACACAGGTGGCATCCCGACGTTATCTATAAATGCTACCACTAACCGTACTGATAGTAGCCGCTGCAAGAAACCCTGTTGTAAAGTTTGTCTTCACATAGAACCATCGTTAACAGCCACCAGCACAGCTAACCAATGCATTTTCACAATTAACGGCAGCTTTAATTGTGGTTCATTCAATGTATGTATTTGCTTGAGTGTGGCACCTGCCCCATGGAATACATAGGCCACACTGTAACCCCATTCAGAATACGTTTCAACAATCACAGATCCCATGCTAAAACTCAACCAAACCTTCCATTATCAAAACATGTGAACATGCCCGGCCACTCATTTAGTAACCTTAACGTCACGATACTAGATTCGGGATTCCACACCAGCCATGATCGTGAACTACGCGAATCATATCTCATTCATTAATTCAACACTGTTTCCGCTGAAATCAACGAAAACAAAGGAAAACTGACCTGTCTTTAGGTATATTGAGAGCGATGGTGCGCTGATTTCACACTGTACCACCCAAATCATGCCTTCGTCTTCTGTCCTTTTTGTTTTTTATTTTTTAAGTTTATCTTCAATCATTTCACAGTGACTTGCATTATACGTTCACATATCACTAAGCTTGTTCTTGTACTGCCATTCAATGTCATTGCATCACTACGCTTCTACATCTCTTAACTATCTATACGCGTGGTATCAACACCCAGTACATGCAAGGGAACCTTCAACTGTGTCTTCAGTATGTGTGTGCCCTTCGGTTTTTCCCATTTTTGTCCTTTTGTTTTTTTCTTTTTCTGAAGCACAAGAGATTCTATGTTGCCCATGGTAATGCTAACCAGCGCAGACGGCGCTTACCTGTTATTGGAAGGAGCTTTTAAAGCCACGTATGAATTCTTGTCACATTACTCTGACGAAGGCTGGTCCACCAGCTGAAAACGTTAAGACGCTTCCGTGAAAGTTTCGTCGTCTCGTTCTTGCATACAATACGTCTGGTCCAGCGTGAATGACGTTCAAAGAACCTGATATATATATATATATATATATATATATATATATATATATACATAATGTGTGTGTGTGTTCAATAAGTATCAGAATGAAAACACAAAGCCTCAATGTCTTGCAGGTCATTGACTGCTTTATAATTGTTCCCCTTGGGACTAAGACGCAGTTAGTTGAATAATATACTGGCCAAAACTGTTATCATCAGTTCAGCGCTATGTGAAAACTTGCCGTGAGTGTCAAAGACGCAAAACTCCATCCGTGAAACCTGCAGGCCTCCTCCAGCCAATAGAACCACCGCATGCCCCATTCCAACAAGTCGGTATGGATCTCCTAGGCCCGTTTCTGACATCGGCTGCACGCAAGAAATGAATAGTCGTAGCCACAGACTATATCACTCGTTACGCTGAGACTGACTCGCGTACACTGCAACAGCTCTTGAAGTTGCGAAGTTCTTCATCAACAACATAGTCCTCAGACATGCTGCACCCAGCGTCGTAATTACAGATCGTGGCCCAGCTTTTACTGAAGACCTAATGAAATGTCTGATGCGAATGACCCATACAGACCAGCGAAGAACTACAGCATACCATCCTCAAACAGATGGCCTGACGGAGCGCCTGAACAGAACTCTGACTGATATGTTTTCAATGTATGTCGACGTCGAACATAAACTGTGGGATGAGATATTGCCCTACATCAGGTTCGCATATAATACAGCCGTTCAAGAAACAACGCGAGTGACAATATTTGAACTTGTATTCGGCCGAAGCGTCACCACTCCACTGGATGCCATGTTACCACTGAATGATGAAAGCAGCAATCCACCTGGCCTAGACGACTTCCTGCAAAGAGCCGAGGAAGCACGACAGATGGCGAGATACAGAATACGCCGCCAACAACATATCGACTCCTAACGGTACAATAAGCGCCCTACTAAAGCGCATTTTCAACCAGGTGACAAAGTATAGATATGGACCCCAGTGCGTCGCCGTGGATTTTCTGAAAAACTTTTTAGCCGCTACTTTGGGCCTTACGAAGTACTCCATCGTGTAAGCGATGTAACTTACCAAGTCAGATCCGCTATACACGGGAGCTCAAAGTGCCGCAACCCTACAGAGGTTGTACATGTAGTGCGGATGAAGCCTTACTATGAAAGCTCACCCGAAGACCAGTGACGCCAACCACGAATCTATTCATTGCCTGACGCATCGGGACGATGCGTATGAGGAGGGGGATTAAGCCGCGACATAGTGCCTGCATTCAAACAACGGGCCCATCACCACGCGCACAGGGACATACATGCTTGCCGTCTAGTGTTGCGCAGAGAGGATGATGATAGCACGAGAACCCAGCTGGCCCCTGCTGATGTGCGCCACGCGCTTGGGACTATTCTGGAAGAAGTAGAAGAAAAAGACATCTTTGGTGTTCTGCTGTAACGTGCTACGACTATAGTCTCTTTGAGTTGTGGGCACAGGTTCGACCTTTAATAAATACGTTTTATCACACCCCGAGTCCATCAACATTGTAACAATATAACCTACTGTTTGATGGTGCAACGCGGAAGATATTGTTTTATAAAACTAGCCCTATTGCTCATTTTTTACATTATATACCGCAGCAATAAGGAAACAAGAGAAAAGCGCTTCTATGACACAGTATTCGCTGCTGAAAAGTCCACACACGATAATAGCTCTGTTGTCGTATGCAGTGATGGCAAGACGAAGGCAAGCTGCGAATTTCCTTGTAATTGTTCAGAGGGAATTTTTTTGTGTTAAAACAAAAAAGGCACAACGCAAAGCTGAAGCAATGAACGTGGTTGCAAAGAATTGAAAGGCCACGCGAACAATGGCGAGTAGACCGAAACGTGCCCCGCGTTTCTCAAGCACAAATGCCGCACGAGACGTACTCGCAGATTGAGATAAACGCGAAAAATTTGTGACAATCGGTACAGAATCTGCAAACGTGCGTCGCCGCTTTATACCTAGCTTCGTCTTAAGAATCTTTCTCGGCCATGAATACTCGTGCGGATGCTATCAAGTGTAGTTCGCGACTTTGGCAGGAATGACAGTAAAAATCAGCCTCACTGAAAGGGTGAAGCAAATAATGTGATAGCGACAAATTGCAATGTTATACGAAGTGAGATTGGCCGTCAACTCATTTAGATCTGATGTCACGTAACCCCACAAAGCGTTGGTGTAGGAGAACACAGCCGCTCCAGGTGCACTCTTAGCACAGTTTTTTCGTGGTAAGAGCGCTGCCCGTAGAAGCGCTCGCCTGTTCAGGGGGCACAAGGAGCACTCTGATCATTGCCGCAATAGCGTGGCAATCATAGGCGCCCCCTCGCCTTGTTCACTCCCTAGATAAGCGCGCAGACAACCACGGCCGCAAAGACGATGTTCGCACCATGGAAAGAGGAGGCTATCTCATCTTCCCCTATATATATATATATATATATATATATATATATATATATATATATATATATATATATATATATAGGTACATACTATATGTGTGTGTGTAGGTCAGATAGTTTTCATTTCAATTTATTAAAGGCAAAAACGTAACACTTTGCCTTGGGGGACACGAATAAAGACTAAATAAACCCCTGGCTAGGTCGTGCCACCCTGACAGCAAAAACATAGACACAGCAACAAACATTTGTCGTACAGCATACACTGGTACATAATCATCCAAATTGTTTAAAGGATTAAAAATTATTAGGTGCACAAAGTTATAAACACAGTTGTCTTAAAGAGATATCGATACAACGAACGTGTACTCCTATTGAGTCACAAACAAAGGAAAAAAGAAAAAATAGCCTTTCACCGCTATTGCATTAGCAATGCACAAAAAAGTAATCAACATTCGCTAGAAAAAACCGATATGACTGGGCACGCTTATGTACAGAAAGATAAACCAACAAACATAACGATCATAAATTCTTAAGAGAAAGTTGCTATCTATACCTCAAGCATGTCATTAGAAAATTTGATAAACAATCACAGGTAATCAGAACAAAGGTGTACACGAATATCAAACATATAAAACCACAAAAGTTTAGGGATCAATGAGGTCATCATTTTTGTCTGTTACGAGTTTTATTATTTTTGAATGAACTGACTGATGTTCCATCCTGCAATCATTGAAGTATGGTTGGGTACTGATATAGGATGTCTGGTATATTTCAGCTTTACCGTTGGTCACTGTAGTTTGTACGTGATCTAGGTTTGTATATTAAGCTCTTACATAATTCATATGGTGTTTGTTTGACGTATATGTATCCAGGAATAAAGATGTATTTACTTTGTACTGGCGTTGTATCTCCAAGCATATCTTGTGTCTGTATCACTGATTGAAGGGCGATATTTTGTGGCTTTTGAACTGTGCTCGAGTACTTTTGTAAAGTGGAATGTTAAATATTGCTTTTGTAGCCCTAAAAGAGAATTAAGGTTTGTGACAGTCGTTCAGTCGGTTGAGCCAGTCGAGTGAGTCAGTTCAGTCAAGTGTGCTAGGTCAATGATTAGCATTTTATCAAGGCAATGATTAGCAACGACAAGCGCGACCACTGTCAGTTCAGTCAGTCAGTTGATAAGTTAGTCAGTTCAAATATAGGCGGCTGAAATATCGGCGACTAAGAGTGCAGATATCATTGATGTCGCGGCCGCTACCATGTGCTTATCTCCTAACCTGAGTAGTATGCCTTTGTTCCCAGGCAACCGGTACCTGGGTCACTGGAGTCCACTGCGCAATGGAGATCCGATGCATGAGGATGACGGCATAGCCAAGTCGCACGACGAAGCTTATGATTGGAACAGAAGTGACTAGGACGTCGTTGCGGCCGACCAGGCATCTGTGGCTCTCTTCTTGAATGACTTTACCATAAACGCAAAGCAATAAACGCGATAACAACAAATTGAAAGGTCACGCGAACAATGGCAAGTTGATCGAGACTTCACACGCACTGGTAACTGGAACTCTGCAATAGGGGCAGTCAGTCTAGGCACAGAAAATATTGTGGAACAACCAGTTTTTGGCAGCAACCTGTATGAAATGTCAGGAGATAGACAGAAAAGTGCACATAACTGGCAATGAGATGGAGCAAAATGAGAGAAAAAATCAATTGCCTTCCTTGGGGAATTGAAGGGTATGAGTTCCTTGGGGGATTGAAGAGTATACCTGTCCCTAACTTTAGACGTTGCCCACAACTGCTTCCTGAAGGTATCACGCTGGGCACAATATCACCTTTAGATGCAAATGACCTTGTTGCCCTGGCCATTGATTCGCCACAGCCGCCTCCAGGCAGCCCTGCTGCTAGCCCGAACTCTGATGACGCGTTCGACAACATGATTACCCCGGACCTGAACCATTCTCAAAGACTGGACCTTTGTCTTTTGTTTGCATCATACCACGACGTTTTTCATTTCGCTTCACCAAAGCATGGACAAACATCTCTGCTGACCCATCGAATTGACACCGCGGACGCAAGACCAATTCATCGACGCCCTTATTGTGTCTCGGTGACTGAGCGCAGCGTCGTTCGAACGGAACTTAACAAGATGCTCGCTAAGGACAACATCAAGACACTTTCGAGTCCTCGGGCGTCGCCTATGATACCTGTAAAAAATAAAGATAATACCTGAAGGTTCTGCGTCGACAACCGGCACCTCAACGAAATCACCAAGAAAGGCGTCTATTCTTTGCCATGAATAGACGACGCCCTTAGTTTCCTCCATGGTGCACGGTAACTTTCTTCTATAAACCTTCGTTCAGGCTGTGGGATAACATAACTTTAAAGTTTCCGCACTGAAGGTTCAACAATGACTGCCCCTAAATCGGGGCACACACACAGTTTTCTTGCTCAGTTTGGGCGAGTGTTCTTATCGCTGGCGCCCGTGTTTGGAGGCGTCGCCACGACGTGCAGGTGCAGAAGGGGCGCCGATCCATTTCGCCACACCACCCTCCACGCAGATAGAAGCCGTCAAGGTTGAAGAGGTTTGCCCCGCCGTGGTGGTCTAGTGACTAAGGCACTCGGCTGCTGACCCGCAGGGCGCGGGTTCGAATCCCAGCTGTGGCGGCTGCATTTCCGATGGAGGCGGAAATGTTGTAGGCCCGTGTGCTCAGATTTGGGTGCACGTTAAAGAACCCCAGGTGGTCTGAATTTCCGGAGCCCTCCACTACGGCGTCTCTCATAATCATAGAGTGGTTTTGGGACGTTAAACCTCACATATCAATCAAGTGTTGAAGAGGTTTGGGGACCCGCACCTGGCGTCCAAGGCGGGTGGTGTAGGTTGCGAGCTTAGGCGTTGCGGGCTGTAGTCGGCGAATTACTGGAGGCGTGCGGAGGGTGGTAGGCTCTTGGGAAAGGTTGTAATGTGGCTTTAGGCGGTCGATGGAAACGCGTACATCCTTTCCGCTTATTTGCAGGGTGAATTTTTTGTCGTCGCGACAGATGACTTTGTAAGGTCCGGAGTAAACCTGCTGGAAAGAGGCGCGCACGGTGTCGTCGCGGAGGAAGACATGCGAGCATGTTGCCAGGTCCTTAAACACGAATGGGGTCGGCATGGTGTGGCGAGTCACTGGGGAGGGGCGCAGCGCCCATTGTGCGACGGTGTCGAGCGACGAAGTCTGCAGGGTCCGAGCTGGTTACATCAGAGATCGGAGCGGAGAGGAGTTCTCCGGGTAGGCGAAGCGGCTCCCCGTAGACGAGTTCCGCGGGCGTACGTGGCTTGAATATCTGGCTTAAAAGTTTTCTTTCAAGCCAGACATTTGCGGAGACCGAGAGCGACGGCGGGGAGAGCATCTAGCCAGGTTGAGTGAGGGTGGCACATGATGGCTGCCTTGAACTGCCGGTGAAACCGTTCAATCATCCCGTTGGCGCAAGGGTGGTTGCTAGTTGTCCATGGACGTTCGAACCCCGTGGAGAGCCTGTCGAGCCTGAGGAGTTGAGATTCGAATTGCCTTCCTTGATCGGTGGTGACTCGACGAGGAGCGCCGAAGCGTGAAACCCCGCTGGAGAAGAAGGCTGATTCGACGTCTTTTGCGGTGATCTTTTTGAGCGGCCACACCTCGGGCCAACGAGTATAACGATCGATGGCGGTGAGGCAATTGCGGTAAGGGCCGGCTGGTGGGAGGGGGCCAATGATGTCGATGTGGATGTGCTGAAACCGTTCCGTCGGGAGGGGAGAATTCTCTGAGTGGCGACGTGACGCGCTGGGTGATTTTGTCGCGCTGGCATTGAATGCATGTGCGTGCCCAGGTGCGGCAGTCCCGTTGCATTGAGGGCCACGCGTACCGGTCTGTCACGAGGCGTTTAGAAGCTTGGATACCGGGATGACTGAGGTTTGTGTAACTGGTTGAAGATGCTTTGGCGATACAAAGAAGGGACCTATGGTCTCACTCGTCCTGTTGATATGTCCCAGTAAAGAGCTTCCGTTGACCCAGAGATGGTAACTTTTTGAAGTTTAAGCAAAGAGCCATTCTCGAGGAGCTGCTAGAGTTCGGTATCCGTTTTTTTGAGCTTCGGCGAGGGCGTCGGTTGTAAAGGTTGGTAGCTCGACAGCCGAGACGCGAGAGAGTGCGTCGGCCACCACGTTTTCCTCTCCGCTGATATGGCGGATATCCCTGGTGAATTGAGCGATGATGGACAGCTGGTTCTGTTGGACTGGTGGAAGTTTTTCGTGGCATTTGGAGAAGGCGTAAGAGATAGGTTTATGATCGGTGTATATGGTGCAGTGCTGTGCCTCCAGGATATAGCGCAAGTGTTGGACTGCTTCGTAGATGGCAAGGAGCTCTCTGTAGTAGGCTGGCCAAGTCGTCTCTGCACGGGTGAGGTTGCATCGCCGATGCTGCCGGAAAGTGGGGGTGGTTTCGGGGAAGAGACTTTCGTCGAGAAGAACGGCTAGGGGCGCCGGTTGTTTCTCACACGCTGCATGAGATAGGTTCCGACGGTGGTGCTAGAGACATCTGTTAAAAGACCCAGGGGCGCCTCTGGCTTGGGATGGGAGAGCAGCGTAGCGTTGCAGAGGGCAGTTTTGCAGTATTCGAACGCTTGCGTTAAGGCAGGGGTCCAAGTGACAGGATGGTTGCCGCGTTGGCCGGCCAACGCGTCATGGAGAGGGGCCTTATATATGGCGCTTCAGGCACGAAGCACCTGTAATAGTTAAACACGCCCAGGAAACGGCGGAGGTCCTTCGCTGTGGCAGGCAGCGCATAATTTTTCAGGGACAGGATGCAGTCAGGCAAGGGTCTAGTTCCTTCTGAAGAGATTTCATGGCCAAGAAACGTGACGACGGGGGCGCCGAGCGTGCTCTTCTGAACGTTTATGAGTGAGCCTTGTTCGTCGAGACACTGGAACAGTTGACGAAGGTGTTGGTGATGTTTCGTTTCGTTGCGGGAGAAGATCAAGATATCGTCTAGGTAGACGAAACGGAAGTCCAGGCCGCGGACGACGTCGTCGTTGAAGCGTTGAAAGGTTCGACATGCGTTGCGGAGACCAAAATTCATGAAAGGGAATTAGAATAGACCGAAAGGCGTGATAATTGCGGTCTTTGGGACATCATCTGGGTTTACAGGAATTTGTGTGTAGGCCTTTACGAGGTCCACCACTGAGAAGATAGTACTGCCGTCTAAGCGGTGTGCAAAGTCCTGTATATGACGGACGGGGCACCTGTCGGAGACGGTGCGGGCGTTGAGGGCACAATAATCTCCGCATGGGCGCCAACATTGGTCTTCTTTGGTACCAGATGAAGCGGTGAGGCGTAAGGTCCTTCCGAGCGGCGGGCAGTACTTACGCGGAGCATGGCTTCATATTCGGCCTGTGCAATTCGTAGGCGGTTCGGGGCTAGCCGACGGGCGCGGCTTGAGAACGGGGGTCCGGGAGTAGTACGAATGTAGTGCACGGTTGAGTGGCCCACATCTCGCGGATGCCCGCTAGATCAAGTCAGGTCGGAAAATCCTGCGAGGATGTCATGGTGTGGCGACTGGTTCCCAATGGTGAGTGCCTTGACGTTAGACTGCTGGGTGGTCGCACGTTCGCCCGGCGTGAAGAGGCCTGTTGTAGCGTCGATAAGTCGGTCATATCGGCAGTCAGGTAGAAGATTGTAGTACGCCAAGACGTTGGACCCTATGATCTGCTGTGCGATGTCGGCGATGACGAAATTTCATGAAAAATCTCGACACAGGTTTTTGAAGCTGATGTAAAGGCGGAGGGAGCCGTAGGTCTTGATGGTCGAATGGTTCGCCGCGCTGAGCTCAAAGGACGTGCAAGGACGCTTGTCACGCAGGAAGGTTCGGGGAAAGCTACAGATGTCAGAGCCACAGTCGACGAGAAACCGCCGCTTGGTGAGTTGGTCGTTGACGAATATGCGACGACCTCTAAGTTGGCAGCTCGCGGCCGTCTCTACGGGCTGCCGTTGAAGTTTTCCTGACGGACCCGCAGGTCGCGGGTTCGATTCCCGGCTGCGGCGGCTGCATTTCTGATGGAGGCGGAAATGTTGTAGGCCCGTGTACTCAGATTTGGGTGCACGTTAAAGAACCCCAGGTGGTCAAAATTTCCGGAGTCCTCCACTACGGCGTCTCTCATAATCAAATGGTGGTTTTGGGACGTTAAACCCCACAAATCAATCAAGTTTTCCTGACGTCCAGCTGAGCAAGGTGGTTGACATTTCCGGGCTTTTTCCCCGAAGCGGCTATGGTAGTAGCAAGGGTCGTTATCATTTCCGTGCGATGAAGCGGCGTTGTTGTTTTGGCTTTGGGAGCGTTTTGTGGACGCAGCGTCAGGCTTTGATCCAGGCGCCTTTAAACTTAGTCCAGCTGATGGGTGATTTTGTCGACATGGCGCTAGCTCGCTGCTGAACTGTCGGGTGTCAACGACGTTGACGGTGAGAGGCGATGCTGGTATCTAAATCTTGACGACTTGATCTGCGATGTTAGAGAGCTGGTCCAGCGGCAGATTCGGCTGCACCTGGAGGATGGCCTGCGTATGTGAGCATAGACGCTGAAACCAGATGATACGAAGGAGGGAGTCGTCAACCGGGGTGCTGCCCAAGAGGTCACACATGTAACGCAGGAGCTGCGATGGCTTGCGGTCACCGAGTTCTTCGGGCTGGAGTAGGTGACGCACCTTCTCGTCTTGTGAAGGTGAAAGCCGGTGGATCAGTTTCCTCTTCAGGTGTAGGTAATGCTTATCAGCCGGGGGATTCGCAAGTATATCGCGAACCTCAGCCGCATAGCGAGAGTCTAGATGGGGGACGATGTAGTCATGGCGCATCCGGTCCTGGGTGTTGCGTGCAGTGGAAAATGGCGTCTCGACTTGAGCGAACGACACGTCAGGCGCCTCTGCCCAAAACGGCGGAAGTTTGACGGCGACGCGACAAACGTCCGTGTTCGTGGCAGCCACAGCAATGGAGGCGCCCGAGGTGGCAGGGACCGCTGGAGCGAATTTTCGGAGGCGTGATCCAAGTGGGGTGGTGCACGGTCGTCGGACGAGAGTGCTTCATTTTCATTGCGCTGCGGCTGTTCTCGGAGCTGCTGCTCTTGCTTCTGAATCATTTGCTGCTGGGCTAGCACTTGTTGTTACAGTTGTTTTACTTGTTGTTGAAGGGCAGCAAGGGTTTCCTCGTCGGCCATGGCGGTGCGGCACGTTTGTTTTCCGGGTCACCAGATGTGGGATAACATAACTTTAATGTTTCCGCACTGAAGGTTCAACAACGACTGCCCCTGAATTGGGGCACACACACAGTTTTCTTGCTTATTTCGGGTAAGAGTGTTTCTATCGCTGGTGCCCGTGTTTGGAGGCATCGCCGCGACGCGCAGGCGCAGAAGCGGCGCCGACCCGTTTAGCCCCAAGGCTGTTAGCAAATAGCTGTCCATGAAAATGATCGGCAGAAGACCGCCTTTATTTCACCATTTGGTCTATATCAGTTTAGAGGCTTGCCCTTTGGGTTGTGCGCAGCAACATTTAAGCGCATGATGGACTTGCTGCTGAGAGGTTCCAAGTGTTCGATATCCTTCTGCTACCTGGATGATGTCATCAATTTTTGCCGACGAAAACTGCTCACCTGCAACGCTTGTGGGCTATTTTGCAAGTCTTTGGCACCACCGGTCTTCAACTCAACTTTTCGAAATGCTTCTTTGGCTGCCGAGAAATCACCCTGCTTGGCCATCTTGTTGACGCTGTGGGTATACTACCTGATACAGCGAAAGTACGCGCTGTCACCAACTTCCCTAATTCACGTTCTTCCAAGGCCGATCGCTCGTCCTTCGGCCTGTACTCATATTTTCACCGCTTTGTTAAAGATTTCGCAGTTATTGCGCAGCCCCTCCCATGTCTTTTGAAACAAGGACGTCCCTTTCTCTTGGGGACATGACTAAGCGTCGGCTTTTTCTCATCTTGTCGACCTATTCACGTCACCCCCTGTGTTGGCCCATTTCGACGACTCTCCGCCCACCGAAGTACACACCGATGCCAGTGGTCACGGTATTGGTGCTGTCCTCGGTCAAAATCAACCTGGTCACGACTGTGTAATTGCTTACGCCAGTCGCTCCCTCTCCGCAGCTGAGCGGAACTGTTCTATAGTCAAGAAAGAGTTTCTTGCCCTTCTTGTGGCTGTCGGAAAATTTCGTCAATATCTTTACGGCAGACCATTCACTGTGGTGTGTGATCACCATGCCTTATGCATGGCTGTGTTTACTCAAATATCCGGCTGGTCGAGTTGTCGTTGGGCACTACGACTTCAAGAGTACACGTTCCCTGTTGTCTACAAGTCGACCAACCAGAGTCCTCAGTGAACAATGCTATTCCGTCTGTGCTTGCTGTAACTGACCTGTTCAACGTTTCTGCTAAGCAACGACGTTACCTGACTTTTCATAACATTATCGACTACCTCAACTCTACAGCTCCCGATTCATCCATTCGTCCCTTTGTGCTACGCGACGGCAGGTTGCTACGTCGCAGTGTGATACCCGATGGTCTTGAGCTCTAACTTGTGATTGCGGCACATCTTTATTTTGGCTGTTCTGGCTCAGCTTCATGACGTTCCCATGGCGGAGCACCTCGGCGTTTCCCGCATCAACGATCGTTCTTGCCGTCACTTTTACTTGCCAGGAAGTATAAGTCAGTACGTCGTTACGTTACCTCGTGCGATCTTTGTCAGCATCGGAAGAAGTCAACACTACCACCTGCCGGCTGTCTTCAATCGCTCGACTTCCCATATGAACCATTTCATCGTGTCGGCGTCGATTTGCTTGGTCTGTTTCTCTCATCTGTCTCGGTAAATCAATGGATCGCCGTTGCCATGAACTATACCTCACGATGGGACTCTACCACACGATGGGACTATACCACACTATCAATGACCTTTGTGATGTTGTTATGTTGTGTGAAACATGCAATTCAAATGATGTAAATATATTCCAACTACCTCCAAATAAGACATTTCACTTAAACATAACAACTCTACGTGGTGGTGGCGTGCCTCTGTTGATTTAGAATGCTATAACACGCGATATAATAGAACAGTTTACGACAATATCGCGCCAAATGTTGAGTAATTGTGTGTCCAAGCCGACGGTGTTAATTTCGCTGTGTGCTATCCCCACCTGATGGAATGGTCGCAGAGTTTCTAACATTTACTGATCACCTGTTAACATATGCGCGTGAAAACAGGCAAAAGGTGATAATCGGTGGTGACATAAATATCGGTATGGGCTCGTATAACACTACACAGCATAATTTATTAAATATAATGTCTTCTAACCGGCGTATAAACATAATAGAATGTAGCACTAGAATCACACACTATTCTGAAACCAAACAAGATTTATTTATCACAAAGATATGATCCTTCACTTGTTAAAAGCACTCTGCTGACTTAACCCACACAGTCACAATCCAGTATGCGTATTTATTGACCCCATAAAAGAACCTCCTTACAAAAAAACAATAATCGAATTTCAAGACAATAATGAAAATAATGTGGCAGCTTTCCAAACAGAGCTGCAACAATTAGGTTGGGAGGATGTAATTAAGGAAAACGATGCCAATAGAGCATACAATAGCTGCGTCAAGAAGTTTCTTGTAACATATCAAAAACAATTTACCACAAAACAATATGGACCAAAATCATCTCGGAAACCATAAATAATAAAAGATATAATAAAGAAAATAAAGAAACAAAAAAGTTGTAGGCCGGGCTCATCAAAACTCGTGAACTTGCTGACCTTAAGGAATTGAAGGGGTATAGGAAGAGAATAAACAAGAAAAGAAAAAAAACTAGAGATAACTCCTTTCTTGAGTTCTTTTCATTTTTTGAAAGAACCTAAAAAAATATGGAAGAGCATTATTAATATCAAGGAGCGTACTCAGACTGCAGAACCAATAAAAAACAATTGGCGTAGTTTGTTCACTAGTATCCAGTACTGATATTGTAAAGACGCTTAATGAGTGCTTTCTCAACAGGAAGACGCAAACACAAGTGCACACAAACCTGGGATCCAACCCATCTTTGTGCTCAATCGCGAATGCAATATTGTTTCGCCCAACTAACGTGAACGAGATGCGCACAGTAATAATGGCGATGAAAAACTCTAAAAGTTGCGATCAATGTGGCGTACAGGTCCGCCCAATTAAACGTGTAATTCAAAGTATAGCGCCTGTTCTAGTACACATCTATAACACAGCAATTCCTTCAGGTCTCTTCCCTTCAAGAATGAAGAGAGCCAAAGTGATACCAATATATAGAAAGGCAGACAAGCTGAACATCCAAAAATACCGCCCCTTATAGGTATTGCTTCATTTTTCAAAAAGTCTTGAAAAATAATTTTAGCTCAAATGTCATCATTTTATAAAAATCATCATATCTTGGAATCTCAGTACGGATTCCGAAAAAATAGGTCCACGCAATTAGCACTCTTTCATCAGAAAGATTACATACACAGCATCTTCGAGAAGAAGCTGTTGACAATGGGTATATTTGTGGAATATATTCTGTCTTTTGATCATATCAATTATAATATATTACTAGGAAAGCTGGAGACCTATGAAATCGGGGTCACTCCGTTACAGTTTACTAGGTCATATTTATTTCAAACAAGGCAATATGTACAGATAAATGATTTTAAATCATCGACTGCGAATATAAAAACAGGTGCTCCACAAGGTAGTATCCTGAGTCCCCTGCTTTTTACTTCATGTCTAATTCACGTAGTCTTGATATACAGTAATGCTAAGTATATAATGTAGGCGGACGAAATGATCATTTTCCTTACACCTTCATGTTACACCACACTAATGAACACAGTCAATGAGTTGCTCTGGAACACGTCAACATGGTGAATGAGAAATCATCTCAAAATAATCTGCAATAAAAAGTGGTAATTATTCACGCCAAAGGAAAAGTCGTTCTAAACAATTACCTGGGTATTGTACAACAGAAACATCGAAATATTTTCACGTATTTCTGCAGCACTTTACATAGGGACTGACACGTGCACTATGTTATAAAAAAAACTTAGCCGTATCAAAGGCATGCTTAATATTAACAGATATCGTCTACCAACATTCGTAAAACTAATAATATATCAGTCACTATGTGCAACACACATTAATTACGCTGATCTCGTATGGGGTACTACCACTGAATCAAACCTTAATAAAATACACCTATTACAAAATAAATAATACGTATAATAGCTAATGTAACAAACTAACATCACACTGAGGACCTCTAAGACAGTACAACATCCCCACAATCTTTTCGTTCCACAACCATTTCCTTCTTCTTGTATGGCACTAGAATATAAAATCAGAAAATGGCATATTCTACAACATAGCCGGTCTACAGAGAAGCACAGCAGCCTATACTACCCGTCACAGTGGAGTATGTTCTATAGACAAATCACGAACTAATTTCGGCATGCAAACGTTAAAGAACAATTTACTCAGATGGCTTAATTCACTCGAAAATGCTGGTTTTATTACATCAAACATAGCGCTGTCTCAATCACCTTCTCTAAATCAGTCACTCTCTTAGTGCTTTTTTTTCTTCTTTTTTCATCGTTCCAATTTAATATGACTACCTTTGCGAAGAACGCGCTTGAGCTTGTCTACAGTTGCGTTGTATAAAAGTGTTTCCTCACGCACACCTATGTTTATGTTGTGCACATTATACTGTTTTGTTTTTATTTAATTTTGCCTGTTTTGTCTAAATGTTGATCTATTTTAATGTCGTCCTGAATATAAGCACGTATTCCGCCATCTCCCCCAACTCCTGCCACCATAGAAAACGGGGGCCAAGAACTCCTCAATCTGCTCACAGCATCTTTTTTCTAGGCCTCTGCCGTTGTATAGCATTGTTACAATGGAAATAAGCATATAAATGAATGAATTCTTATTAATAATACTGGAACGTCACTGTCATTTTTGTCCGAAGACTAAGATATATATATATATATATATATATATGCAGTTGATTGATTCTCAAAGATGCTGCAGTCCTGGCCACCAGCTTCTTGTATTAAGAATGGGTCAGTTTGAGAGGAGATGCTACTAAAAAGTTTCTAATTTCAAATATTTAATTAGTTATATCCCTTTCCGACTCGAACTTTTTCTAGGGCAGAACAAACATTTTTAATGTTCTTTTCGAGATAAGAGGCCATTGACAAGCATTCATAAAAATAAAGAAGGCTTTTAAGTACAATTATTTTCATAGGAGAACAATTTCCAGTGTACTGGACACTGGGATTTGTTTATTGCACATATGTGATGGCGTAGTGGTTAGAGCATCCGCCTCGCATTCAAGAGGTCCGTGGTTCAAATCCCGGTACGGCGCAGTTCCCAACCGGATTAAAAAAAAAATCCGCGTGTTGATGGAACTGCATTAAGAGGCCTGGGGTGCGGCCTCACCGGCAAACACCGCCGAGAACGCACTCCCTCACCAGAGAAGGATTGGCCACCATGGTGCAGTATCTGGCCACTACCTCCCACATGCTTACGTCAAATAACTCACGGCCCTCAGTTCCCAGCAGCCGCGAAGCAAGTGACCACGGCGGTGGTCAGATGTGCAACGCAGCAGAGGGTGCTAAGAATTTCTGGATCCGGACAGGCCGCCATTGGAAGCTGAACTTGGCAACGTTTAACGCTAGAACCTTGTCTAGTGAGGGAAGTCTAGCTGTACTATTCGAGGAGCTAGAGGGTGTAAAATGGGATATAATAGGGCTCAGTGAGGTTAGGAGGACAGATGAGGCCTTTACGATGCTACAGAATGGGCACGTCCTTTGCTACAGGGGCTTGGCAGACAGAAGAGAACTGGGAGTAGGGTTCCTAATTCACAGAAACATAGCTGGCAACATAGAGGAATACTATAGCAATAATGAAAGGGTGGTAGGAATCGTAATTAAACTGAATAAATGATAAAAGTTGAAGGTAGTGCAGGCTTACGCGCCTACATCCAGCCATGATGACGCTTCAGTTGAAAGCTTCTATGAAGACGTGGAATCAGCAATGAGTAAGGTAAAAACACAGTATACTATAGTGATGGGCGACTTTAATGCAAAGGTAGAGAAGAAGCAGGCTGGAGACCAGGCAGTAGGAGATTATGGCATCGGTGCTAGAAACGCCAGAGGAGAGCTACTAGTAGAATTCCCAGAACGCAATAATTTACGGATTTTGAATACCTTCTACCGAAAACGAGAAAACCGCAAGTGAACATGGAGGAGCCCTAATGGCGAAAATAAGAACGAAATAGACTTTATAATGAGTGCACACCCTGGAATCGTGCAGGATGTGGAAGTGATTGGCAAGGTACGATGCAGTGACCATAGAATGGTACGGTCTCGAATTCACCTAGACTTGAAGAAGGAACGACAGAAACTGATACGCTAGAAGCCAATCAATCAGCTAGCACTGAGAACGAAAGTACAGGAATGCAGAGTGTCGCTGCAGAACAGGTACTCGGCTCTTAGTGAGGAAACCAACCTTAGCGTAGATACAATGAATGATAATCTGACGAGTATCATTACGGAGTGTGCAGTGGAAGTTGGAGGCAGGGTAGTTAGACAGGACACTGGCAAGCTTTTCCAGGAAACGAAGAACCTAATTAAGAAGCGTCAAATCATGAAAGTGTCAAGTACAACAGACAAAATAGAACTGGCAGAGCTTTCGAAGTTGATTAATAGACGTATGGTATGCGATGTAAGAAGGTATAACATGGAGAGAATTGAACACGCTCTGAAAAACGGAGGAAGTGTCAAAACATTGAAGAGGAAACTTGGGATAAGCAAAAGTCGGATGTATGCACTAAGGGACAAAGAAGGCAAAATAACTACCAATATGAATAGGATAGTTAAAATAGCGGAGGCGTTTTCCAGAGATCTGTACAGTAGCCGTGACAACCACGACATTAATACTATAAGAACTAGCAGTTACTCAAATTGCACCCCACCAGTAATGAAAGAAGAAGTCAAAAAAGCTTTGGAGAGCATGCAAAGGGGCAAAGCTGCTGGTGAGGATCAGGTAACATCAGATCTGCTGAAAGATGGAGGACAGATTGTGTTAGAAAAACTAGCCACCCTGTTTACGAGGTGTCTCCTGACGGGAAGAGTACCAGAGTCTTGGAAGAACGCTAACATCATCTTAATACGTAAGAAAGGAGATGACAAGGACTTGAAGAATTACAGGCCGATCAGCTTGCTCTCTGTAGTATACAAGCTATTTACAAAGGTATTTGCTAACAGAGTAAAGAAAACATTAGAATTCAATCAACTAAAGGAACAAGCAGGATTTCGAACAGGCTACTCAACAATTGACTACATTCATACTATCAATCAGGTAATAGAGAAATGCTCAGAGTATAACCAACCACTATACATAGCCTTTCATAAATTACGAGAAGGCGTTCGATTCAGTAGAAATATCAGCCGTCATGCAAACACTGCGGAATCAGGGCGTAGATGAAGTATTAGTAAACATTCTGGAAGAAATCTACTGGGGATCAACTGCTACCATAGTTCTTCATAAAGAAAGCAACAGAATACCAATCAAGAAGGGTGTAAGGCAGAGGACACAATTTCCCCAGTGCTATTTATCGCGTGCTTACAGGAGGTTTTCAGAAGCCTAGAATGGGAACAGTTAGGGATAAGAGTCAATGGAGAATACCTTAGTAACCTGCGCTTCGCCGATGACATTGCATTGCTGAGTAAGTCGGGGGACGAATTGCAACTCATGATTACGGAGTTAGACAAGGAGAGCAGAAAGGTGGGTCTTAAAATTAATCTGCAGAAAACGAAAGTTATGTACAACAACCTCGGCAAGGAGCAGCGCTTCGAGATAGGCAATAGTGCACTTGAAGTTGTAAAAGACTATGTCTACTTTGGGCAGGTAATAACCGCAGAGCCGAACCACAAGATTGAAGTAACTAGAAGAATAAGAATGGGGTGGAGCACATTCGGCAAGCACTCTCAAATTATGACAGGTAGATCGCCACTATCCCTCAAGAGGAAGGTATATAACAGCTGTATCTTGCCGGTACTTAGCTACGGAGCAGAAACCTGGAGACTCACAAAGAGGGTTCAGCTTAAATTGAGGACGACGCAGCGAGCAATGGAAAGAAAAATGGTTGGTGTAACCTTAAGAGACAAGAAGAGATCAGAGTGGATTAGGGAACAAACGGGGGTTAAGGATATCATAGCTGAAATCAAGAAGAAGAAATGGACATGGGCAGGGCATGTAGCGCGTAGACAGGATAACCGCTGGTCATTAAGGGTAACTTAGTAGATTCCCAGAGAAGGGAAGCGGGTTAGGGGGAGACAGAAGGTTAGGTGGGCAGATGAGATTAAGAAGTTTGCGGGTATAAATTGGCAGCAGCAAGCACAGGACCGGGTTAACTGGCGGAACTTGGGAGAGGCCTTTGTCCTGCAGTGGACGTAGTCAGGCTGATGATGATGATGATGATATATATATACGAGGTACCAGACTTTCCTGTATATCTGAGCAACATAATAACTAGTACTCTCACAAGAGTTCAAGAGTTACTCTTATGTTTTTCTTAATACTACCTCACGGCCACGTGGATAGGGCGCGCACGGTGGTGACTGCCGCGCGCAATCGATCCAGGCGGCCGTGACTACCCCTAACAGGTTTTTAAGCCCGCCACATGGGGTATATAAAGGGGTCTCGAGCTTCTCTACAACCGGCTGTCCACTCAGGAGCACCTCAAGCAGATACTAAAGACGTCTTAGGTAAGACCCTGCCGTTTTTAGTTAATTATTATATACTCTGAATTGTTGCTTTTCTTTGCTCTTCGAATAGATGCCATCGCAGAACCACGTAAAGGTTAGCAGGACTATCAAGATACAGAAGACGAGGTAACGCTATATTACCATTTGGAATTGCTTTTTTGGTTATTCCGTCTATATTTTCAGGCAAAAACTACAGACCTTATCAGTTCAAGCTACGAGAACGGTGCCTATGACTATATTGAAACCATGGGGGCACTTGCGGAACCTGATCGAGGCGTGGAATAAGTACCACTATCAAATATGTTCGAACCAGGAACAGGGACTAGAGAAGATGGAAAAAGTTTACTATCCCCTCCAAGCTGGACACTGCAGTTACACTCAGTTACAAAAAAAGAGAAAGCTTGTCTATGATGTTCTTCCCACTGGAGACGTAAAAGAAGCTCAGACAATTCGTCATTACATTGGCACAGGCTTGAAACCCACCCAGTACGCAATCGCTGCCGTCGCACTCCACACACAAGGAACAAATCTCCCAAACGGCCAGGTCCTACACGTTTGCAGCTGGAGCAATGACACATGCCGATATGTAATCTTCAATGACTTCGTCAGACGACCAAACCGCTTGTCAATTTGTCTACAAACGCCACCGGAAGGGACCTCTACAATCTCATCCAGTATTTCAGTAGTGAGCCCCGACTACCGGAATACATTAAAATGGGAGGAAATGATTGGGGTTGCGACAATAGAGAAAAAACACAGCTGAGACTGTCCATATAAGTGCTACCGGAATAAAAGTACTGATTTGAAACTTTTTGAGTGTCTTACTGATAAATCGTACTGTTCATCAATGTATAAGCGATATAATAAGTTTAAAGCATTTGATAGCAAACTTCGACGACTTTGAGCGTATCTATCTATCTATCTATCTATCTATCTATTTATCTATCTATCTATCTGTCTATAGACTTTAAGGTCTCCTGGATGTTTCGATAAAGCTATCGATACCAGAATTTGTATGGCATAACAGGAAGGCATGGCGAGCATAAATAACTACTCATAACATAAAAATCATGAATTGTATTTCATAAATGTCATCAATTACATTTCATGGTCTTGCTGCTCTTGCGGTGGTTTTTTCACAAGACATATAGCAAAACTGGTATGGTATGACATGGCTGCATGGGGAACATAAGTGACAGACCCGAACGTGAAAATCACGACATGCATGTCATGTAAGTCCTGACTGCACACCATGCTCATGGTGCTATCGCGGCCGTTTCGCTAGCTTCACAAATACCAAATTTGGTATTACGTGACGGGAACGGACGACCAAGGTAACATGACAATGATCATATGTGTGTCATGTAAAACATGAATAAATGCTACGCTCATACAGCACGCGTGGTCGTTTCACTAGCTGCACACGTACCAAATTTGGTATCACGTGACGTGAATAGCCTACAAAGGTAAATGACACGTCCGAACATGGTAATCATGATATACGTGTTATGTAAAACATGACTACATGCTAGGATTATAGACTGCTCGCGGCCGTTTCGCTAGCTCACGTATTACCAATTTTGGTAATACGTGACGTGAATTGATTGATATGTGGGGTTTAACGTCCCAAAACCACTATATGATTATGAGAGACGCCGTAGTGGAGGGCTCCGGAAATTTAGACCACCTGGGGTTCTTTAACGTGCACCCAAATCTGAGCACACGGGCCTACAGTGACGGGAATGGCAACGAAGGTTAATGACACGTACAAACATGATAATTATCTAATGGAATTCATCGACAGCAGAATTTACGTCCACCTCAGAACGTTGTGCTGATTTTAAGAGTCATACCAAATTTCCTCATTCGTGCTTCGCATTTCATTGAATCCCATTCTACGTGGGATCTGCAATTTTTTTTTTACCTCAACCACTACAGTTGGAAAATAGAGCCTAAATGTGAGTCGAAACGCTATTTGTGACAAATTTCTCACAATATTCAAGCGATAATTGTGCTTCATCCTCTCCCAAAGTATTTAAATCACTGAATACAAGAGCATATAAAACAGAAATTGTGAATACATTACTTGTGGAGAAATTTGTGTTTCTTTTATAAAAAACGCTAAACATGCAGCAGAATGCAATTTTTTGTCAAGGCGAAAAATGAAACTAAAGTGAATAAACTATTACAGCCATAAAAGTGTTGTGCCATGATATCGTGAAAAAATTATTGTGTAATGGTATTTATTTGAACCAATAATATATATATATATATATATTATATATATATATATATATATATATATATATATATATATATATATTACTTAACGCGACAATGTTTTACTTGGGTAGATAGATATACAATGTAGCTAAAGTACCTTTTGCATCGGCGGGACTCAGTATAAGTGTCTTAGCCAGATTGTAAAGAAAAGAAAGAGAGAGAGAATAAATAAACTATGAAGAGCACACACAAACACCCAAAAGTCAGAATTAACAGGTCACAAACTTCCGGCATCGTGCGTGTCCGCTTTCTGTCCCTCCACCACACGTCGAAACGAGTTTTCGAACCGAATACCCACAATGTCATCGGAACAGGAAAACTACCGCGTTCCTTTTCTCTCACCGCCGCACACTATAGGCGGGCTTCGCCTCATAGATTGTCCAGCTCGCCCGCCTCACTACAGTGTCTCGGCGGGCTGGCGGCTGTTTGCTGAAATGTATATATGCCGGAATTCTTACGATAAGATGTATCTGTAGGATAAATATGAATGGCATGTGGTAAAATGAAAATAGTCGTATACATTCCAGGGTCAGCATATTATACATGCCACACTCATGGCGTGCTCTCGGCCCGTTGGCTTAGTTGACGTTCATAAAAATTAGTAATGCTTGAGTAGACTGCATTATGCACACAAATGTCAAGTATTAGCATGAAAATCTTGACATGCTCCTCAGTGTCGCTGTAATTTGCATGCCATGTCATTGGTAGGCTTGTGGCCAGTTCTACAGCTTCACATACGCCTAAATAAGTGATGCATAATTTCATTGTATAAAGAACGTCAATAACAGCTATGGTAACTAGAAAATATTACATGAATTTATTGTGAGCCGTGATTTATACAAGCAGTGCTTGTGGTGCCCTCGAGACCGATTCACTATATTGGTATTCACCAAAATTGGTATGGCAAGACAATACACAATGACAACAATAGATTAATGATTTTAATGACCACATGTTTCATGTCGTTACCGGCAATTCATGTTCGTAATACAGCTAACTCACGCAGTTGCAGTCCTGGTATATACCAAGCTATCAAAACGGCCGCGAGAGTACCAGGAGGGTGACATGTTGGCCATGTTACACATGCATGCATGCCATGATTTTCATGTTACCACCTGTCCCTAATGTTCGTGGTAGAGTCACATGACAAAGCACCACTTTTTGTGTATCTTCGAATAGCGAATCAGCCGCAAGCACACTATTAACACTGCGTTTAGATCATGCAGTACATAGCATGCATGTTATGAGTTTCATTTTTAGACCTGTCGTCTGAGTTTGCCATACAGTCACGTCAAGCAATATCAGCGTATGTGTATATCAAGCTGGTGGTACGGCCAGCAGCATGCCATAAGCGTGGTAATTAGTAAGTAGAACATGCCGCACGTGACCGGCAAGTCATGAGTTTGAAGCTACCACTTCGAACTTTTCTTATTATTGTGTTACACATATAGCATAGCGATTTCGACATGAAATTCGTTTCAATAAATCACAGCTACAAACCCTTTGTACACGAGATGCGTGATAAGACTTAAATGCTAAAACTAGTTATACATGTTTGCCACGCACTCTTGTCACGTCGTACTAACTGTGATATATATAAAGTTATCGAGGCAGTGGCGTTGAAGTCCTGCTGTTCATCACATGCGTCCTAATATTTTAATGTTATAACCCGCCACTTAAATTCCTCATGTGGATATAGTATGCCATACTAATATTGGTAGAGAACCTGTTAACGAAACGGCCAGGACAGCTAAAAGTCGTAGGTGGCTATATAGATAGACAGATCGATAGATAGATAGATAGATAGATAGATAGATAGATAGATAGATAGATAGATAGATAGATAGATAGATAGATAGATAGATAGATAGATAGATAGATGCATAAAAGGCGCAGCAGTTCGCTGAAAATTGCATCCCATTTGATTAGTGCCAACAGCCGAAGCGCTAAATGACGTGCTGTTCGCAATTTTTATCAAGCTATTACGCGTGCGTACACGTGTAGGAAATTGAACTCGCCACTATTTCTTTTTTGGTCGGCTACAGAGCTACGATATGGTCCTTTTCGGGCTGCAGAAGCGCACGCAATGCGTAAAACAAGTGTGACTCCGCGTAAAACCGACACTGCGCCGCCGCAGGGTCAGGCGGGCCTGGCTGGACCATTTGTGGTGGAGCAGCCGCCGGTTGCGGTGCTTTCCTAGTCGCACTGACTTTAAGTGCCCAAAGATTGAAGCACGCTCTATGGAACATATATTTTTGGGGAAGTGTAACCCCTCAATGACTGCATCATCATCATCATCAGCCTGTCTACGTCCACTGCAGGACAAAGGCCTCTCCCATGTTCCGCCAGTTAACCCGGTCCTGTGCTTGCTGTTGCCAATTTATACCCGCAAACTTCTTAATCTCATCTGCCCACCTAACCTTCTGTCTTCCCCTACTTCGCTTCCCTTCTCTGGGAATCCAGTTGGTGACCCTTAATGACCAGCGGTTATCCTGTCTACGTGCTACATGCCCGGCCCATGTCCATTTCCTCTTCTTTATTGCAGCTATGATATCCTTAACTCCCGTTTGTCCCCTAATCCACTCTGCTCTCTTCTTGTCTCTTAAGGTTACACCTACCATTTTTCTTTCCATTGCTTGCTGCGTCGTCCTCAATTTAAGTTGAACCCTCTTTGTGAGTCTCCAGGTTTCTGCTCCGTAGCTAAGTACCGGCAAGATACAGCTGTTATATACCTTCCTCTTGAGGGACAGTGGCAATCTACTTGTCATAATTTGAGAGTGCCTGCCGAATGTGCTCCACCCCATTCTTATTTTTCTAGTTACTTCAATCTCGTGGTTAGGCTCTGCGGTTATTACCTGCCGCATTCACAGTTAAATATAGCTACACAGTTCTCGTACGCTTTATATAATTGACCCATATGTATAGATATACCATACATATCTGGCCACCTGCATGTGCACGCTCTCGAGGTCAACTCTCGATACATACTGAAATTGGCATAAGCGTAGGCTATACACTATTTACAGGTCTTGGCATGAATAACGTGCTTGTCTGTCACGTTTGTCACGAGACCTTTCCCATCAGTAACTTGTGGCGCCCCTCTAACCATGGTCATTGGATCACGGGTGTGCGTTATACGTAGGTGCATAGATGGATGCAAAACTTAGCTGTGGTGCTGAAAATGCTGGTTTTTCATAACGCTCAGCAGGTCCCACGTTTAGGCAACAATAGTCACTAACTGAGAAACGTACATTCCACCGAACGTAGACAATGTTAGAATGTGAATATGAGCTTCCAACCATTGTTGCTCATATTATTGCTGTACAAATCAAAACAATTTTTAACTCGCATTCCCATTTCAAGGGCATTTTTGTTTTTGGACTATTTTTCCAAATGAAAAAAAATTGTTACATTTTCGCTTTTCTTGGGCTTCTTTGTGAGGGCCGTGCCACTGTCTTTAGGCATGTTTTACGATATTAGTTCACCTATCTCGGAAGCAATTGGCAACTAAGACTGAAAATTGATGCCATTCGAAGCAGTCAGCGGCCTATTGCCACGTTGTGGGGACATCTGTACAAGGCACATTCTATTGGTGGCAACAATGGCATCCTGAATGAGAAGTAGGGGAAAAGAACATATCTCTTGAAATAAGCTAGTTATGAAAAGTTAATCCGGGATCTATAAAGCGGTGGCCTACTGAAACGGTGGTGAAATGTGAGTATTAGACTACAAAAAATGTGGCTTCCCATGACAATTGAATACCACTAGATAAAAAAACAGGGCGATTTATTGTAGTATATGAAACACTTTGGGTAGCCACGTGGTGTATAGTGCGACGCTGTAAATTCAACAAAATATTTAGTTAAGTCGTTGCTGCGCAGAACAGAACAATTTTAATATTGAGCTCTTTTCCTCGGACTATATCATGTTTATGTCCATTAGTCATTCATTTATGGCGCGCAAGAGCTATCACCACCAGGAGATACCGCTATGTTAAAATATTCCCCAAGTCCTTGTCGTGTAAGCTAGGCATTACAAAGTGGATAGGCGGATTTTTTGTAAGGGGAGTAGCTGTGTGCACTTGGCGTGCTTACCAGGCACGAAAACCTTGTTAAAGCTTTTATGTTAGAGCACAGATGTCAGTTTTATTAGAACTAAGCGCTTGCTATGATCTGATTGAGATTTCCCGTTTCTAGGCCCCGAAGCAAAAAATGACAAATGCTGCGTGTTGCATTAATACCGTCGCAAGCTACGTTGGGAAGCTGTGAATATCATGGCCAGCAATCTTTAGTGTAATACTATGCCGCGTTCAAGAAATGCCCAAGTTACAGCTTGTCGAGTCGCAGAAGTAAATGCGTTATCTTTATTCGACGGAGCTAATTTGAAACCAAGATGACTTGAGGGTGATAGTACTACCGTATAATTGAAGTGTAATGTTTTATTACCTTGAAATAAAACTAGATGTCCAGTACTGCAACCACAACTGCCGCTGCACTGGCATCACTCTTGCATAAGGCCTTTTTAAGTGCGAACCACTTTTGGGCCTGAGCTGTTGTGTAGTGTCGTCGTTATGTGGCAAAATGAAGGCACAACATGTAGCATAGCCATCTGTAGATAGTGAGCGCTCGTTCGCGCCAGACAGAGGTCTCCTTCGTGTTGTTCGAGTGCTTTGATGAGGACATTAAGTGCGTTACACTTCAGAGCCTGAGCTACGACATGCTGTCGTCACTGCAATGGCATAACGGAGACAAAAGAACGTTTAAAAATACTAACTTTAACCAACACTCATAATATTACCTAAGAAATATGAGGGCAGCTTCGTGCTGGCTAAGCTATACTCGTCTTCGAACCCGCAGGTTGTGGGATTGAATTTCAGCTGCCGCGGCTGCATTTTCGATGCAGGTGAAAATGCTGTAGTCCTGTGTGCTCAGATTCGGGTGCATGTTAAAAAACCCTAGGCTGTCGACATTTCTTGAGCCCTTCACTACAGCGTCTTTTATAATCATATGGTGGTTTTGGGACGTTAAATCTCTTATATGTATCAATCAGTCAATGAATGAATCAATCAATCAATCAATCAATCAGTTTCGTGCTAGGGCAAGACCAACTCTGTTGGAGGGTTTGACTTTTCATAAGGTATTTACCCTGTCGTAAAGCATAATTTTTGTGAGATTGGACAGCGCCTGCAAGGCCATTATTCGAGTTTCTGTGTATAAGCTACGCACCCGTTACACGTCTGTCAGGTAAAAGGTACACTTCGTTGATGCTGCGTATGACTGATGACGATGAAGAATTATGGCTGGGCACTTTTCAGTGTGTGGGAAGCATTAAACTGCACATTCGTTGCGCATTGTGTGCTGAGTGACGTGTCCGCTTTACTCTTCTGCCGTGCTTGATTACATAGGTTAACGCGATTGCTTGCCAGACATGACACCTCTATAGTTCTTTTTGCACCTGTGCTTTAGGCACCCTCGTTGCCCCGTGTGAAAAAAAATGCACATGTATCTGGTGGAAAGTGGGCTATCAGTGCCTTTTTGTAGCGTTTTCCACGCACTAGAGGGCCAGCCCAGAAAGCCACGCGCTGAAAATAGAGAAGACGTGCAAGTATTATCATCATTAATAGAGTCTTCTTGCACATGTACAAGAACAAACTTTCTGTTTAGACTTGGCTTACCGATACAGGCATTTTTATATCCTGCTAAGGTGACGATTATATATGTAAAAAATACACAAACAATAGAACATATGCTTCTGGCCTGTTCAGACCCCATTTTCTGCGATGTGCTTCAGCGCACACTAAAGAAGGAGTTACCGCGCGACCCGTATGGCATATGCTTTTTGCCGGAAAACACAGTAGAGGGCATTCCTGGTGACCTACTTATGGGGAGGAGAGGCCACGGCTTATGCTGAACAAAAATATAAATCGATCGAACGTGATCAACCGATTGTTTGTCCGGTTAGTTACTACCTTATTGAAAGTGTGGTGCATTTGATACAGGGGTTTCCGACGCTCAACGACCCGCTTGTGTGGAGTTGAGCACTCGATGACCTAAATCTGTCTGAAAAAAAAATATTTTCAGATTGTGTTGGCCAAAGCGTCGCCAATACGTTTTACGCACGTAACCAATGACTTTAAGGGTGAAAGCCGGGAATAAAAAAATTAAAGAAAAAATTTTGATACTTTGGTAGAATACCTGACTACCACGCAGAGGTCTCGAGTTGAATTTCTATGTAATCCTCGCAATTATTTTGATTCCATTCGAGTTTTTTTGCAACACTTGGTTCCACCACTGAAGGCGACATCGCTTAACGCAGGAAGGAGCGGGTATCTAGGGCTGCGTCCTAAACGAAAAAAAAAGAAGCAAGCAAGAAACAGAGAGATAAAGAAAGGTAAAAAGTAGGAATACGAGAAAAAAATACACACATGGAGAAGAAACAATGCACAAGAAACAGGAAGAGATAAAATAAAGAAAGGGTAGCAAAAAAGCCCGCCGGGGCTAGCTCTGAACTTTATTTAGGCTTGGAACCAAGATGTAGAGCTGCTTAATTTTTTTTCCAAATAGGTTGCGAGGCCGGGTTTGGCTCTATCGCAGAATACTTGATTGCCACACATTGCCTATGTTTGATTGCTTTCAAGATCCTGTTTTTTATACGAGTCAAGGCGGCTCGTAGGCTTCAGTTTCTCGACTTTCTCTCATTTAAATTGACCGTCTTTCGTTGGATCCTCTTTCTTTTCAATTGTCAATGTTGACTCTTGCTGTGTCAGTCTAAAATGTTCGTCACCTGTGGCGCATACCGGACTAGCGCGGCCCGTGTGCCAAAGAAAACTTGAAAAACAGTTTTCACAACGCACACGACAGAATTTCCGCGTTATTCTTACCGGGCAGTAATATTCGTTCTGAACTATTACCGTCCTTATGCCGAATATGGTCGATATCAAGTTAAGAAGGCGAGCACAAGACCGCTAAGGTGTAGGCGGCTTATGCATACGCAGATGCAAAGACTTCGATTGCCTTTGGTTCTCTGAAAAATGCTTCGCATTGAATAACAAATATTTTTGTGTGCTCTCCTTGCCAAGAAAAGGTTGATTCTGCTGGCAGCGTCGGCTATCCGAGTTTAAAGAATTGTTGTACATAACTATTACATTTGTGCTCCTATGGCTGCGTAAGCTCGGAGCTATACGCCGTCGCCACCTTTACTGATATGTACACATAATCGTGCCCTACAGCGTTGCGATAAATGCTGTCACGTGAGTGCCGACCTTACGCGCACCCGATGCGGGCGCAGTATTACTCAAAATCGATGTGGCACGCATGCTTCTAACGACCCCGAGAGCCGATCGCGGTCAGCGATAGCGTCTTTTCGAGGCCAGCTACGGTGCGCCCGAGGGAAATAAGGACTGGCTGCCTAGGAAGCGAAGTAACAGTAGACACCGCCGATAGCCGGTTTCCAGTGGTTGAACGGTGCACTTCCGGGATCGCGGCGCCGGAACTAACTGCGGAAGTGGACTTCCATTAGGGGCAGCCTGATGCGGAAAAAACAGCGCCGAAAACAAAGGCCGCTCTCGTGTCTCGTCCCACAATGGGGCCGTTACGTAACGGGACGGCGTCTGAAAGCGGCACGCAGCGAAAATAGAGGCCACCCAGAAAATTACTTTCGCCTGCACCAAGTTCATAGGCGAGTCTTCCGCTCTAAAGACGGCGTCCCATTTCCTCGTCTCGGCTTAAAAAAAAACCGCAAGTATGTAATAGCGCTCTTCATAATATTATTACGCTGCGAGGAAAGCAAGGTGTTTCAAGGCAGACGGAGGAGCTGTGAATATGGAAGGTGAAGCTTTTGTACAGCCACTTTCTTGTGACGTGGTAGGGATGTTACGAAGGAAGCGGCTGGTTTCTGAGTTCAGCCTATGTTGAGCTATGGGTGAGCCATTGCTTGAAGTTTTAAATGAAGTAATTTACTTATTCAGAGTATATTTGCTTCGACAGTTGAACAGTCAGATTTTCTTCACTTTTTCGCCATAGCAACAATATTCTGTTACTATTACAAATAGTCGGACAAATCGGAATATGCTAACAAGCGATGGCCAAGTAACGCTAGTTATTCTTACTTTTTTCTTTTTTCAAGTTGCGCTACCGCGATGGTCTAGTGACTAATGTACTCAGCAGCTAATCCACAGGTCGCGGGATGAAATCCCAGCTGCGGTGGCTCTATTTTCGATGGAGGCGAAAATGCTGTAGGGCCGTGTGCTCCGACTGGGTGCACGTTAAAGAACCCCGGGTGGTAGAAATTTCATGAGTCCTTCACTACAGCGTATCGCGTAATTATGTGTGCTTTTGGAACGTTAAACCCCGGATATCAATCGATATTTTGAAAGTTAAGCATCGCTAATACATTGAATAGCTCAGAAAGATTGTAAGTGTCGCACTCAGGGCTGCACGGGCGGTATACAAGCTCATATAACTGCACATGGGACGAAAAACAGGCATGTTGTGTGTTACTCATTCTTTCCTGTCTTTGCACAGTTGAAAAACAAAAAAATACTGCCGTGATCAACAAACAATGCGCGATTTCAAACGTACATTTGTAGGAGACAATGATTTCAGGTAGCCGTTAACTTGGCTCCCAATGACGCATCTACCTTGCGTTTTTTTTCTCCCGTATTTATCTCCTCAGCCACAACTATCTTGGCCGTCAGATGATATGACAATGATATGGAGTGGTTAGCGTTCTAAAACCGACATATGTATATGAGAGACGCTGCAGTTTAAGGCTCCAAAAATTTCGACCGCTTGGGATGCTTAACGTGCGCCCAAATCTGAGCACACGGGCCTACGGCATTTTCACCTCCATCAAAATGCAGCCACGGCACCTGGTATTTCATCTCGTGACCTGCGGGTTAGCAGCCGAATACTTTAGCCACTAGACCATCGCGTGGCGTGGTGCTATCTTAGCCGTCAGAAGAATTGCTCGTAAGGAACACCGCAGCGGGGCGCAAAGATCGCCCTCTGCGGTGTTCTAGTGGCTAAGGTTCTCGGCTGCTGACCCGCAAGTCGCGGGATCGAATCCCGGCTACGACGGCTGCATTTCTGATAGAGGCGGAAACGCTGTCGGCCCGTGTTTTCAGATTTGAGTGCACTTTAAATAACCCCATGTGGTCGAAATTTCCGGAGCCCTTCTCTACGGCGTCTTTCATAATGATATGGTAGTTTTTGGACGGTAAACCCCACATATCAATCAAATCAATCATGTTCAGAAAGATCTTCAGAGGTAGCAGTAGCCAAGCCTTTTTGTGTGCGAACGTTATCAAGAACACCCTGCTTTTATCTGAAATGAACAAATTTGGCTAATATTGGTCGGTTTCTGAAAACTAAACACGCCTATAGTCGGTGACAACTTTCTGTGCCAGCACAGCCAGGGCTGCAAAGCACAAGCACACGTTGCTTTTTTCACTACGCTTCTGCATGTAGCCCACGAACGCTATGTTTCATACACTTCGTAACTTGAAGGTAAATGTGAAATTAAAAAAATAGAAATATTATGTCCTTGGTTGTTTATATTGTTCACACCCTGTAGAAGTGTCGTTCTTAGCTGTTTCTAGATTTCGGGTTTTATGGTGTCATTTCACCTTTGTCTTGCCCCAGTAAACAACGATGGCGTCGCTCGGTTCCAACAAGTTCACATCGAAGCTTGTGAGACAGTGTGCTTGTGAGCTAATTAGGTGGTGTGTATTCATAGAGCAGAAACAAACGAAGACAGTGATGCGTCGTAAAATATTTTGTTTCGCCGCAAATGCAATCACCGTGTGGTTGTGGGCGAGTGATACCATCAGCGAAAGTGTGACTCTTATCACGATAGCGGCCTTGACAGTGACACCAGCGACGTGCCAGTCTTCAGCAAGAGCAACGGCTTGACGGCCAAATTGCGATTGGAAACTGTACATAAATGCATCGACAATTTTCCTAAATTGCTTTGCACACGTGGTCGTTAATTGTGCAGCCTGATACGATCAAGATGAATATCGCGTACTGTTACACCATACCCGTCGGCGTCTATGGAGAGAGTGGTTCGTTGCGCTTTGTGGTGAAAGAAATGTATGAGGATAAAACTACTTGTACAAAGCTTCGCCTGGGCCGCAGACGCGTTCATGTATATTATGCTGTTGACTGTGGAAAACCGGTGTTCTTGGCCGGGTAAGGTGCTTTTCACTAACTTGATTTTACGAACGTAAGACGCCCTCTCAAGACCCGTCATGGCCAAGGTTTCTGCTGCCCGTCGATGCCTTGGCGTCCCGTAAAAAATAACGCGAACGTCTCCCGAAAGTTGTGGCGTCTCCAACAAAAAAACAAAATAACGATTCCGACCTAGTGTGAACTGTAATGTGTAATTAAGAAAATGTTTTCGTGCCTTTGCATTGTTTTTCCAATCGTCTAATTCCTGCTAGCAGGTTCCTTTGTTTTATTAAGGAAATTTGAACACCTCAAGAAAGCTCCTACTTTTTTTATTTGAAAAGTAACATTTTAATAATTTCCTCCAAAAATTGTTACATATATTGATTTGTGCTTGCGCGAAAACGTACTATCATGAGAAATATGAGCTCGAACGCGCAAGCGCGTGGCAAAGAGCCTCAAAATCGAGATAGCGTCATACGTGGATGGCGTTGTCGAAACCGGCGGGGAAAGGAGGGGTGCTCTTCCATGAACTGTTTTCACTCCCGCTTCTCTGGCGTTGCTTCAAAACGACTGGCTATTACTTGCCATCGGCCGCTAGCCCTGATAAGAAAATAAAGCATGCAGAATGTCGTAATGTGTTGCCTAGAGTTCGGCGCCAAACACCCCTGCATCTCTTTACTTGCTAGCAGAGAACATTTCAGGGTGAAAAAACAGTATTGTTGTTTATGACTATTGTGCAGTTTGCTGGTCTTGTGGTCCGAGAAAAGTCGCACGCTGTAGTTGGTTGAAAACATTTATTAGATGCTCCCGAAATCGTAAAAAAATTTTAATGCGAGCAATTTATCAGCTAGCTGGCCCTTTCTATACTTATTGACATGGCGAATAACGGGTCATGGCTTCACCGGCTAGAGTCACGCTTCCATTCTTTCAAACAGAGACCTGTAAAAAGCCATGATGAAGGTTCTCTCAGTTTGAAAATGTTTCCACTCTTCTTGTTGAGCCTCCCACAATTCATCAGCTGTCACTAAGTCCGAAGAAAGCCTAGAAATGTTAGCCTTCATACGTGCCCACACGTGTTCAACAATGTTTATGTCCGCACCCTTCGTACTCCAATCAAGGCGCATTACCGCTCGATCATCTAAAATACGTGCGACGTCCTTTGTTGTATGCACGGGAGACAAGTCCAGCTGAAATAAATAGCATCCATACGGGTGTGGGCAATTCAATACACATGAAATCATCTCGTGCTCCAGCAGCGTGCAATACGCATCACTTATGAATCTACCGGAGATTCTCGCAAGGGGACTTAGGCCGTCACGCGAGATAGCTGCTCAAACGTTTACCTATGTGCGACCACTTGCGGCTACCTCGTTGATGTTCTGCGGACATAAGCGCGTGTTCTCCATGTGCCACACTCTTGTCTGCTGGTCCCAATTGCTGGAGAAAGTTTATTTGTCGGAGAAGACGACATATTTCTAGTCATCCACCGTCCATCTGCGGTGATCAACCGCGAACTTAAGGCGAGCCGTTTTGTTGGCACATGTGAGAAGGGGCTGAGAAGCGGAGATGCAACTTCGGAGTGCAGCTTCCCTTTGCCTCCGCCTTATTGTTCTATCACATACATTCGCAAGGTCTAGAGTACGGTGCCAATCTTTCGCACTTAAAAGTGGTTTCTCGCTGACTATAGCAACAACTCGCAGATCTTGGTCCCATGACGTGACACGGGGTTGCCTTTTGTGCAGCGCATCCTCAATTCGTCCTTCATCTCGATACGCTTGAACTATCCCGTTAACAGTGATGAGATTACAGCCTGTAAAGGTAAAAATGTTCCGCGGCGAGTAACCTTTCAGTGATAATTGAACGACTTCTTCCCGCTTATGCATAAGCACTCGCGACATGTTTAGTTACTGGAACCCAGAACAATACTCGGCAAAAACGGCCGCAGTCTGCGATATCGCTATTTTAAGAAAAAAAAAGAGAATGAAAAGAGCGTATCAAAATGACCAGCCAACAGCACCTACACTTGAGAAAGCATGGCCCGTGCATCCCGGCAGAGTATGTCACAGCCGATATTTGGGCAGCTACATCATTTGATATCACACTGGATGTAGCTGTGCGTGATGTTGTGAATTGATATCGCCGCTAGCGGCTTCAGACATAGTACATAGTGCCGTTTTGCTCCTACGATATCGAGACAGGGGTGTCAGCAGCTATCGGAAACGCAGCGCCCTTGCCACTTTGTTTCAGACAGCGGCCGCTGCGAATCGACCGATGTGGGGTTCGAGGCTATTTTCCACGTGCTTGCGAAACTGAAACCAAAATCGACGCGCTTGAGAAACGACGCGCTTGCGAAACTGAAACCGAAATCGAATGCAAACGGACTACTTCAGAAGCTCTGCCCACGTAGCTATGGCTGTGCAGCCACAGAAAGGGGTCGTGGAGTATAGTCTGTGCACGCGTTTTATAAATAAAGAATGAATACTCAGCTTAGAGGTACATATATCTGCTTCTGTGGTTCTTTGCTTGTTTCGTAATAAATGTGAAGCGCTTCTTTCATAATACATGCGAACTAATTCATAATTTGCTTGTTTCATAATAAATGCGAAGCATTTCTTAGCGAAATTTGGCGGCTTTCGGCGTATCTATCTATCTATCTATCTATCTATTTATCTATCTATCTATCTATCTATCTATCTATCTATCTATCTATCTATCTATCTATCTATCTATCTATCTAGCCGCTTACGTTTGGTTTCTCTCGTGGTCACCCCCTTAACTGGGCGGGAGCCAAAATTAGCATGGAAATGTAACATGGCTTGACGAATATGACACGCTGGTCAAGACATGAATAATGCCACAGTCCCGTCGCGTACGTCGTAAGACACGTTCCGTCTGACAGTGGCACACACCCACGGATCAGTATGCGGGTATGCATGCGAGTATGGTATACGGGTATGCGGGTATGGTAGGCGGGTATGTGCCACAGATAATAGACACTATGTTTCTACAGCGGAACGATGAGAGCACACATGGGTTATGGTAACGTGCGAGCGTTAAGAAATACCCGTCATCGGTAGCGTCGTCCCAATGAGACAAAGAATGAATGTGAGGGTCCCAGCTGGAAATTAACCCAAGCGTCATGTGCGGCAATGAAGCATTGTACCACTACGTTGCGCCAGGACTTGGAACTACTTTTCAAATAGATGCTAAACTTCGTGAAACATCAATAGTAGTTGAAGTGCTGCCTACCCTATTGTGTAAATATAACATATATACTCATTTGATACAGCCGTCACGTCTGGTTATTGACAATTGTGGTTAGTTGCCATGTGCTGAAATTAATTCATGTAGCAGTGTCAAAGGCCAGCATCTTCGCGAGCGTCAGCGCTTTATATCAGCTTCTGGTGTTGCCAATAGGCATGTTCCAGTTGGCGCCGTTGCGGAAGTGCAAATAGCTGGTTATATGGGCGTCTCCAACTCTCCAACTTATGTCTGTGCGTGCAAAATTTGTATATGTAGTTAGCGTCATTTCCTGACGTGTCACTCAATAAAAAATGCAACGCATTCACCATCTCTGCGCATGCTTCGCATAACGTCGATTCCCAGGTACGCGGGGTCTGCCGAATTTTTATTAGTAAAAAGGGCCGACACACAAGTTTCACACAACAATCGCTGCCCTCTTCGAAGCAATAGTTTTTGAAAGTGGCCGTTAGTTCATCATTACCATTTGGAATGTTGATAACTGCTTCTCTGTTTGGGTTATAAAGTTACCAGCAGTAACTGCTGCAATAATTCAGAAATTGTGAAGTGAATTCATAAACACTACATATCACAGAAACAACTAAGACGCTTGTATCTCGTTGATATTAGACCATTTTTGTTAGGCGTACGCAACATTCCTACGTACCCCACCGCGGTGATCTAGTGGCTAAGGTACTCTGCTACTGACCGTAGGTCGCGGGATCGAATACCAGCTGCGGTGGCTGCATTTTCGATTCAGGCGAAAAGGCTGTAGACTCGTAGGCTCCGATTTGGCGCACGTTAAAAAACCCTGAGGGTCAAAACTTCCGGAGCGCTCCACTTCGGCGTCTCTCATAATAATATGTTGGTTTGCAAAACCTAAACACCGCATATTACCTTATCATTGAAAAATCCTTGCACGCAGCGGAATACGTTGCGTAGGCTACAAGCGAATCACTCAAGAACACGTTTACTTTACCGCATCGCACACACTGGGAGGCGGTTCGTCAAATAGACGTCATCATCATCATGATCCTGACTACGTCCATTGCAGGACAAAGGCCTCTCCTATGTTGCGCCAATCAGCTCGGTCCAGTGCTTGCTGCTGCCATTTTATGCCCACAAACTTCTTAATCTCATCTGCCCACCTAACTTTCTGTCTTCCCCTAACCCGCTTGCCTTCTCTGGGAATCGAGTTAGCTACGCTTAATGACCAGCAGTTTTGCAGTCTATGTGCTACTTTTCCGGCCCTTGTCCATTTCCTCTTCTTGATTGTAACTACGATATCATAAACCCCGGTTTGTTCCCTCTGATATCTTCATGCCTTTTAAGGTTACACTTGCAATTTTCGTTTGCATTAGTCGCTGCGTCGTGCTCACTTAAAGTTGAACCCTTTTTTGTAAGTTTTCAGGTCTCTGCTCTGTAGCTAATTTCCAGCAAGATGCAGCTGTTATATACCTTCCTCTTGAGAGATCGTTGCAATCTACCTGTCAAGATCGGAGAGTTCTGGGCAAATGTGCTCTATCCCATTCTTATGCTTCTAGTTGCTTCAATCTCAGGTCTAGTGGCTAAGGTACTCCGCTGCTGACCCGCCGGTCGCGGGTTGGATCCCGGCTGCATTTCCGATGGAGGCGGAAATGTTGTAGGCCCATGTGCACAGATTTGGGTGCACGTTAAAGAACCGAAGGTAGTCGAAATTTCCGGAGCCCTCCACTGCGGCGTCTCTCATAATCATATGGTGGTTTTAGGACGTTAAACCCCACTTATCATTTGTTGCTCCAATCTCGTGGTTCGGCTCCACGGTTAATACCTGTCCTAAGTAGACAGAGTCTGTTACAACTTCTAGTGCACTATTACCTATCTCGAAGCGCTGTTCTTTTCCGAGGTTGTTGTCAATTACTTTCGTTTTCTGCACAATTAATTTCAGAACCTACCTTTCTGCTCTCCTTGCCTAACTCAGTAATCATGAGTTGGAATTCGTCCCCCGAGTTGCTCAGCATTGCGATGGGATTGGCGAGGCGTATAATATGAAGGTACTCTTCATTAACTCTTATCCTTATCTCTTCCCATTCTAGGTCTCTGCAAACCCCCTGTAAGCACGCGGTAAAAAGCATTGCGGAGATTGTGTCCCCCGGCCTTACACTCTTGTTGATTGGTATTATGTTGCTCTTTTTATGAAGCACTATGATAGCAGTTGATCCCCTGTATATTTCTTCCACGACGTTCATATACGCTTCGTCTATGCTCTGATTCCCCAGTGTCTGCATGACTGCTGACAGTTCTACTGAATCAAACCCCTTCTCTAAAACTATGAAAGCTGTGTATAGTTATTGGCTGTATTCTGAGCATTTCTCTATTACCTTATTGATAGTATCAAA